>OY728152.1:1477091802-1477594302 GCA_963277665.1 Viscum album
CAACCAATCAACAAACTAGTCACTAGAGAATCCAACCACTAGAGTCCATTTTCACCACTTTAATACACTAAAACAGATCACCACATACCATTAGAACCACAAGTCGAAGCCACTTCATAATGTGATCACCGTCCATCACCATCTTTATCATTGCCGAATGATCAGGACACTAGTTCTCCTGAGATAACCATATGCCTGAGTCCATTGTCTCCACCAAAAAGAACCATAACAGACCACCACCGAAATAATTAACTAAAACCATTTCCAGAACATTCCTTCCTTTATGGAAACCATCATATGAGACAATCATCTTTTCACCATGTAGAAACAAACCAGTTCCACCTAAGAAGGTCTCTAGACTATGGTCATATCTTCAACCATCACCCTGAACTGGAAAATGAAGGTCTCACCTTCTAGAAACAGTTGGTCACTCAAGTACCACATCCCAAATCTCTAAAGAACCACCACTCCAGACCAACCAAGGGAGGAGTAATGGGACACAAAACTTGGGAAGAGACAACTGGATTAAGGCCACCAAAGATGGTTGAGACCTTCTCCAAGAATAATCCCAACGAAACCATGACCAACACCAAACAAACTTATGAAGCAATATACATCCAAATAGAATCATAAAAACTGAACAAAGAACAAAAAAACAGAACCCCATCACCAAGAAGAAAATACAAATCAACAGAAAATGAAAGAACATAAATGAGGAGGAAAAGAATCCAATTACAATGAAGAACAAGATTGAGACCACTACTAGCCCACCTCCAGCACCATACCAAGCTGACCCAAAACCTGCATCGAGCCCAACCAAGATGGGGTGTAGCATGATGTGTTGGTCATCAAGAGAAGAAAAGAAGAAAGAAACATCATTCCACCACCAATGCTGACCCAATACATATGAATCACCTAAACCCATAATCAAAATGGAGGTCCGATGTTCAAGGATTAGGAAAAAAGAGGGGAGGTGGGAGATATATGATGTCCACACCAGTCATAGATCCAAGTAAGAAGGGGGAAGGATAAGACAAGTCCAGGAAGAGAAAGTGGAACCATGAGAAGTTATTAGTGCTATAAATTCCAAACAAAAACACAAAAACCTAGAAGGAATGGGAAGGTAGAGAGGAGATGAGAGTTCATGGAACATCAGGTGAATGAGGAGCCATCTGGTTTCTTGTATAATTCATTGGATAAATCATTTGAGGCAGTGATGCTTTGGTGGTGGCCATGATCAAATTTAGGTTTATATAAAGAGATTTAATGATGGTATAACCGTTTTTATTATAATTTATCTATGATTTTTTTCTATAAATAGGTAGAGAAGGGTCACTTGTTTTTTTGCATAGAATAGTTACATGTTAAGATTCTGTTAGTTTATTCTTTGGAGTTTTCCATTAAAATATATTATTTATTCTTCCATTAATGTTCTTATTTTCCATGGAATATACTTAAGTTATAAACCATGTAAATTTCTATCTTCCAACATTATGTGATATAATTTACTTTATTTCTTATTTCATTTGGGTTGTGTGATCTGAGAGACTTTAGGGGGTTTGAAAGGTACGTTGATGGGGTTCATGGGATTCTTAGTTTTGGATATAACTATCCATGGTTTCATGTATTTATACCTTTTATATTTCCTTATTCCTCATTTCAAGAGTTTGGAATTTGGATGGTTCTGAATTGATTCTTATGTTAAAAAAATATATATTGACTTTGTTCATAAGAACTACATGAATTTTGGAATTTTTTAATGATTTTTGAAGGATTTTATTCATTTTAGGGGAGTTTAATTGACTTTTATAATTAAAGGTATAATTTGAAAATATAAAAAAAAACCAGTAAATAGTTTTCCATATCATTCAACAATGATTCAGGAAATCGAGGTTTATACTTTAAATATTTTTTCATTATTTCAAAATGAATGTAAATTGCTTGTTTCTTATTATATGAAATATTTTTATAATATTTTTACTCCCATATAGTATGTCATGAGAATAATATATTATAAGAATGAATTATATATTGTGTATAAAAATTTAAATACCAAAATGAATTGTACTTGTCAAGTGTTGATAACATGGATTTATTGTTATATTTTGAAGGTATTGGATCATTTTAATATTATATTCATATTATATACATACATTTTAAATACATGGACCCAAAATCATCATACTAAAACATTTTTAACAGTAATGTACTCAAATATGTGACTTTGAATACTAAAGGTAAATCTGAATAGTTTTTTATACCTACCATATAGCTATAAATATTAATTTACAAGATAAATACATTTTAGTTATTTTTACATTAACTATTTCTAACTTAAATAAATTTTATACATATTTTTAGTCTCATAAAAAGGAAACTATTTCAATCACATGACCCAAAACACCCTAAGTGGGAGGTGAATTAGGGCATCAAACTTATTTTTCATTGAATAGGTCTTGTCTTCTCATTAGAAAGAACACCTTAATCCTATAAAAACCCATAAAGTACACAAAACATATAAATGTAAAAATTAAATGGGATTACATAAATACTTTATTTGGTTTACACCAAAGGGAGATATTCAGTGAGTATACATCGATAATGTGATGATGTACCAAGAAAATCACTATGTACTATTATGATTACAAATTTTAGGTTAGGATCACTTCCTAAACCAAGGGGCACTCCCTCCCTCTACTTATCCACTAACCATTTCATTATACAATTGAAGGAATAGTAAATAATCATGTCCCTCACAATTATAATCAAAATAATTATTCAAAATACCATGAACTCAAGGGGTTTTCTCTTCAGTTATGGTTTCCTTGAGTAAATTTTTATCTTCAATAATATTATTTATTTTAGATATTAAATATATTATGGGTTTTAGTGGGGTTAAATATTATCCTAACATAGTGGAAAACATCCACCAAAACATATCAAACCATGAGATATTCCATTCTCATTAGACTGAATATATAAATGAAAAATAACTTATTTTTTTTTCTATTGATATGAATTTGTCCAATATATTCTATAAAATCTTGATAATTATCACTAATAATTGGATAGAATATCTATTACTCTAAGAGTATCCATGGGATAGATAAATCTACCAATAATTTTTAAGATCATATATTTATAATAGTTTTCTAAAACATTGGGTTAAAGAGAAATATAGAGAGAGATCAAGAGAGCTTCAAATTTGAGGATAATTCTATGATAGAAATCACACATGAAATCTTTTGATATTGGACTCCTTATAAAGGAACCAAGAAGAATCCTCGATAACCCAAATGTTTTATAAACATTTTAAAATCATGGTGTAGATTAAAAACCATTTCTAACCTATAGAAATGAATAATTAAATGTTTAACTCTATAAAAATTTTATTTTTTATTATGAAGACACTTGTAAATTATACTTGTAAGATAATCAACCAAACATTATAGCTTGGAATATAAGAATAATATTGAGACATGTGACATTTCATATCACATAAAAATATCATGCACAACATTATGTCAAGGTGACATTTACCATGACACAATCTATCCCAATGTAGAACACAACATCCTCTAAACCACCATGTCATTTTTGTGTATTTAGTGAAAATTTTCAACAACCTCTCACCTACAATAAATATTAATATACCTAGCACATATTCACCTTATTTCAGATCATATGTAACAACTTTTGAAATCATATACAAAAATACATTTGAATATCTTCCAAAAAGTCTATTTAAAAAAATTATCATTCATTTTCACCACATATTACGTCATATGTAACAACTCATAAAAATATATCTAAAACTTCTTTCTAATGTCTTATAAAAAAACTCTTAATTAGCTATAAATTTTTTATACAATGACTTTATAACAAAAATTAATCCCCATTCACATAACCAAAAAGTGTGTCCCCACATATCTTTATAACATTGAAAATAATTACGAATTCATCAATAAATTTTTTTAAGAAAATCTAAACATCTATCAAAGAGTTAAATATACTCAAGCTATAAAGTCATCTAGAATGATCTATATAAAAAACATGTATTACCATTCCTATGTTCACTAGTTGAATCATATACATGTATACATAATGATATAATCCCATTTGAATATATTTAGTGACCATGGGATATAGAGTATGTCAATTTCATATAACTTACTCATACATTCTAGATTCTCCAAGTACAGACTAATCAAATGGATAAACACATCACAATTCATTCACCTATATATATGATCACATTGCATTCCCCTCATCAAAATATATAATCACATCACACAAAAATTATCTAGATATATCCATAAACTTACTCATTGTATCTCAATCGATGACCTATACGTCATAATAATCAAACAAGAGGATAAATACTATCTCAGTTATGCCTCAACCAAAGACGTGTTCATCAACTTACCCACCCAACCCACTGATTAGATCATCCCTAAAGGATGTTATAAGCAAGGTATCAAAGTATACAATTTATTATGAAATGTATCTTGTAAACCTTAGATATGAGGGTTCAACATGAAACATACACCTTTAGTTTTACAAATACAAAGTGTGGTTTACATGGAAGGTCATCTAGTATACAAAAATCCATTTGTGACTCATGAGAGGATTTAATATCTTTATAAAAAAATCAACCCATGCTAATTTTCCCATGTCATCATAATATATAATACTCCATGATGGAAATAAATTAAAGATAACTCAAAGACATACTTTTAGAGGTTAATTATATTTTAAATTAATTTAATATATGCATTAAAAGAGAAATAATGATAAAGTAGAGACTATATTTTAAATAACATTATACATTTTATATTCTTAAAATATTTTAAGAATACTTAAAAAAAGAAATATAAGTTCCCATATAATCATATCTCAATTGATAAACCATTAAATATGACTCATGATTCCAACACTTTTAGGGTTTTATTAGAATAATTTCATCTGTATGTAATTATAGTCACTTATTTTTGCGATTATATAATAAAATTATCCCACTAAACTCCTTTAATAGGTAAAATCTAAGAATAAATTTTGTTTTAATAATGGTGATATCTTATTCATAAACCTCATGTTCAACTATTTTAACATATTATTAAACATTATTTACTTCACAATATAAAATTTTATTATGTTAATTAATTTTATTATTTACTTATAATTATTTCTAAATTTTTCTTTATCATCTTTAGAGAATTTCTATTCAAAAAAACCCTTTTAGACCACTTAGGTTTTATATAATTTTAATAAAAATATTTTTTTTACTTAAAATTATACACCGACCATGATTGTTTTAGGTATTCACCATGATGTGGTCTTCCTATGGTGAAAAATCATTCCATAGGATATACCATGACCATTTTTCCTTCACCCATTATTTTTAGTCTAATGGTTATACCATAAACCAAAAAAATTCATAGGAATCCATTTTTCATTAACCATAAGGACTCAATTGTATTCAATGGACACACTAAGAACAATTTTTGTTTTCAATAAATCCAATCCATTACAGGTTGAACATTCAGAAGTTACATTACTTTGATTATGTCTTGCTTTTATCTTTGATATATCATGGTTCTCATACACCACAACTATTTTGACTAGTAGAATATAACATAGAGTCAAATTTTTTATATAATATATTTCCCCAAAAAAATTCTATATTTGTTTTGAATAAAATTTATTTGGTTTTATATATTTTATAGAACCATTCCCATTTTGGCTCACTATTTATACCACAATTTGTAAATTTCTATTATATACAACCATTTTTAACTTGGATATTTCATGGTTTATGGAATTATCATTTTTATATTTTCTTTATTACTTTGATAATTTGATCTAAATGAGATATAAGTGTCTCGAATACCACTTATAGGTTTTGCAAGGAATAATACTTATCCAAAAATAGTAAAAAACATCAACCAAAAACTATAATACCATAGGATCTTCCATTCATATTGTAAAAAATATATAAATAAATAATGACATAATTTTTTTTATTGATCAAAATCTTTCCAAGCTCTTCTACATGATCTTGATAACTATTACTAAGAAGAACCCAATATACTTCTTCCTATATAGGTATCTATAGTCTGGATGAATCCCCAAATACTTGGCAAATATACAATCTTTCTCATGATTTACTAGATACTTAGATTACCGAGAAAGAGAGAGAGAGAAATAGAACTTTGGATTCAAGTATAATTACATGAAATAAATCACACACACTATCTTAGGATATTGTAATCCTTATATAGGTACTAAAGAGACTCAAAAAACCCCAAAAGTTTCATATACATTTAGAAATTAAGGTGAACGTTACAAACCATTTTAAATTATTACAATGAATAACGACATTTTTATCTCCATGGATCCTATAAATTATAATTATATGATAATTGATCTAACATGATAGTTTAAAGTGGGAGAAAAAGTCCAGGAAACATGATATAATATACCACATAAAAATACCACACACAATACTATGGTGTGGTTACATTCACCATGAAATAATTTATCCCAGTACAGACCACTATGTGGTTTAAACCACCATGCCACAGTGGGGACTTTAGTATACAGATCCAACAATATTTTCATTTTTATCATTGTGTTATATATTATTACCTTAATTCACTAAATATACCTTCTTAAAACCTTCAAATACTTCTTACAAAAAATTAATTTTGTGAATTTCACATATTATATCATCATGGACTAGTCAGAGAATCCATAAATGACAAAATTTTCATAAAATCAAATTATATCAAATTTATATATGATCAAAATAGAAAAAATCAGGATATTTAAGTGTCCATCATGTCATAATTCCATTATCAAAGAGTTTGACTTAGAAAACCCCATTATTCAAATTCTTGTCTCTCAAAAAAAATTCGCATTTTCTTTGAAAAATCATAATTTAAGAACACCATGATATAATGATCTTAAAAATATAACATGGTTATATATAGTAACTTTCAATATCTTTTCTTAAAAAAATATCTATAAACATGACCATTTTTTCAATTTTTTGAAAAAATGTCTATAATACCCCCACTAAAACTTTTCTGACCATTTTCAAAAAATATATAGAATACAAGGTACTTTTACATGACCACCACCATGAAATGGTCATTTTAAGATACTTTTTTAAACCCTATTGGGAAACCATGATTCATATTCTCTCCATAAACCAAGATGTGTCATTTTTCATTAAACCACTACATTAACCATGAAATGGTTTAATGTACCATGGCCTCCATAAATTTTTCAAAAAATTCTCCTTAAAAACATATTATACCATGGTGGAAGTTTCCTCACTACAACATGTTTAAACACACCATAAAGTTTTCCCCCCTCACAGTCTCCCATATTACCCCATACTTTCATCCTTGATTTCAATTCATGAACCAATACCTAACAAATTCTTAAAACTACAATGTGTTTTGTGTGTCTTGAATAAGAAAATATTCAAAAAAATTCAAATTATATTCATAATTATTCAATATTTAAACCATTTCATATTAATTCCTTTAAATTTTATTTTTAGGTGATTTAAAAAATGCTATAATATTTAACTGTGATTTATGTTTTGTCAATTAATTCATTAATTTTATCATTATCCTTTGTAATAGCTTATGTTACAATAGAAACACATCAAGTTTTATCAAAACTACAAAGAGTTATAAATTCAAAGGTTATTTTTTTAAAAGAAATTTAATAAAGGTAGAGATAATTTAAAATATCCTTGAAGAACTAAAATAAAAGTCCAAATTCAAATAATAGACAAACATTTATCCCATTTAAATGATAAAGATACGATTCATTAAAGTTATGAAAATAATATTACTTAATAAAAACACTAATTTTTATTTAATATATCATTATACATGTACTAGCAGGGTATTAATGAACAAGATCAAAGATTTATGATAATTGTTAATGAAAGGGAGATGTTGGTACATATATTTATTTATGAATTTATTAATAAGTAATGTTTATTTTGAGATATTAATGTTATCCATTAATGTCATTGGTTTTTAGTTATCCCAAAATATATTAGTGTCTAAATTTCATTTAAAAATTATTTGATTGAATTATATCTATAATATAGGGCCCAATTTTTTTTGAAGATTGGTTGAGGTAAGGAAATGTTTTATTTGTTAGTAAAACTATAAGAGATACTTCCAAGTTGTATATATAGTTATTGACAATAATCTAATATTTTTCCAAAGGAATTTCAAACCTAAATGAATTGAAAATCCAATATGAAGATTATGATAGGGCATGTTAAGACATTGTGTCATTGGACCTACATATTTTCTATCTAGCAATATATATAAATTATTTATGAAAGTAAAATTGGTGGAAATGGTGAAACATTATTTATCCATATTTATTAGAAAATGTTGGTTTAATTTTAATCCCCTTTGATTATGTTACTATAATTATGAAATGGTTTGGATTTTTTTGTTTATGGTAAGAAATTGTGGATGTTTCGTGGGTTCTATGATCATGTTGGTGTAATAATATAGTGGATTATAATTCATATGTTTACTTTGATGTAATTTTGAATATTAAATTTTTTATTTATGTAGAAAATCTTTGAGATGTAATTTGTTTAGTGATACAAAAAATTAAATATGATAATAATATTCACAAGTTATTGCATCATTTCTATTTTTATCTACAATTATAAAATATCCTTTAACATTTGAAAGAGGAACTAAAGAAATGAGGTGAATTTTAGGTTACACACATTTTATATAAAATTGTTTGCTAGAAAAACCCCTAATAATTACCCATATTTTCAAATTTATTATTATTTTGGGATAAATTTTTAATAATTATATAGAAATAGAATCTCTGTCAATAGGGTTTAGTTGAAGCTATAATAAAATTTCTATTAGTATGTTTTTCTTTAGACAATGAGTGTAATTGTTCATTGAATAAAGCACACATCGTCTTAGTTTGAACTCATCCACATAGAACTTACAATTTAGATATGTTTAGTTGGTTAGTTTCTAACTTATAAATAATATAAAAAACTCTTATGTTTTAATCCAATATACAAATATGTTTCACATTCATATTTTAATAAAAATATAATATACATTAATAAGATATAGTTAAAATATTCTAACAATCTAAGTCATTGTTGAGGAAAATTTTTGATTTCAATCTCTATTGATCTAGGCAACACAATATTCTCTTCATCTGACAACCAATCCACATAATATTTCTAAAATTGTATAAAATTAACACATTAAATATTTTTTTTGTAACATTGTATAATTTAAACAAATAAAATGCCATACCACATTGAGAATCTTCAATATATAAATATCAGTGGTGATATTCCTGCTTAGTTTCAAGGAATTATGAAAATTAAATTTTTTATCCATCATGTATATTATTATTAATGTTTAGTTCACCTTTGAAATCAATTTAAATTCCTTTAATTTTATTTATAGGTGATTATTAGATGAAAAATGGATGTAATGAATGAGATGTGTCTTCAACTCCCACTTCATTATGATATATCTGAAAATAGTTTTTTATTTTTTCAAATTAATATAGAAAATGTGAACTTGATACTACTAGTACAAGAAATAGTGGTCCTTAAATTTTATTTTTTATAATTCCTTAAAACTGAGTAGGAAGACCATTACTGATAATTATATGGAAGAGGCTCTGAAATTTGAAATTCAATTAATTTTTTCAAATTATACAATGATACAAAAAAAATGAAAATATAATATTCTAATTTTCTACCTTTTCAGAAATATTATGTGGATTGATTTTTGGATAAGGAGAATATTTAGCTATTTAGTATGATAGAGATTTAAGTTTAAGAATAATGATGTATATTGTCATAAAAAATCAATTATAACTGATTAATGTATATTATATTCATATTAAAAATAATATATGTAAAATATATTTGTAGTTTGGATTATGCTATCATAATTTGCTACATTATTGAGAAATTAGGGACTGAACAACTACTCTAATCTAAACCAACCTAATTAAAAGAAAACATGTTCAAACTAAATATGGTGTATACTTTGTTTAATGATTCAAAACACTCATGTTCTAAAGTAAAACATAATACTAATAACTATATTTTAGTTTGTACTAAAGTAAATTTATGGTGATTTCATGTTTTTAGAAAAATTAAATGTTCCTTCAAAAAGTGTAATCAAATTTAAATCTATGTAATTAGAATGTGTTTTATAGGAAAATAATATTATGTTAAATATGTGTAATATGGTTCACACCACATTTAATTAATTTATCTTTCAATAGTTAAAGGATATTTCATATTTATGTGGAAAAAGGAATGATTATTGAACTTATATGTGCACATATCATATATTAATTTTAAGATAACTAAAAAAATTACATCTTAATGATTTTTTCCATAAAAAATAAATGAAAATTTCTATATTGAATCAAGTAAAAACAAAATTTAAAACCTACTATAATTTTATAACAACTCACTCATAGGATCCAAAAAATATTCAAAATTTCTTTCCATAATTACAAAAATTACAACCTCCTATATCATTATAATAACATAATAAAAGGTCCTTTAAAGGAAACAAAATTTCAATGATCAATCCAGATATAGACTACCACACCATTATCACCACCTTTACTTTCATCAACATTTTAATTTTACTTTTGGATATCAAATCTGAAACTCCAATAACATAATATCATTACATTCTCTACTAATTCATTTAGGTTTGGATATTCTATATTGTAAAAATATTGGAAAAATATTATATTATTAGTAAAAATTATAGATGTTTATCACAAGTATCTATTTAAGTTTTTCTAATAAATAAATTACTCTTTTATCTCTTAATATCATTGAATAATATATTTAGGATATATACAATGGATATAATTCAATCTTATAATTTTTAAATAAAAGTTAAATGATGATACATTCTATGAAAACTAAAAACCAAAAAACATGAACATAAAAATTTAATATTTCAAAAAAATATTACTTTTCAATTAATACAGAAAAATTGATTTCATTGGTGAATAATTTTTACTAACAACTTTTATTTAATTTTGAGATTATTAATTAATAACCTACAACTAAAATTATGATGATACATTAAATAAAAAAATTTATTTATTTGTAAAGGAATATTGTTTTAATAAAATCAATGGATCATACTATTATCATTTCAATGGGATTTAATTTTTTTTATACTTTTAAATAAGTATTCAATTTGAGGTCTCCAAGAAATTTTTTAAATGATCACCACATTTTTGACCTATTTCTTTAAAAATAACCATTGAATTTAGTAATATCAAATTTATTGATCAAAATAGATTTTTTCTCTTTCTAAGAGTTAACAAATATATTGAAATTTTTTAAAGGTCCAAATCACTAATTTTAAATCACATTAAAGTATTGATATTGTAAAAGATGATTTATAGATGTTATAGTAATCTTGGAAAACTATTCATTTTTACTTTTCAAATTCAAAGACATATAATTTTAAACATTACATTTTAAAAAAGATTTTATATGATGATTTAATGAACATATTTTTAAAATGTATGAATCAATTATACATCTGAAATCAAGGTGAATTTATACCTTTAAAATATGAAAATTAATGAAAGTCACATTCCCAAACTTTCAACTGGTAAAATTGATGATTGAATTTAAATTTTTATGCACAAAAACAAATTCATTCTTATAATATCTCATTCCTATGAAACATCATAGGGGAGTAAAAATATCATCAACAAATTTCATATTAAAAACACAATCTAATTTAAATTCATTTTGAAATGAAAAAAAACATTTGAGGTATATACCTTGGTTGCCTAAATCTTTTTTCAATGATATGGAAAATTGTTTATTGGTATTTTTACTATTGTAAAATTATTATTTTTATTCATAAATTCAATTCCTCTCCACCACTAATTAAAAATTTGTAATTCCATAAAATTCAACCTATTATGAAAATAATCCTTTAAAATTCCATTAAAATATTCTCCATGTCATGTAATATGTATTCCCAATGTTGGTGTATTTTTCAAAAAATAATGATCCTTCCTCTCTTTCAACACATATACATTATTCAACTATATGGGTTTACCTTCACTACACATTTTTCAAAATGATATCCACTCTTCCTCAAAAATTTACATATTAGTATATTGGTATATACACAATTTTGAACTTGGTTAAAAAAATTAATACCTAATTTATATATGTATCAAAATTTTTAATCTCATTCCATATTAAATTTTATATATACCAATCAGGTTGTGTTTTAAGAGCTTTAAATTTATCATTTTTCTATTATTGTATCCTAATCTATAAAAATTATCATAGGATTATTTATTTTATTCACTTAAAAGAATTTTTGAAATAATCAAATGAAAGACTTGAAGTTTTGTTATATTATAATGTTACACCAAATATGTATTTTCTTATGATGATGACTAAATATAACAAAAAAAATATTAATGGAATAAACTCTCTATTAGTACTATAATTAATTTAAAAAGAAAATTCATACTCAAAATATCTATAATCTTGTATCATTCTCAAATCAACCCAAAATATTTTAGTTATTCTATCTTGATCAGAAAATTAGATAGTGTAAAAAATGATGAGTTTTAACTACTTTATTTTTTTAAATCATTATAACATAATATCTAAATCTCCAAAAACTAAGTCATGTTGATGTAAATTACTTAAAAAGTCACATTACTTGAAAAGTATATACCTAATAAAGTTATAAACATAATCTCATGTTAAAATTAATAGAAATAAATCATTAACCTTAATTCTAAATGAAGTATTTATCTATAGCCCTATTATTTTTGTTTTCGTTATATTACATTGGGACTTTATACCTGTGTTTTAGTGAACTCTAGTGTATATAACTGGGGATTATTCCATTTAACAAGCATGAAATATTCTTAGTAGTGTTCGGGCATTAGAGACACCTTCATTTATGTTATACATATAGTACATGTCTCAACATGATGATGTTTTTCATTGATATATATTTTATTTTCATTTTTGTACCCATTCTTATTATATGTTTAAATTGATGATATGGTAATAAGTTTATTATTATTCATTTTGTTGACATACTATCTTTTTACACTAAATATTATCTTCCCATCATATATAATTTAAAATTTATGATATTAGACTTTTAACTAATATACCACACCTAATAAAGGTATCCAAATACTTGTACATTTCTCTATATGACTAACATAGATGATATATTCATTATTTTTACATTATGATTTAATGGATTAATTCTAACCATTTTTTATAATTTAAGGGTAATTATCACATATTTAGTTTATAAGAATAATTTTATTTATTTATTCTAAAAATGGACTGACATGTGTTTTTTAGTCATTTAATTATTATTATATTATTAATTTATTAAATGAAAAAACTTTAATTTAGGTATTTTGACGTTTAATTTGGGTTTTAGAAGTTAGTAATAGTTTAGGAGTAGAAAATTTCAAAAGTATAATGATGACTTTCTAGAAGATATTAATGTCTAGAATATTATTTAATTTATTTGTTCATCTTGAAGCATGAAAGGTTCTTAAACCAAATAAAATGTTATAGAAGTTAGAGGATAAAATTTAAAAAGATATGAATTTTAATAAAATATATAAGAAGTTAAGAAATGTCTAAAGGGAAAAACCTTACATATGGGTAATCCCATATGTAAGAGATTTTATAGGGGATACACAAGAGTTTAAGCTACTTCATGATAAATTCAAAGCATAAAACCTTATGTAAGAGTTATATGAGTGATATGTAAGAGTTCCTAGCTGTCCAATGTATAAGAGTAAATGAATTTGTCACTATAACTGAAGATATGAGTTCCCCTGTGATATGTAAGAGTACCCGATCTAATACCTAGTGGTTTCCCTCAGTTACAATGATGTTTAATTTTTTTCATTTTCCATGGAGATGAAATACATGATATGTAATGGTTTTCCTAGGGATTCGCTAATACATGGGTTATTTTTCTCTTCCATTAGAAGAGTAAATATATACATAGAAGATAAAGTTGAAACTATTTGTGGATTTACCTAAAATTAAACCCCTTAATCACTTTGTCTGTGTAAATCATGAAATTCCCTTTCGATGATTATATGCAGAATCCATCCAAAAATAGATGAATATGAAGATCTTGGGAAGAATTTTAAATAATGAATATTTGAGGGAATAACTGAAATAAATCATCAACTCAACTCAACCAATCCATATGAAAGAAATCAGGGGGAGATTTCAAACTAGTGAGAGTAGTGAATGATTCACTCTCAATTGAGGTGTTTTCCACTCCCAACCCCTAAAGATAGTAGATTGCAGTGCACTAGAGATATGTAGGGTATTGTATGTCTATACTTTCAAGTAAATAGATATGATTGTGTAAACTATAATGACCCACCCCCATCGAGAACCCTTTAAGGGCCGATAATGAAGAAGGGAGTGACCCCTAAAACCCGCAACCAATAGGCCATGGGTTGATGACTAGTACAGAGGGTATAACATATAAAAATGTTAGGAATTACCCTCATAAATAGTAAAATCATATAAAATAAATGATTAATTAACTACATAATATAAATGAAAACCAATATCCCTATATGCATGCAATTTTATACAAAATCCAAGTCTCTAAAATGAAATACCAAAAGGAAACACCTACGGAGATGACTCCAACCATAGATCCAATCCATGAGCTAGTAATGTAAATATAGATCATTGAATCCTTCATGGAAACCTGAAAAAAAAAATTATATATTGGGGTGGGAATACGTTTATACTCTGTAGGATCCTCTTCCACGCCTCTTGTAAAAATTTGGAAGAAGTATACTAATTCCTTAGTGAATAAATAATAGAACCTACAAAAACCTAACTCAGTCAAATATCACCCAAACTCTCAAAGGATAACTCACCCAATATCATATTAAATTATAATAACATTATACTAGAAGAATATATCAAGATTAAACCCCATAACAACTTCCCTATTGTTTTTTCATTTTCACACCCAAACAAAAAAATGTTTCATTCTTCCATCCCTTCCAAAGGCAAGAAATCGCAAAATATATTCCATATCACAAACATATACCATGAACCATGACCATATCATAATTAATACATATCCACCACCACAACCACAAATAAATATCCACTATATACCACACCACAACTACACATCATAACATTATCACATATCCATAAAAAACCTCCAAAATTTGTCAGAACAATCCAACTCCAAGACCACACTAATTACAACTTCAAAAAAGGTTATCTAATAAAAAATAACACATAATTTTAATATTAAAGAGCTCCAGAATTTCCTTTTTTTGAATCATGATATCACTTTAATTCAACATCTCATACAAAAGCCACATCACTTTAATTTTAGGTTCTACACAACCTGTTCGTTGCCATATTCACATGATTAACATTTTATGAAAGGTTCTACAATAATTTATGTAACAAAAAGAAAAAAATATCTTAGTAACAGACAAAAATTTTAGCAACATAATCAAATTTACATTAATCATTTGCAATATCACAAAATAATATAAACACATATGAATTACCCTCCCCCTTCAATTTAACTTTTTTATGCCTCATTATCTATATTGTATTAATCCTTTATATAAAATAAATGAAATAAAAATCATGAAAATTCCATAATTTACACAAAAAAGAGGGGGAAGTCTCAAATACCTTACCTTAAACAAATATTCAAAACCACTGTTCAAGAACGTGGTGATGAAGATGATCAAAAAAATAAAATCACACTAGTAAATCCTAAATAACCTCGATCAAAATAGTATCCAAAAAATTGATGACCCAAGGAAAACAAAACTAAGTCTAATCCACTAAATAACTTTAAATAATAAGAATATGGAGAGAAACTCAAAATAAAAGAAGAGAACTCACCCCAGATCGCAAAGGGATGATCTATCGAATCCAAGGTACAAAACCGATCAAAGGGAACCCAAGAGTATCAAAAGGTGAAATTATAATATCCAAAGGCCCAGGAAAAATAAAGAATTATAAAATAATTCATATGGGATGCCAAATTTATAATAAAAATTGGAAATTTAAGGCATATCAGTGTGAAATGTTATGGTCATGACATGGTAGAGATATATCAAATGAATCTCCAAAAATCACACCATGAATCCATATATTCTCCTATTTAAAACTTACTAAACCACAAAATTTTATATAATTGAAGAAGCATCATTCCATGATAAGAACACCATGATGCAAGGAAACCTAAAATGGAATAACCCCAAAACTCAACCTCCCAGTTTAATGTCATTGAAGAGGTAGCCACACCATAAGAACCACTCATGGAAGAACTAAATAAACTCCATAAAATCCTTCATACCATGAATGTATCTCCTCATGTTGTGATAATAAAAAAGTAAAGTAAATGTATAATATTTAAAATTCTATACATAAGGATTTTCTAAAACATAATGTTTTCAATTTGAAAAAGTCCCAATTCAAAATCCTTCATGTTTTGACCACATCCACCATTCCACGAACAAAATTCCATTCCAAAAAATCATAGTTCATAACTCTCACAACTTGGACCCCCTATGCTATGAAAATTCCCCAGGTTGTGATATAAATACCCATACCACAAATAAACCATTTCATATGGAACTATCCAAACTATATAACTTCCCTTTCCATTATCCATCTCGTATTGTCATGAAATACTCACACCAACTAAAATATCATCTAAAGCTCCACTTTTCCTCTTTTATCCTTGTCCAGAAAACTCTAACAGAAAAAATACACAAATTAATGGGATGAAAATGGATAAACCATTACATCAGATACTTATTAAATGGTTTTCATCCTTGAGAATCAAAACCAATCCCAGAAGGAAAATAAAAACTACCAACCCAAACAATCCCCCAGGAGATACCTCTCAAACAAAATGCTTCCATGAACAAACAACACTACAACACATGAAATAATAATCTCAATAAAAAAATATATAAACATTCAACTAAATTAATACCACATAGAATCAAACATTACAACATCATGGAAAAAATAAGGTTGAAAATAGATACAGATACTGAGCATGCTTATGTGACTCATAATATCATGTACAATACTCTAAGATATTATGCCTCCACAAAATACAAAACAAGTGAATAACACACCTATAAAATAGCTTCTCCCAGCGATCCTAAATCTTGACCAACCATTCCATGAATGTCACATAATCCTCTACATTTAAATCTCCCTAATCTATGATATGGGAGTTACTGGGAAGATATTGATGAATTTGGGACACATAAAATGTAACTAGGGGGAAGTTACAATTGATACACAACCTCACCGACGAAACCCATCACCTAAAAATGATAGAATAACTAAGGAGAGATCTTACTGGACAAAGCTCCACTACCCATGATAATGGGAAATCCTTAAGAACACATGTTCTCCTCCTTTAAGCAATATAAGACCCCAAAGGGTATTTCACCACCTTCATTTCTTCTGAATTATATGAACTATATTAGTTATTATTTTCACCATATCTAGTCAAAGAACCACCAACTTCCAAAACCCAATCTAGTAAAAATGATATCTTCTAGGCCTCATATAAAATTCATAAAATGGAACCATGCTAATAGAATATTGATAACTATTATTATATAAAAAATCAACCAAAGGTAGGGTATTTTCCCCCAATAAACCAAAATCAAACACCTACGTGCACAATATAACCTCTAGCATTTGGATTATCTTCTCTATTTGACCATCCACCTAAGGATGGAAAACAACAATAAAGAACATATGAGAAGAAAAATAATATTAAAAACCTCCCCAAAATAATAATGTAAAAAAGGATATCAATAAGTAATGGTGGTCCTCAGAACCCCATAAATATTCATGATCTCATCCATATACCACTTCTATAGGACATCCACGACATTCAATTCCTTAACCAATAATAAATGAGATGACTTTATCAACCAATTAAAATAAACCAAATTAAATCACTACCCCCTTGGAATCAAGGAAAAATATTTTGAAATCCATAAAAGTTTCCTTCTACTTATACTTGAATAAATCTAATGGCTACAAAAAAACTCAAGGGACACCATATGTTGCCTTACTCAACTAACATATAAAACATATAGACACAAATTCCAGCACCGACTACTTCATTCACAACCAATAGAAAGAAATACTCAAGGAATGATACATATTTGATATATAGGGATGAACTATCAAGGGTGGCCAATGAAATTCTAAAAGAAACACCTCTCACATTACCAATGAAAAAAAACAATCTTCATAAGAATAAAATTTAATTTCATTCATCCTACAACCATACCTTTGGAGAATTATCTTGTATTAACTCTACTCTAAGTATCCCTACTAAGACTCCTACACCTACTAAAATAAGGATTTGTTTTTATAATATGATACAAAAAACCTCCACCTCAAACCTCCTCCATATCAAGATGTATCTATATGATCTCTTAGATTACTCTATAAGTATTTACAGACTCTATAAAAACATATCCTCATGAATTACTACTCATCCTAGAAATAACCAAATTCCTTTTCCCTAGGGTGTAAGATATATCAATTTCATAGTCCTATAAAAACTCTTTCCATATATGCTAATGTAGATTAAAATCCTGATGAGAGAAGATATAACACAAGATCTTGTGATATATAAAGATCATTTGGGATATTTTTATAACAAGTTTTGTATTTTTTGTCAACATATCATATTGATATTTTTTTAAAAAGGCAAGAAAGAGTTTCTGAAATTTTTTAGAAAATTGTTTCTTATGAAAGTGCTGGAGGAGGTGAAAAATGTTTCCTTAACTATGTTAGGAAACTTGACTAAAGTCACATGAGCCTATGCCATTATTCATGTTCCCAACATCATGAAGACTCTCATGATCCAAGATCAAGTCTAAATAAGGATTTATAAGTTATTTAAAATAGATCATTATATTGAGGTGATTGGATGAAGATGTTGTAGTATAAAGGCCAAAAACTTGAGTTACTAGATGAAACATGGATGATGTTTCCATATAGAGTGCTATAATAAGTTGGAAGTTCAAAATTTGTACACTTTTTTACAAGGGTAAATAAGTACACAAATTTAACGAGATGGAGAATTCTTAATGTCAATAGATGAATTAGGGAAATTGTAACTAGAAAAGGGGGGAGAAGCCTTTTATGACATAAGTATTTAAAAGTTTCAATAATTTTTTCAAAGATTTAATGACTCAAGTACACTAGAAAAAGGAATCCAAAGTAAGTAGAAAGATAGGGTGTACAATGTTGAAGGTGAAAGTTATACATTATCGATGTTACAAAGTTGAAGTTTCATGATGTATGAAGTTCAAAGTGAATGAGTGTGCTATTTAAGGAAGGTCGTCAGATAAATTACATCAGATAAATATCCATTATAAGGAAAAACATCAGATATAGAAATGCAATGTCATCATATAGATGATGCTAAAAAGATTAACCAAATTAATTTTTTAAGAATATGTATTCATACATACCATTAAAAAGATCATTATATGGATAAGTACAGTTTTTATTGGATAAAAATATGCAAGGAAGTGGATCATATAGAGAGAAGTCAACAAGGAGGTTAACCAATTACTGAAATAGAAAATGTTCACCTGATTGAGATATAGTACCCAAGACAATAATTTCATTAGAATGATTTCTTAACAAATTTGAAAAAACTTTTTAAATCCCTTTATCATATCGATAATGAGTATATATTTCAAATTTTGGTACTTAGAAAAGACAATGATTTTTGAATAAGTTCCTTATCAATGATTTTAAGTAAGTTAGAAGAAGGTTGTAGATACTAGAGTACTCATGATGGTTCAAGAATAATATAGAAGACTTGAGAAGCTTTTTTCAAATTTTATTTCAGTGGGAGATTCAGAATTTAAGTTTTTACTAAGTGAGATAATGAATCGGAGTTCCCAAATTTTACCCTATGAGATAAACTATAAAAAGGGGATTCAAATACAAACTATAATAAAATTTTTCACCCATACAAAATAGATGATACACTAATTTTTTTTGAGTAGTGTGAGCTTCCAAATGAGTTAGTTGAAGAAGAGAGGATACTAAGAATATTCAATAGATAAATTCATTAGAAATTATATTAAATATAAGATATCATACAAAGATACAAATTAAAGACATAATAAAAAGACATAAATCATATATATAATACATATATTGTATTGGATAGAGATTAAAAATCTACTAGGAGGCATATATGTTTTTTTCATTAGAATGAGAATAAAAAATAGGGAAAATTTTGTGAGGCACATCATATAAAGTATACTAGATGAAGCCATAAGGTGAACTAGATGGAGATAATGGATATAGTCATCAGATGGAGATTATTATAGATGAAATTTTAGTTGTCTTTATTGAATGGTTAATTATTGTGTTGTAGGTAAATTTCATAATAAAACCTTTTTAACTGATTACAGTTAGAATAATATTTCCCATTGGGAGATAAAAGGTGTCTAATTAGAGTTATCTTATATTGTATTCAATTTTTATAATAGTTAATTTCCATTGACCAAAGAGATTCTCCATGAGAAGGATATAGGTTCTCGCCTTGAGGATAAAAATTATAAATATTTTGTTTCTTGGTTTACTTTATTATCATTATATAATTTTCATATTTTTATAAAAAGTTTAAAATGATGAAAACTCTGACAAGTGGTAGTAGTTAATTTAAAGATAATTGAACTTGTAAAAGTTCACTACTGATTCAACCTCTCATTCTTTGTTATTTTCATGATCCTAAGTAACCTTATGTGGTAATAGAGAAAAGGTTACCGCTACCATATACTTATCATGGAAAATATAAAATCATTGAATAATAAAGGTATTTTTATATTTGATGGAAAAATTATCATTTTTGGAAAAATAAAATGATACTATATCTATTGTATCTTGGATTGGAGGTAATTTTTTCATCTATAGTTGGGTTGCTAACCATTGAGAAAGATACTCCTATGACATTAACTGACAAAATAAATATTGGGATAGATGGGAAATCTACAAATTATATTCTAATATCTTTTTTAGAAAATTTTTTTGTGAAGGTAATGAGTCTCAATACTGCTAAGGAAAATTGGGAAAAAATCGAAAGTATCTTCAAGGTAGATGTTAAAGTAAAGTAGAAAAATAATAAATCTAGTGAAGTAATTTCAAAGATATAGAAATGAATGATTATGAAACTATTGATGAGTACTTCAGTATAGTAAATGAAATTATTTGAAACATCATAGGATTTGGGGAAGTATTATAATATTTCACCATTATTAAGAAACTCATGATAAACTTTCCATATTGGTTTGACTCAAAAATTTGTTTGTTATAAGCTAAATATGATTTAGCTATTGATGAATTAAAGAACCTTGTTATTGAATATAATATGGGAAAAGCTCTAACATTAATAAACATCAATGATGAAATAGAATTTGAAGCTATGAGAAAGATGAATATCCAATATTCTATCATAATATTATTGTCCTCAATGATTTGGAAGATAAATAATATAATTAAATGAATGAAAAAATAATTAATATTATCTATAAAAATTATTGGATTGGTAGAGGAAACTATGGAGGAAAACTCCCATTTAAATCTTTTGATTCTGGTGTAATTTTTGAATTTTCTATGAATTTTCATAATAATAAAGTTGCATAATATGAATATGATTATGAAGAAAACCCTCAGTGGAAAAAGTAATGAAAAACATAGAAGGAAGATATTAAATCCATTGGAAGTAAGAAAAGGATCAATGTAATGAACAAAAGAAGTATATTAAGTAATAAAGTTTAATAAAAATCTACTATCAATAGTTATTCATAAGATGAAAATTTAGATAAGTTCATAACTTTCTATGAAAATTTGGAGAGAAAGTAAGATTCCACAAACATTAAAGAATAAAAAGGTGAATAAACATACAAATAATATCTTATAAGATCAAAACTTGTAGAATGTATTGAGTAAAATAAAAAAACTTAATAAATAAATGATAATGTAAAAGAAATAAGGTGATAAAAATAATATATGAAAATGAATTATTATTAAAAATTAAGATGTGTACATTGAAGAGATTGAGAACCTCAAATTAAAATTCACAAAACAAAGAAATATATTGGAAGATATTAGTAAAAATCTTGTTTCTAAAGAAGATAAGGTTGGTAAAAATTAATCTTGGTTTATTTAAGTTTAAATAACCATAAATTAGGTGACTGAAAATTTCAAAAAGGCTTTATAGGTAAATTTCAAAACATCTCAAGATAGTGGAAGAACTTATTTCAATAATCAGGTGACATATACAATCTATAAACATAAAAATTCATGAAATCATTCTAAACATTCTGGTGTTATAAATACTTTTTTTGAAATCGTGGATTAAGAAAGGATGATAAAAACACATCACATCAAAAAAATTTGAAAAATACCTCTGTAAGAAAGATGTATTGCTCATAGGGGAAACAAATACAAAAAGATGTTATGAACCATAGTAATTTTTTTATGGAAAGATCCCTATTCTATAAAAGATCAAGATTTAGTGGATATTGTTGGTTATATGGTATATATTGAAATAACATACATAATTTTTGGAAAATAATTTCTATCCCTAAGAATAGAAATTAATTTAGGGGAAGGAATGGTGGAAGAAAAGAAAGTAAATTTCTTGGGTTACAAGAAGAAATAAACACAAAATCATTAGATTCTAGAAAGTTTCCAATGAAATATCATTTTGATTCCATGGAGGAAGCTTATATAATATGTTTAAAAACAAATAAATTTCCTAAAGAATGTATTATAAATATTTTAGGATAGGCCTATCATACTATAATATAATAGGATTCCATAAAGAGGAAAATTTAGGAAAGTTCTTTTATTGTTGAGATAGCTCTAAAAGCTAACAAAATGAATAGACCTTGAATTATTGACAGTGGTTATTCCTTGCATATAATAGGTTATATAAAAATATTTAAATATATTGAATAACATTAATGAGGAGAAGTTACTTTTAGAAATGATAGTTCCTTAAAAATCATAGGAATACGAACTACTGAGATTGAATCTCATAAATTGAAATTAAATAATGTTTTGTATGTTTATGGGATCAAACACAACTTACTATGTATTCTATTTTTTTATAATGTTAAGGAATTAATATTTATGAAATATTCATCTATCATCATAATATTTAAAGTTGGAAAATTTATTACTAAGGTATAAAGAATAAGTGTAAATCTTTTCCAGATAGGAGATCTTTGTAATTCATGTTCATTAAGTTCTAAGGATAAAAATAAGTTGTGGTATCAAAGACATAGTAATCTTGGCCAAAAAGGCATGAGAAAAATTTATTAATAATATTATATATGAATCTTACCACATCTTAAAGGAAAATTTTATAATATTTTTATAACTTTTTGGAAAGGAAATATGGATAGTAATAGACATAAGAAAGTTAAAATATAATCCCCCAGACCACTTGAGATCATTCCCTATGATCTTTGTGGGATGATGTGAAATTAGTGAATAAAATGTGTTTTTTAATTTATTACTAAAATTTATGTTTTCAATTTTATTACCAATATAATGTTTATGAAACATTAATTTGGGTTTTTAAATATGTTTAAAAATTTCAAAAGGTAATTTAAAAGTGAGATGGGTGTTTATATACTGACATTGAGAAATAATAATGGAAAGGTGTACACAAGAAATGATCTAAAATAATATCTGAAGAAAAATGGAATCAATAACCAATATAGTGATTCATATACTCATTAAAAATGTATTATTAGTAATGAAAAATATAATTTTGGTAGAAATGGGAAGAATCATGCTCTTAGAATACAAACTTTTTAAATTTTTGTTAGGAGAAGATATAAATGCATCTGTTCATATTCAAAATAAATGTTTTTGAGGTCCAAAATAAAAAATAACATCCTATGATATGTTTTATAATAAAAATAAAATGGTGAAATATTTTAATGTTTTTGGGATTCCTTTATTTCTTAAGATAAAAAAATAGATCTTGAAAAGTTTGATGAAAATGTTATCGAAATATTTTTTATAGGATATTCATCCAATGAAAAAAGTTAAAAATGTTGGAATAAATGCCTATTTTTTGGATTATTTTAATGTGATATTTATTGAAAAAAAATATCAATTAATAAAAGTTTTTTAAGATATTAAAAAATACAGTCTGATGAAGATAATAGAAGTTAAGATAAATGCAGGAAAAAACAAATACAAGATGAGTAAGATAAATATTGTAATGAAAAAAGTAAGACCAAAAGAAAATAAATAAATTTTTGTACTTTACAAAAGAAATTTGAATATTAAAACATCCCTTGAAATCAAAATACTCTAGTAAAGATGAGAATAAAACTGAAATTTTAGAATTTGACATCACTTACCTCATAGGTGGAACCACAATCATTTTTATATGTAGTTGAACATAAAGAGTGGGTATATTCTTAAATGAATAGTTATATAAAATTGAGAAAAATGGTACCTAATAACTTGTTCCAAGACCATTAGGAAATAATGTTGTAGCAATAAAGTGGTTTTTCATAAATAAACTCAATGAACATGGTAAAATTTCATGAAACAAATATCAAATTGTGTGTAAGGGTTATTCATGGGTGGAAGGTGTTTATTTTGAAGAAACCTTTTCCCCTATTATAAGAATTGAAACTATAATAATTTTACTTGTAGTTTCTACTCATCATTTTTACAAATTCTAACTGGTGTATATTAATTCAACTTTCATAAATGGATAAATTTAAGAAGAATTTTATATTGAGAAACCTAGTGGTTTTCTACTTGATAAAGATAAAACCATGGTGTGTAAAATGAATAAAGATTTTTATGGGTTGAAGTAGGCACCTCATTTATGGTAATCTAAGATTCATAGATACCTAAAATAGTTGAAATTTTCTAAATTAAAAGTCAACAGAAACCTGCATGTTAAGAAAATGAGCATAGGTACCCTTTTTTTTCATTGTTTACATTGATGGTATAATTTTTATAGGTGAAATGGATAAAAATTATGAAGAATTTACTGAACAAATAAATTAAAACTTTTAAAGGTATATTCTTAGAGAGTTAAAATTATTTCAAGGATTACATGTTCAAAAAAATGGGATACATATTTCTATCTCAAGAAACATATACCAATGAGTTATTATAAAAGGTTATCATGATAGAATCCAATGAGGTTTTTACTCATATCTATATTGGCATAAAGTTGAGTAAAGTTGATGTTGGGAAAAGTGTGAATCAGAAAGATTTTCAGAATTTGATAGGAAAATTACTCTATATTATAGATTCAAGGAAAGACATTGTATATATTGTTGCATTATGTGTAAGATATCAGAATAATCCAAAAGAACCACATATACTATCAGTAAAAAGAATACACATGTATGTTAAAAAAACATCATCTTATATTCTATTATATAAAATAAGTTGTGATATGAACTTTCTTAGAAACATAATGATGAATGGGATGGAGACTGTAATGATGGAAAGTCAACATTAGGAGGATATTTTTTCTTAGGATAATGTTGTGTGATATATAATAGTAACAAACATAATTTTGTTACTTTGAGTATAGTTGGAGTAAAATTTGTTTCTACCACCCCTGATTATATGAAAATGATGTGGATGAAATTTCATCCAGAATATTTAAGAATAAATATTATAAAACCCATAAATATTAATTTTAATAATAAAATTACAATTTATCTTTCTAAAAATCATATACAATATTTAAGATCAAATCAAACTGATACTAATTCCCATTTTATAATAGGGAAAGTTATTTGTGGAGATTTTATGATTGAGTATATTTCATCAAAGTTTCAAATTGGTGATGCTATCACTAATGCTATTCTAATGGAAATTTTTGAAAAATTGGGGATGAAAATATATATTCAGACTATACCAATGAATTTCTAAAGTTTATAAGTAAGTTTCACACACCATGATTTGGATTATGTTATAAAAGGAGGAGAGTAATCACAAAATTATAAGAAGGTGTACAACTCTTTCTATTATGAATATGATGGTTCTGTTATCATTAAACGTGGGAGATAAAAAATTTCAAGGGAGTTTATCAATTCATGGAAAAAAATTCCTTATCATTGAGGGATGTAATTCCTTCCAAAAAATTTCATTTATCTATAAGTGCAGTGTTTGAAAATTATCTACAAGAAAAGATGTAGTGTGATAAAAATTTGAGAAACGAGTTGTTTAAGAAACAAATATTAAAATTTAATTAGAATGTTTCAAAAAAATCTAAAGGGGAATATTAAATATCATTTCGGATGTTTTTAAACCTTGTTTTTTATTTGTTTTCAACATATCATATTGAGATTTTTTTTTGTTAAATACAAGAGAAAGAGTTTTTTAATTTTTTTAGAAAGTTTTTTTTATTAAAGTTCTGGAGGAGGTGAATAAAGTAACTTTAACTATATTAGAAAAATTTCTTAAACATAGAAAATATTGTTCCATTATTTAATTTACCTGTATCATGAATATTATCATCATCCAATATTGAGTATAAATATAAAGATCAAAGTTACCTGAAAAAGATCACCGAAGTATGGTGATCATATGAATATGCTATAATATGAAGTCTGTTGGCTTGAGTTACCAAAAAAAAACATGGAAAATGTTATTTGATGATGTATTGTAAGAATTTGGAAATGCTGAATTTGTATAATTTTATATAAGGGGAAAAGGTTTAATAATGTCATCATATGGACAATGCTCAATGTCACCAGAAATATTTGGTTCATACAACCAAAAAAAGGGGTAGAAGTAATTTTTTATATAATTATTTTTAATTTTAAAAAATGTTTTCAATCATTTCTCAATTCGAGTGAACCAGACAGAATTAGCCAACATGACTGAAGAAACAAGGTGTTTAATGTTAAAGGCACAAGTTGTAAATTTTTTATCTTACAAAGTTAAAGTTTCATGATGTATGAAGTTTAAAGTAAAGAATTGAACTTCTAAAAGAATACCATCAGATCGCGTCCATAAAAAAATATCCATTAGACATATGAAAATTTAATAGAGCAATGTGACATCATTAGACGAACAATTATCTAAAGATGAACTAAATCAAGTTTTGCAGAAGATGTGTTCATAAAGATATTTAAAAAGATAATTGGATGGAAAGGTAAAAGTTTCATCAGATGAACAAATGGAAGGAAGTGGATCAGATAGGGGGAATTTAAAAATGTGGATCACTAGTCCAAGAAATAACAAATGTTCACTAAATAGAGATATAGTGCACCATACAATCATTTCATCAGATGAAATTATTAATAACTTTACATAAAATTTTTAAATACCTTTATCATATCGATGCTGAGATTATCATTCAATGTTTGGTATCTAGAAAAGATAATAAATCTTGAATAATTTCCCTATCAATGAGGTTAAGGAAGTTTGAAGAAGGTTCTAGATACTAGAGTCTTCATGAATCTTTAAGAATAATATATAATACTTGAAAATATTTCAGTGAATTTGAGTTGAGAATGATATTTGTAATTTGATTTTTCATTGAGTAGGAAAATGAATTTGTGTTACCTCCTTTTCTACTATGGTCTCACCAATAAAAATTGGATGTAAGTATAACCCGTACTAACACTATTCACCTGTAAAAGAGATGACACACTAAAGTTTTTAGAGTAGTGTGAGTTTCCAACCAAGTTGGTTGAAGAAGAGAGGATACCAATTAGAGTCAACATATCTATGCTTCAATATGATACATCATAAAAAGATACAGATAAAAGACATAATAAAGTGGAATCAGTCAGAGATACCCGATAGAGAGTGCATTAGATAGAGATTCCAAATAGACTGAGATGAAAATGTGTTTTTTTTGTTGGAAAGAACATAGAAAATGGGTGTAGTTTTATTATGCATATCATATATAGTATACCAGAAGAAGTTAGAAGGTGTACTGGATGGATATACGAAACTGATTCATCAAAAATATATTGTTTTAGAAGAACTTTCAGTGAGCTATGTAGACAAGTTTCTTATTATGTTGTGGCTTGGTTTCATATTAAATCATTTATAACTGATGATATTCAGTATAATCTTTCCCATTAGGATATATAAGGATTATCAAAGGATTTGGATCAAGTTTTATTTAGTTTTTATAATAGTAGATTTCATGGACCGATGGGAGTCACCATTGAAAGGATGTGGGTTTTTACATTAAGGACAATCTTTGTAAATCCTATGTGCCTTGATTTACTTTCTTATCATTTCATACTTGTGAGCCTATTATAAAAATTAGATATGGTTAAAAATTACAACAACTTGCATGAGTTAATTTCAAGGTAATTGAAAATTTAAAATATCACCATAGATTCACCCTCTTAATGGTTCTCTTGATCCTATGGAACTTCAATATGTGAAAACCAAAATGAATTCACCAATAAAGTAATGATTCCATAACTTTAAGGAAAAACTACTATCACTAACATGAGATCATGGGTGGAATAGTTAGGCTCGTGTGAATGTAAATACCTATAACCATAAGAGTTCACTTCCATTTACTACATCAAGATGAAAACCATAACAAGATGTTAATTGTCATAAGAAACCATGAATCGATCCTCTAGTATCCGAAGAATATGAACACAAATTAACTTCTCCTTCTAGTAGTTAAAAACCTCGCAACACTAATTACTCTATATGAAATATTATTCCTTACTAGAAAAGGATGTCAATGGGGATATAACTTGAGAGAAATGAGATATGATCCTCAAATAATAGCCTATGTTACCAAGGAAACTATGGTCCTTTATAAAATTTTTGGGTGCCACATATGAAAACGTTGCCTCAATATTTTAAGGATCATCTGTTACTCCTCATCAAGACACAACATTCCCAATAAAATAAACCCCCATGTCCAAAAATAACGCTAGGACAAGTTTTTATTGATTTGATAATGCCTATGGAATTGTAAAAAATCCCAAATATTCTTAGTATAATCATTATATTACTTCAATTATATGTGGATACCATCAAAAAACACTACCATGAACTAATCTGGGAACTCATGGAATAGATAGTTCATGAGTCTTATGAAAGAAAATGGGGAATTTTTTACACTAAATGACATTAATACTAACTCTAAGTGCCCATATTAATACTTGAAATTAGAATTTAGGATATCCTCCTCCTTTACCCTCATATGACGATATCCATACCACAAATAAATCTTTGAAAACTAGTTGGTTCCCGTAAACTGATCAAAAAAATCATCTATCCTTGGGAGGGGTAATAGTTCTTAACAATCACCCAGATCAACCATTAATAGTTTATGCATAACCTTAGACCACCATCCACCTTTTGAATGAATAATACTAGAGCACCCTAGAATGAAAAACTGGGACATATGAAACCCTTCTTCATTATATCATTGATCTAAATACTAAACCTCTAAAGCTAAAAAGTTTTTATTCAATAAGGAGACAAAAAAATTTAGGAGGAATTAGGATGTAAATATATCCCAAACTCTATATCACAAAGATGTGGTAGAGTCACAATATCTTTAGAGAAAACATCCTAAAATTTCTCATAAACTCTAGGGAACTCCACCACTTGTGTGTCTACTGAACTTAATGAAAATACATATAGATGAGATAAGTGAGGCTCCGAGTTCATATATCCCATCCAATGATCCCACTCACCAATTAACATCACATGATGAGCTTACACTTCATAAAACAAAACTATACTTGAGAAGAAATCGATGACTGCACACACATAATACAACCAATATATTCCAAGAACAATATCACAGGGTTGCATCCATAATAAGAAGAAATCCCCCAATTACCAATGATTTCCCATCATTAACTTATAATCTCAACACATATCAATTAAATCAAATTGACCACTAACTGGTGTAGTCAATGGTAGGGGTTTTGGAAGTATTTCTACCTTGAGTCCCAAGAAATTAACCAGGGAGGGTGAAATGAAGGAGTACTATACTCCAGAATCAAATAAATTAAAAAAATATAGTGTAAGATAAATATATGGAACCTCAAACAATCATTGGAATATCTACCACTATAATCTCCATGGAATATAACTGACCATGGCTAGCTATTTTGCCTCACTGGTCCTATTGATGACCACCCCATAACCATTCTTAGACATATTACCCTAAGGATAAGGAACATCATGGGGATATCCTTTTCCTACACCATCCCAACTTGAATGAATAACAGCTTGCTATTTTTTTCTACTAGTATGACCTATGAGGAAACTATTGTTGAGGATGAAATAGAAATCAAAAAAACACACCATGTTGGTCTCAGATAATAGTTGTGAACTAGAATAATTTATTACCATGATTTCCATAAGAAAAATACATAGGAATAGAACCCTTGATTGATACATTAGAGCTACTATACCTAGATAAGTGATAAGAAAACTAATGAGTTAGACTCCCTACTAGTCAAAACCTCTATGTACCTCGAATCTAAGATCCCAAGTTACAACTCTACTTTTTTTAGGGAGTTATGATGAATCCCTTATCATGATTTTTCTAGTTGTACATGAATCGTATAAATCAAATTTTCCTTTATATACCCCTCTAGATATATAGGAAACATAAATGAGTTTACTACATACTTAATTCTTGGATACAACACCTCCTCTAAGCATCATGCTCTAGCCTATTCATTTGAAAAAATATCTAGAGAAAAACAGAGAAGATCCTTGAATCTAATCCTAATATCCCATATGATCATGATCCTTTACTAAAGATATAGTATCTCCCATATATTCATTACACTAATCATTAATTAAAGTAACTATACAAATATTTTATTCTAAAAACCATCCCATAAAACATCAAAATTATTGTTCTCTCCAAGGAACATGATCCACCACTGGCGCATAACCCTTACATCATATTAATAGTTAGGGGGACCAATAATATACCTTTTCATGGATCAAATATAATGTGATCTCTATCCTCTCCATCCAATTATTTTCCCTAACTTGTAGTCACTACCCTCATACTTTACTAATACCTGATGTTGGAACCCACACAATGTCTTCCTCCAAGACTTTTATTCTCAACCAGGTCAACAATCCAGTGGTCAATTGATTCATCCTACCACACTTCTCAATATTGAAACAATCATTTATGATACCTAAGTTAAATATCTTTAAGAAAGTAAATAAACTCATAATCTTGGTAATATGGAACTAATTATATTCATTTCAATTTCTTCAAAATCAACACAATTAAAAAACATTCAGAACCAATTATGATGCATGTACCTCTACTAGGTTTCTACCATGAAATTAGAATTACATTCCCTAGGGTGTTTAGTAATCTTAGGGTCCTTATTTTTGACCATAGGGGACCCTAATATTCCATGTCTTAGTCAATACACCATGTTATATCACACATTAAATTTGACTAACAATGTTTCCCTACCAATCCCATAAAATTACCACTAGTACATAACTCCAAACATCATATTATCTCTCCTTAGTAATTTTGATACCACTTTTTCATGACTCAACCCCACTAGGAACCCCAATAGGGCCTAGAGTGAAGACAAGAGTGATCATCGAATCCCACCTCTATTAGGCCACAAGTTAAAAACTAGCACCGCGGGTACAAAATATATAAATGGGAGGAATATCTCTCATAAATCCCAGAATTATATATAGGTAACCACTAATCAACTAAAAAATATAAATAAAAACCAATATCAAAATATGCATGTAATATCATACAAAAATCCATGTATCCAAAATAAAATACCAAAAATAAATTCCTATGGTAGTGACTCCAACCATAGTTATAATCCATGAGATAGTAATTTCTAGCTAAATCACCTAATCCTTCATAGAAACTTAAAAAATAGATTTATATATAGGTGTGAGAAAACATGTATAATCAGTAGGATCCCCCTTAAGTAATCTCATGAAAATTTAGAAGGAGCTTACCAATGCCTCAAGGAATAAATAGAATAACCAAAAAACACCTAACCATGTCAAATATCACCCATTATCACCAAGTATCACTAACCCAATATAAAATTGAATTATAATAACTTGATACCAAAAACAATATCAATAGGAAACCCCACAACCACTTACCTACTAGTTTTCCCTCTCAATGTCTAATGAAAAACGTCATGTGATTCCATCACTTTTGTAATCAGGAAATTATACAATTTATCCTATATCAAAACCATATAACACATACCAAAACCACATAGCCAAAAAATACCACATCACAACTGTACATCATTACCTCATCAGATATCCATCATAGTAGGGTATGATGAACATGAATGAAATCAACTTCATACCCTCCTCATACCATGCATGCCCCCACCATGTATCAACATCTCATCCACATAACAAATTCATCCAATATGTCACATACTATAACATTAATTCATTATAACCCATATGATTATACCTACAATGACCCATCACATCCCGTACTACACCTAGAAGGGAGAGGATATGATGTATTCAACCATCCACCCCTTTATTAACATAGATGATTGAAAAAACAAATGAAAACCAAAAATTTGGGCATCAGTAAGTTTATCTGACTCGAGAGGGGTGAATAATAAATCCTTAAAAATCCATGTTTTTATTTTCTATAAGAAATCCATTTCTAAGGGTTAAATTGGAACCATAAAAAACAAGTAACCAATGAAAAATATTAGACAACAATTCACATCACAGAATCATTATAAAATAATTATAACATGTTAGAACCTTGTAACCTTTATAAGCTTTAGTCACTGTTAAAATTCCATAGATATGGTTCTTCTTGGATGAGATCCTCAAATAGGGAAGTGATCTTATCCTAGGACTTGAGATACTCCTAAAAAATTATCCTCTTTTGTTTAAATCCTCATATCATAATGTGATATTGGATGTTGATCAAATTTTATTACTCATCATTGAGGGGTATAAGAATACCCCTTTCATACATTTTATTAATATCCTCTGGTGCAACTTTGATGTAAATATTATCTTTCACTATCTCATTCTTGGAATGAATTATTAGGTCCAAGGATGATGTAATATCATCGTCCCCTTCCTTCTCATTTCCTTAGCCCCCTCTATCTCTAACTTAGAGCAATGTGCTCAAAGTTTCAGTAATTTTAGATGAATTTACTAATTAAATTATTATATTATCTTTTCTTTTTTATCCCACTCTAATTTTTAGATATTTTTGTCTTATACTTTTATTAACCATAATTGACCCTTTATTTGGGGAAAAATCAATCCCCTTAGGACCCATGCCTTTACCCACCAATCTATTAGTCATTAGTTTAGGGAAGTTGAAGTTTCTTATAGGTTTTTGTCTTATTTATTTATTAACATTGTATTCCCCAAAATAAAACATGGCTCTATTCAAAATCTTAAAACCCAAATAGTAATCAGTAGTAGGATACCTATATGCTTCACAACCAGAGGAGATTAGTGAATGATCATCTACCCTTTGATCAGTATCTACATATGGTTCAAAACCTTGATGCTTCTCTATAGGTCCAACTTCAAGGATTATTTCAAACATGTTATTCCTTATTCTACTTTGTCATAATAGTTTTACAACCCTTAATTTACTTGGTACTAACATTATCTTCCCTTAGTATGTTGAAGCTTTTATATAACTTCATCCTTGATTCATTCTCCTTCCCTACTATCTCGAGCTATAAAGAAGGGGTGATCCCCCTCACTAGATACAAATTGTAGCAATTTGACTCTAGTAACCCAGATCTGGTTCATACTTATTAAATGGTTATAAGACATAAGGGATCACAACATGAAGTATCGATCCATTGAATAGTCTTAGGAGACTAGATAAATACATGATTTTCATATTACATTGAAAAAATAAAACATAGCATGAAAAAATTTATTTCATCCTTAAATATCATTAAAATATTCCATATTCATATCCTGAGGAAAGGAAATCATAATAATTGGTGAGATAATATTCTTAGTAAGGGAAATAGTACAATGGAATATATCATGGGTGGAAAAGGCTTAATTAATATGAAAAAGTCGAAAATAAAAACACATTCCATTTCAATCAATAACTTGAGTTGAAAGTATATCCCCACCAAATATCAACATAATAATCACATGATCAATGAAAACTAAATTCTAAATAAAGGAATAGATTAAATTCATATATTCATGAACTTTTCATCAAGACCTCAACCAAGTTATAATGAATCATACCATCAAATCCTCTTAACCAAGACATCATTCTTAATAAATGGGTATGTGTAAACCAAATACCCATATAATGTGGCCACCTATTTTGTCTCATGATACCTATTCATGCATTGAGATGCTATTCTATAACTAGGCCCCACCCATCAATTTCACGTCCTATGAATTCCTCATATATTGAATGACCTATACAATTCAGACTCAAAGTGCTTTATAAAAAAACAATTATCCATATTGAATTAATAATATAGAATACCAATCATTGAAATAAGTTTCTTAATCTAATACTATATATATTAATGGTATATGGTTGAAACATCATCAAATTAATATAGATGATATTTCATTCATCCATGATATTGAAAATATATACATAAAGGAGAAAAATAAATTCTAGTGAATAATAGATAGTAATAGAGAACATGATCATAACAAAGGGAATGACCACAAAATAAGGTATAATACTTTAATAGTAAAGGATAGTAAAAGAACATTGATTTATAAAAAATGAAGGTTTTTTAGTAAAAATAAGCCTCTATAAAATAAAATAGGATTAATTCATTAAAAATAATTTTTTTAATTTCATGAAATAGAGGAGTTATAAATCACTTATCAAAATTATTTTCTTTCCTTTAAGAAAATAATACCCTTTTATTTTGAAATAATTTTAAATAAAAATTACCAAAATATTCATAAAAATAGTTTCTTAAAAAATAACCATATAAAATTGTAAAGTAATATTAATAACTCATAATAAATTAGAGTGTTATGCAAATCATCTAGACATAATGTTTCAGGATCTCTATCTTTTAATGAAGAAACTTTTTCATCAAACTTGTCAAGAATTATTATCAAGATCTTTTCAATTATTTTAGAATCATATAACTTTCACCAAGAAAAATGATAGTTCTTATAATGTCATTAACCATGGTAAAGAAGTACCCAATATATTCATATTCACCCATCTTCAAATGTTCATAATTCAATATCTAGATTTGTAATGTTTCCTTCTTCACTTTTGTGTTTCCTCCATATATGTTTTTCAATTTGTCCCAAATACCTATGGTTGTAGCAATACATTTCACCCTTAAGAATTCACTTTCAGAAAGTGACGATAATAAATCATTATTGGCGCTTCCATTATTCTCAGGATTATTCTTATCAACAGATGTAAGAGTAACTTTATAATCAATATGAGGAAACTCATCTATTATAGTTTTAATAACATCATATACAATTGACATAAGATAAGGAAACATTATATATTTACATAGATGATAATTCATTCCATAAAAAAATGAAATACCTTTACTATTCACAAAATTCAAATTCTCCCTTAGCAAAGAATAAGAGAAGGGAACCTGTCACTCTGATACCAGTTGAAAGTTATCAATCAGGATATTTGTATCACTTAAAGGGGGAGGGGATGAGTTAGTGATACTTATTTTATTTTATGTTTCCTTGCAATTGAAATAACCATCTCCTATTATTAAATATTTCTTTCTCTAATGAAAAAAATTAAAATTCACATCCACCAAAACAAAAGTATTTACCAGGTTCACTATTCAATAGGAATAACTACATCCTTGATATGGTTTTGAAATGATCCAATACCACACAATCCACTATAAACAATCCTTTTTTGTGGAAAACAATGAGTAGGATATACCCTTTAACTCGTGTATCACTTTTAAGACAATCCAATAGTGTGTGTGCACCCTCAAGTACAAATGGGGTAATATAATAACTGTGTAACAAAAAATGTTACCTGTGCTTATTAATAAACTTCCACAAATGTATTCCTTAAAAAAACTTCAATTTCTTACCCATAAGCTAGTAATAACTTCTAGGACTTTGTAAAGGAAAACGTGGTATAATTTTCCCAGTATGTTTTTTTATATCGGCTTGTTCCTAGTATGATTCTTCCTATTCGATTCTTCCTAGTATGATTCTTCCCAATACAATTTCCCCAGTTTTAATCATCCCGGTTTATAAAATATTTAACTTTTTTAGAATACAGTTGATACAAATTTGAACCACTTCTATTCTAAATATTAAAAAATCATACTAATTCTTCCTAGTACAATTCTTCTCAATACTAAAATCCAAATTCAGAAATCCTAATATAATTATACAAACCCAATATGATGATGAATCAAATACAATGAAAAGAAGAATATGATAGTCAACTGAATACGATGTACACTATATATAATTATCAGTTGAATACAACATTGTGACCTTGTCTCTTCTCCTTTCACTTATCTCCATTGAAACATCTTCAACAAAACAAAATATGGAAACCTTATTTATATCCCTAAATTGTTAGAGATTCTCTCTATTCTATGAACATTACCTATATCAAGAAAAGTAGTAAATACTTTTCTCCTTTTATAGGTTACCCATGAGAGTTTTTTTTGGAATCCCAAACACTTTTTAACTTAACTAAATCCACTCAAATCTTGACATTACTTAAATTTTAGGTATATTTATGATTTTTTCAACTCTTATAGATTCTTCTTGAATATTATATAAACTTAATCTCTTCATTGGATTTTTTTTCAATCATCAGTCCAAATTTAATTTCTAAATTCGATTTTATCAACCTGATTTTTTCATTACAGTTATCCATACTAATTGAAGACAAAAAATATTATTAGAATTTAAAGATCCCACTCTACAATACATCCATCTCATTTCTTCATAAACTCTCTTGATCCACTTGATCAAATTAAAAATAAATTCAACTCTTTTTGAATGGTTGACTACATTATTAATCACCTTATTTTCTTTTATTTTCATTTATCGGTCTCATGAAAATATTTCTTTGGTTACAATTGTTCTTGACCTGACTGAAAAATAACACATTTGTAAAAAACATTCTTGAACTTTATGAATCTAATGATATCATTACAATGGATTCACCAACATTATTATTTAAATATCATGCCTCTGAATACATTGACAATTGGCTACTATAATGTTTTTATTATAATTGAAAGTATTGTAACTTCCCAATAATAAACCACTTTCATTCCTTCTTAGGCTGAATACGATCAAGTTGAATATGATCTTTAACATGATTTTTATTTCCAATTAAAATATGATCAATCTAAATATGACTAGAATAATCTCTTTCAATCACTCTTTCATCCATAAATCTTTCACCACAAGTTTCACAACTTACCTTTGATTTATGAGAACTCTATGATCAAAAAATAATCTTCACATTTTTATCAGATCCATCCTAAATTTGATTACAATCATTACCTAATTATGATATTCTCTCATTCCATACTCGAGGTGTGTCTGATCATAATATTTTCATCCAAACAAATTCTTTTCAAGATGATTGAATTTCATAAAAAGTGAGTATAATTTTTTTGAAAACAAATTGTGAGTATGATTTTTAAATTTTAAAAAGTTAGTTGTTTTATCTTATTTGACATTAAAAACAAAAACCTTGTAAAAACAACTTCCTAAAACTTATAAAAACCATCTCCATCCATCTTGGTCCCAAAAGTTTTTGGTAAACAGGTATGTTTTGAAAAAAAATGCTGGATTTTCATGTTTTTCATCAGACTAGTAGATTTATTCATTTTATATTCCTTACTAAGACTTTTGTGACCATATCATTAATGTTTTTTTCACAAGGTTTAAGGATTTGAAAAGGAAAATAATGTGTCAAGTTGAAATTCATAATGATAATTTATGAAAATAAAATGTTTTTCATTTTTGAAAGTCATATATTATGTAAAAAATGGATATCTATTTGAAGTGTACACTTTTTAATATATGATATTATTATCTATGAGTTATAAAAAAAAACTATAAACCTTAAAATATACTTAAATGTAAGGGAATAAATTCTGGGCATAAAACTCAATATTATGTAATTTTTAAGGCTAGGTCTTTATAGTTGGTATCAGATGAGGTTTTAGATAAATTTATAGGTTAATATTCTATTTTAGATTAAGTTAAAAATACTCTATAAGAAAAAATTTTAGTATCCTAAGGATAATTATGATTATTATGGATAAATAGAAAGGGTTGAATAGGGTATGACATGTTTAAGGATATCTTAGTATTTATCCTCAACATAATATGGTTTATTATGGTTTATTTGATATACTCATGCTAAACTTTTTTGTTTTAGTAAATGGATAAATTTATTAGGGACCAAATTAATAATAGATGAGAAGGAAAATGTGATGGTTGTTTGAATGAGAAATAAAATTGAATTGGATTTATATTGAAAAATCTTGGGGTTATTCTTTAAAATCTATCACAATTTATGATTAACAACATGAACCTGGGTGAGTTTTATAATTTAACCAATAAGAGAGAAATGAAGCTCCATGAAAATTTAGGTGAAAATCATAAAAATAAAAAAATCAAATGACCTAGTGTTAAGAATGTGGGAAAAATAACCTATAAAAATGTCTTAAAAGAACATGAAGATGTTTTTTATATGTTAAAGGTTGGTATAAAGAAATAATCTTCCAAGGGAAAAAGAAATAATTAGGTTAACGCCATACAGAGGGATAAAAATATTCCCAAGGTATCAATTTAATGTTTTAAATGTGGAGAGTATGAACATTATGAAAATATATTTCCTAGGAGGAATGATCAATAATGGGACTATCATGTCTATGTAGAAAAATTTATATAAATACTTAATTTCATTATAGTTGAAGATAAGGAAATTGAAAATTACATATGAAATCTATGGATTATATCATGGATTATGTTTTGAAATTTTTAAATCTTAGGTAATGATTCATATTTTTATTTGTAAGAAGTGTTAAGGGATAAGATTGAAAATAATAGATAATGGATTATAAAGAACATTGAGTGATTATGGTGTCTACATATAGGGATTTAAGAGTTATGATGCAGTGATAGATTTAAGGATGATCATAAGTTTAAATGAATTAATACTCTTTTGATTCTTTATGTGATGGAAGTAATTTTGGAGAAATTTATTTATTTTTGATAGAATCAGAACAATCTGTCACTTGAGTATTCTAGTGGCAAGTATACTTGTGCCTCCCCTAATAGCCTACAAGCAATGGCTATGCCACTACTCATAGAGTTCAAGATAGGATTTTCAATGGCCAACCACATTAAATCATAGTTCCTTGATCTGTTGAGTGAAGACCCAACTTATAAAAGCATAACATCATTTAGTCAAAAATTACCTCTAAAATAATATAAAATTATCTCTGCATAATATTTACTACCAATTAATTTAAGTCTACCCACCACTCTTATGAAAGCTCCCCAGTAGTAAGAGGCACCCTCAGCTATGGCATGAAAAGCACCCCAAACTCCTTTCTTTGTTCAAATCCAAATGATTTAAGGTGGTTAGGACTTAATATTTATTTGAGGGTTTTTATGTTTTCCTCTTGATGAATGTAATCAATTTATATTAATATTTTTCATCTATTTTTTCGTGCTCACAACTGAACATTAATATAAAAACATACATCACTTTTTTATGCATTTTATAATTTATTATTTTATGTATTTTCTTGATATTATAAAATGCATAAAATAATAAATAAATGTATAAAGATAATCTACTACCCAACTGGTCTTGAGAATATCAAATGAACTAGGGGAATCATAAATGATTTGTCTCTTGATTCCTGATATAGCCCGTCCCCATCCAGTATGCCCGCTACTCATCTAGAGGAATGCCTCGAATTGGTGTTGTCTACATCTTACACCATCCTCATCTTGTTAGGGTCCATGTCATGTCTGGAGTACCACCTTATATTTTTAGGGTCCACATCTCGTCATGATTACCACCTCATTTTGGTATGGTTCACATCATAAACCATCTTCATCTAATGTACAAAAAATACTCGTGCGTAGGCGAGAGGTACTAGGGGTGTAATGTACATCAAATGAGTTTGGACATGCAGACCCTTATAAAAATTGATCAAATAAATGATGATATACAGACCATAAATTTATTAACTACTTATTACAATCAACCCACACATGTAATAAATAATTAAATAATTAAAATTAGACATACACAAGCCAGTACTCAAGGCCAGTAAATGGGTAAAAATAAATCGCGATAAAATTAAATTACAATAAATTAAATTACAAGTGATTTTAAATTAAATTAAATGAATTAAATAAATTCAAATAATTTAATTATTTCAATTCACTAATTAATTTAATTTTAATAACAAAAAATTAAATTAATGAATTAATTCAATTTAATAAAAAAAGTAAATTATTTTCTTATGGGTATTAAAATTATGTTTTAAAAAACACAAATTAATATTTTAATTAATTTAATTTATTTATGAAATTAAATTAATTAAGTATATTATTTTAATTAAACTAGGCCCCAAAACATGGTGCAGGGTCCGTACGGATTGGGCCGAACCCACACATCCCAATTCTAGGCTGTGAAAAGCCAGTGTTTGGCTATTCTAGGATAGATAGGTCAGACCAGACGCATTATGGGTTGGGAAGACCCACATAGGACATTTTCAGTGTGATTTGGATCGGGTAGAACCATTAAGGGTTACTTGTACCTGTTGCAGCGATTCTTGGTCTGAAAAAACAATCATGGTAGTTCATTGCTTCTCGGGGTGTGCTACCACAACGGTCTCACTAGGCTTCCATGGATGGAATTTTTTGAAAGGGATAAGAACAATAGAGGTGGACAGTCAAGACCCTATGATGGTGTGAAAGGGGTCAAAAGCGGAAGTGGCTACTAGATATAGAGTGAAAATCTTGGAGGCTCCACAGGTCACTACTGAGGACAATGCTTCGATGGAGCGGTGTTGCTCGAACTCGCTGAAAGGAGGAGTCGAATTCCAAGATCTATAGTAAGAAGAGATAGCGGTGGGCATGTTGGTCCATATCTGAATGCTAGAGGTGGAAGTGTCTTCAAGAGAGGGGAGCAATGACATAGGAGGTGGGAGCTTGTTTGACCGAGGGGCGTCGGCTGCAGTTTTAAACTTTCTATGGAGGAGGCGGCCAATGAGGAGGCATGATCAGGATGGGGGAGCTTCATCATGTGAAAAGTTGGAGGGAGATGGGATCGAGGATGGTGGCTCATAGTGAGTGGGGGGGGGGGGGTCCCAGGTGGCCCCATCAAAAAAAGAACCCTTATTTTTTTTGAAAAAGATTACCCACCACCCCCAAAATGGGTTTTTTTTGTTTTACCCAAGGTCCTGATTTACTTTTAAATTCAAGTGACCCTTTTATTTTTTTGTCCAGTTTGGAAAATGATCATCGAATGTGATTTATTATTAATATTATTATAATATTTTTATTATAATGTGTATCATAAACCAGTGAAAATATGGGTGGGTAGAAAATACTATTCTGGCTATCGTCTCACCATTTTTTTCCACTTTCTCACCCTCAAAAGTTTAAGATAATGACCAAAAAATAGGTCATCAAAAACTCCCCCACAAAAGGTTTCAAGTAAAAAATATATATTTAAGAAACTTCATAATTAATACTCACATCTATAAAATCAATATGTATTTAAAAATACAGATGGCCATAACTTGGTCATCCAGCATCAGATTGATTTTCCATTAGTGATGTTGGGATGAAATTATTAACCTCTAATTAATTTTAATGAAACTTTATTTTTTCATCTGCACAAATAATTTACATGTTTTCTCAGATTCCAATTTAAGGTACGTGGGTGCTTAACAGAAGCTGGTGGGATATATATTTTAAAATTTTCATCATTATGATGATGTAACTTGGTTTCACCAATGATTTGAGCCCTATTATGGTCCAAGGATCATGCATAAATTAAAATTGCATATAAATTAATACTGAAAATGTCACGAACCAACCCAGGTAGACCCCAAACCGGTTACCCAATCTTGCCCGCGACAAGGCCCTAGAGCCATTCCCAATCCTCTTGGGATGGAAACTGGTTCCAGGTATTAGATATACTAAATTGGGAATGATTTAGACCATAAAAGGTAGATAAGTAAACAAGAAAAAATAAACTTATTAGAAGCTTACAAGAAATAAAACTAAATATCCAAACATACCTCCAAGTGAACTCGTGAGTCACCACTAACCATAAGACCACACTCGCTTCATGAGTGATCTAGGACTAAAACAACCTGAAACTGAAAAGATAGAGTAGGTGTGAGCACTGAGATTCTCAGTAGGGATACCAAAGATAAACAACAACTTATTCCCCACCTTTAAAGTGAAATCCATTCTTTCTCATTTCAAAATAGAATATATAAAAATAATGTTTCCCATTATTTCATTAAAACAAGTAACAATATTATATTTTTATGAAAACCCCCTTCCATTACATTTTGCTAAATAATTTCCAAAGCATGTAAGTCATTTCAATAAATTCATTCAAAAGACAACTAGTTCTGGAACAAGTGTTGTAATATGAGAAGAAAAGTAAAGATGTCATGAGATCAAGTAAACAAAACTGCCACAAAAATAAATAGGAACATATAAATATGTAATCATGGGAGTTTCCTAAACATCTGAATAATAAATCCTTGGACGTACTCGGTTTGGAATCACCAGACGATGTATGGAGAAACTCCATAGTCTATAACCAAATGAATGCTCTAAACTAGCCAATCCAGTGGAACATCTCACCTGGAATCTTAGCTAATCTAGTGGGTACTGACCTATCTAATCTAGGTTGATAAGTAACTGTCATTATACCCTCTAGATGACTCCCATGAATCCCATGATGATCACAACAACAACAATAGAAACAACAGAAAAAACAAGAACAACAATAACAATAACAACACCAATAATAATAATAATAATAATAATAATAATAATAATAACACATGAAAAAACATGGTTTATAAACCACAACCAACAAATTTCTCATGCACGAACCACTATGCATGATCCACTAAAGAGGATCTCATCCAAAGCTCCAGTGGTCTCCCTATATGATCCAAGCATCACAACTCACATGAAAAGTCATTTCTTTCACAATAATTATTAAATACCAACCAGGAATCACTTATCTTAAGTTTCAAACAACTTTCTAAAATAAATCAAAATACCAACTAGGACTTTACCATTCAAATAAAAAATAATTTGAAAACCATTCACAAAACCAATTCTAAAACATATGACAAGATAACAAGGTTCCAAACAGGCCTATAAATCATATCAGCTCAAAACCGTTTTCAAATAAATACTTAAAGGATCCAAATGAGACTTACCTATTTTAATTTAACAACATTAGAAAACCAATCAAATATTGAGACTAATTTACTTTTTCCATTATAATATGTAAATCCTATATTAACATGAATACTCACATTGCAAGTTTAGGAAATTTATGTAAAAAAATTGATTTACTATTACTAAGGGCCATAACTAATTTTCATAACATATAATTTCCATATAAAAATGACAACATATTTTTAAAATAATCAAGATATTTATGAAATTAAAATTAAGGTGTTAAGAATAGGGAACCTACCTCAAAGAGAATAGGATCAAACTGAAACACTTCAGCACTTGAAGCTTTTGATGAAGATCACCCGACACTTGCACGCACATACATTACTATATATATATATATGAACCTTAATAAAATGTACATATTCCACTTTCCATGAGGTAATACATACAAGCGAGACACACACACAAACACACTATTATGTATGTGAGTGAAACCCTTCAAGGAGCCACCAAATGATCTAATTTTTTTTCAAGGAAACCTAAATCATGAAAGGGACCCAAAATAAAGTTTCTAAACAAAACAATAGATAAAAAACCTTACCTTGAGTTGTACAGGTAAGCTAGAATGAACCGATCTACTTTATGACCAACTTATAGTGCCCAACCACATGCTTTACATACAGTTTAATTGATCATGCGCAAGCCATGCACTACACCACTAACCCACCTAGGCACCCACACATGCACCAAAAGGTTACTAATAACCATGTGGGATAACCATGAAAAAATTAAAAAGATTCCAAAAAATTTAAAATTTGACCCACAAACTACTGAAACTAAAAAGAGGGGCTAAAAAATAAATAAATAAATAAATAAATAAATAATTTAAATAATTTAAATTACAAAATTGTGGTGTGATAATTCTCCCCATCATTAACACTTTCTGCCCCCATAAATTCACCCAACCAAACATGGAACAAAACTAGGAATCAAAACTAAAAAAGGCCCAACGAAACCAAGAAACTCAATGTAACCTTTCAACTATATAAGCCACACCCAAAGACTTTAGGGGAAACCACAACAAGATACATGGTGGGTCTCCCCGCCATTTAAGAACTGACCAACTTAGACGAACCAACACCGACCAACAAGGGAAACAAAATATGGACCAACCTGGGAAAACCCCTCATAGACCAACCCCACCCCAAGGGGTTCCCAAAAAAATAAACTGAAAACCAAATGTCACACCAAAATACTATTCATTATTTCCTAAGACACATGCATATCCAAGCGAGTGCAAACCAAAACCAAAGCTGATCTACATAGGCTAACCACACAAGAGAGAAGATCATCTCAATACTTACATCCACAACGATACAACCTTTCAGGGGTTTTACTCTATAAGGAAAAACCACTAGAATTAAAAGAAAATGAGAAAACCAAGTGTTCCTATAACCAAAGGGAACTTTCAAAAAAAAATACCACAATGAAGAAATGTGGCCTCTTTTCCATTTATAAAAAAAAGAACCTTCATAGATAAAGAATCTATAACAGATAATCTTAAACCTTCCCCATTTCATCATTGGAGACAAAAATAGGACTAAGGTCCCCCACATCCAACAATTATTGATGGTGTGAAAAGATTCACTCTAAGGCCTATGACTGGAGTCATGATGTCTTGAAGCATATACTCTACTGCATTTAGGAGATGATATCCTCTTGTTGAGACTCCTCCTTCTGATGATACCATTTTAATAACTTTACAAGTGACCCAAAAAACCACATCATTGGAAAGAATCCAGATAATTTGACAAGAATACACTTCATGAAAAAATTATCCATACTAGAAGGACACAAGTGGGTGGTTCGAAGAATGAAAATATGGGACCAAAAAAAGATACTTATCATGGAATAATTCCTCTAGTTTACACCCTCCACCAGATAGGGAACCTACACGGGAACCAAGAGGAACTAAACTACCAACCACCTATATTTCAAGAACCAACTTAGTGAAAAATTCCAAATCCACCAACTTCCCAAGCCTATCTTCTGATGAAACCTCCAAAGAAAAATAAACCATCTCCTTAATCTGGTCAACACAAGCCTTTATTATTGACTGGCTTTGCTGAATGCTCAGGATCCCTGCCACTTTCCTCACCTTTACCTCCTCGGGTACAAACCACTAGATGAAATTGTCCTCAAACACTTTTTAGGAAATCCCAACTTACAGAGATGCTGGGATGACCACCTTATATCGGTCCCAATATAGACCTTCAAATGAACCCAAAACAGCTCAAACCCTTACAACTTCAAGAGTTCCAAATGTTCGAAAAATAATCTCAACATCCTCATGCTACTACCCATCCTGTAATAAACCTTGATCACCATGGAAAATAGGAAACTTTCTAGAAGAACTTGACTCCTCCATTCCTCTAGGAGTCTAGGAAGGGCCAATGACTGGAAGGGTCTCCTTAGAAATGTTTTAGGTCTTTTTAGGTGGCATAATATAAAAAATATAAAGCACAAAACTAGATCAACATCGAACTAGAACTTGAAAAATTAACAACTTCAGCCAAACACCAAGATCATAAATTAAAACATCACAAAAAAAATCTCAACCAAAAAAACCACCAAAACCTCACAAAACAAGTCAAATCCCTTATTAAAAACGAATATTTATAAATTCACCCATTTTCAAATTTAAATTTCCGCCTTTTTAAAATCAAAATAATCTTCCATTTCCAAAATAATTTCATCACATCCACTTTAAAATTCAAAATACCACCACAATTTTCCCTTTAAAACCCCAAATATTGTTAGAAAAGAAGCCACTTTTTATCATAGAACATTTTCCTTTAAAAAATTATTTGGAAAACCAAGACAGTCTTTAATTTTTAAATACTCACCCATGGTATCCTATGAATTGTTATATATGTTTTTATCCACACTACCACTTATATCATCCAAAAATACATTGTAAAATTAAATTTTCACAAACACAAAAATATATATGTGAATGTCCATAAGAAATAAAAGGGGCATACTTACCAATTTTCCATCAAAACCAACCATTTACATTTTAATTCTCATTTCACATTTTTCGAAACCCTTCAACATTCAAACTATTTTCCATTCTATTTCCAAACAACCCAAGGTTATTAATTTTAGAAATACAACATTTGAAAATCAAGCATCATTTAATAACTCAAGGAATCACCCAAAAAAAATTTAAGTTCCACCAACCAAAATCAAACAAAAGCACCATCCACCCCAAAATAATTAAAATAGGGAACTAGTGATCATGCATAACCCAACCACATGGTTTAGAAGACCATGTATTGAGCATGTACCAACCACTGAATTCATATTAAACCATGCATGTGAGCTCCACATAGTTATATATGCCATTTAATATCACCATAAATAACCATATCACTTCCACTGTCACCTAACAATATACAAAATCTCATATAACTAAACAAATTCCAACCACAAAACTCAAAACCAAAAATAAAGACTCAAAACAAAACTGACCCCAGTGAATCAGGTCTCTTCATGAGTGGTGGTGATCAGGAACTAACCCATGACCTACATACTGATCCCCAAAAATCCTATCTCTAGTATACCCAATATCCCAAATAAATAAGGGCCAAATATGATACCATTTTTTCATGATCCAACCAAGGTTGACCCTAAATCAGTCACCTAAGAATGCATGTGACAAGGGCCGAGAGGTGTTCCCAATCCTCCCGAGCTAGAAAATAGTGCCAGACATGAAATATAATCAGTTGGGAATGATTTATCCCATAAAATATAGATAATTAAACAAGACTAAAATAAAAAACTGGAAGCAGAAAGGAAATAAAACTAATTGGAAAAAATACCTCCAAGTAACCTCATGGGTTACCACCAACTGTAAGACCACACTTTTTCTAAGGGTGATCCAAACTGAAAAGTTCCTGAAACTAAAAAGATAGAGTCGTTGTGAGTACTGAGATGCTCAGTAGGGAAGAAAAATATAAATAATTCCCTATGACCCACCATTAAAGTGAAATCCATTCCTGATTGTTTTAAAATAGGATATATAAAAACAAGTTTTTCAATTATTTTATCAAAACATTTAACATGCTTCTATTTTTAATAAAAAAACATTTCCATTACATTTTCCAAAATAATTTCTAAATCATATAAGTCATTTAAATAAATTCATTCAAAAGAAAACTAGTGTTGGAACACGTGTTTTAATATGAGAATAAAAGTAAATATGTCATGAGATAAATTAACAAAAAGTTCCAAAAAAGAAATAAGAAAATACAAGTATGTATTTATTGGTTTTTTATAAACATCTCTAGAAGAAATCCCTAAATGTACTCATTTCATACTCAACTGTCAGCTTATGGTGAAACTCCATATTCTATAACCAAATGGACACTCTAAAATAGCCAATCGAGTTTCATGTACCACCTATCCTCTTAGATAATCCAGGGGTACCAACCTATCTAAATGAGGTTGATAAGTAACCGTCACGCGACCCTTTAGATGATTCTCATGAATTCCATGATAATAATAATAATAACATGAATAATGATAATACCATTTGAAAAAATGTGGTATAGTAACCACAACCAATAACATTATCATGCATGAACCACTATGCACAAGCCACTAGATAGGATATCATCAAAAAATTTAGTGGTCAAAAGACATGATATAAGCATCAAAACTCACATGAAAAGTTATTTATTTCACAATAATTATTAAATACCAAATGGGCCTCACATTATTTGAGTTTCAAACCACATTATAAAATGACTCAGAATACCAACCAAGCCTTTTCCATTTAAATCCAAGTCAATTTTCAAACCATTCGAAAATACAATTAGAAAACATATGACATGATAAAAAGGTTCCAAATGGGGATACACATCATATTAGCTCAAATTTTTTTTCCAATAAATACTTAAAGGATCCAAACAAGACTTACCTCTTTTAACATAACACTATTTAGAAAACCAAACAAATATTGAGACAACTTTAATTTTTCCAATACAAGATCAAAAGAATATATTAACCTAAAATAATCACATTTCAAGTTTAGGAAAATTATGTGAAATGAATTTATTTACCATTTATAAGGGCGAAAATTAATTTTTATAACATATAATTTCTATATAATAATGAAAACATATTTTTAAAACAATCAATAAATTTATGGAATTCAAATTAAGGGGTTAAGTATATGGAACCCACCTATGTATGTGAGTGTAACCCTTTAAGGAGCCACCAAAATCTCTAAAAACAATTTCTAGGAAACCTAAATCACCAACGGGGCCCAAAATAAAGGTGTCAAACAAAATATCAGAACAAACCCCTTACCTCGAGTGGTGAAAAAATGTCGAAATGAACCAATCCTATTTTCTTTCTACAGTAGATTTTAGAACATGAACAATGTTGGACCCAAAGAACATTTGAATAACCTAACATAAAAGTAAAACACTAAAAATAGCTTAAACCTTGACCCAATGTTCTATCGAACCACACCGAGTGAAGGGAAGTAGGAAAAATGGCCAACCATGGGAGGAGATGAGGGTAGAAGGCCTTACCTGAAAGGAACAAGTGAGATTCATGATAGAACTGGAAGAGATCGTATAATAGAGATGAGGCCGAGATGGAGGGAGGTGCATGACCCTGGGATAGGGGAGGGCAACCTCACGTGACACCCATGGGAAAATAATAGGGGATAAGGAAAAAATAAATGAGAAAAAAATGAGAAATAATATAAAAACTCATTTTTTTCAAATTTTTGGTAACTCGCATGATTTGTTCATGGTTAACCAAACTATGTACTAAATGTGTTCTAGAAACTAATAAGTTCATGCAACATTTCATGGTAACCTATAGGTAGAATCATGGTCGAGAAAACCATGCTAAAATCATGCCACTTGGAACTGCTAACTTACAGATCCCAACCGCACGCTTCTTGCTCTATTTAATTGACCACACACAAGTTGTACGCCAAACCACTTACCCACCTGGGAACCATCATGGGAACCACATAGTTACTACTAACTATGAAGGCTGATAATTCAATAGCTAAAAAGTTTAAAAAAAATTAAAATTTGACCACACAACTACTGAATCTCAAAAGTGATGCTGAAAAAATAATTAATTAATTAAAATAATTTAAATTCCATGGTAAGGGTGTGACGTAAAACATAGATTTTTTCAGATATGAAGTAGAAATCAACAAAAACTTTTCATCAATCATCATTTCTTGAATGATCCATAATAGGATCCATCCGGATCATCCACACGCACTTATAAAATCCACTGGAGAATCGATCGTCGAATTCTAGGTTCTAGTATGGAGATTTGATGATGCCCTCAACGTCCTAATGATCAACTCATTGACGTGCTTTTGTTGCATGAGGGATAAAACTATCTGAATGCTTGGATTAAGATCCTCTCTCTCTAGAAAGATAGAGGAGATAGAGGATCTGGAAAATTTGTTATGAATAATACTGAACTTTCACCTCTCTCTACTTAATTATAATGGATGATGAAAATACCCCAATGGGTTTCCCGACTCCCATTTATTTAACATCCACTAAATAAATACTTATGATGAACTATACTATGTCATAAATATTTATTTATTATTTTATCACATACATAAAATATATATATAATATATTACATGATGAAAACCCGAGTTATTAAGTCGACTCATATTCCCAATTATGATGAACTAAACTACATCATAAATATTTATTTATTATTTTATCACATACATATAATATATATATATATATATATAATATTACATGATGAAAAACTAACTCATTAACTCAACTCATATTCCCTATTAATATTAAATGAACCTAGAATATTAAAATAATATTCATTCGAATAATATTTTATCGCATTTACATAACTTGTAAATAATATAAATAAATTTAACCTAATTATTCATTACTTGAATAATAATGAATTTATTTATTCCTTTGGATATCGATAAATTGGACAAAACTCAAACCCTGTGGTGAGGCCCACCATATCCAATATACATATTCAACTAAACATGGAAGATTATATAATATTATATCATACATCTCTCTAGGACCTCATCTCGATAGAAATGAATAAAATCTATAGACCAAGATCAACATATAGAAACCAATCAAGGCCCCTAAAGAGATAAAAATTTTCATAACAATGAAAAACAACCTACAAAAACACACTGTGTAATATAATCTCTTTTGATTTCATATCTCATAAAGCAGTACACACACTTGTGTAATCACTCTTTTCATAGTTTATTATTTATTGATCCAACCAGATGGATTTACCCTCGAATGCCTTGGATAAGGTCTTATGAAGGTACTAACATACTGATCAACAAGGATTGAGATATATCACTTCCTAAATCTGGTTGAAAAAAATCATTTCTTGACCATTCAACCAATTTCATACCACTAATGACACACCCAAAACAAGCTACCTCACCACGATTTCATTATCATGATTTTTCCTTGCATCAAAGTAAGTGATCAAATGGTATACACTAATAAAGATATCAGGTAAGGAGACCAATACACATGTTTGTAGATAAGAAAAAACAATGACACCCAAAACATGTAGTGTTCCTATTGGAGGGTCTATCCTGATGATCTCACTACTAGAGACCACCAAGTGAGAACTTCCTGAGATGTCTCAATGCTTATGATCCCCAAGAACTTGATAGTCAAAAATCTACTGTGTCCAGTTAGTGAGATGTATCTAGACCACATGACCTTTGTTTAAGATTAATCTCATGGTATCTCATGGTTCTCATTATAACCTGGGATTTTCTATAACCATTTGATATGACATTTAACTTATAGACATTACCATTAAATATTAGATGAATAAATATCTACAATATAATGATAATAACAAATCATGTATATCTAACTATATACATGATATGGTAATCAAAAGTATAGTTAAAGTTGGTTCTAGTTCACCCACTATTATAAAAAAATATTTCATTACTATTATTCAATATATGATGGAATAATGGCGGATTTGACTATAGTGAACCTAATAAAGTCATTTTTGACATATAAGTCGAATACCATCAAAACATATGAAGTGAACTTAAATGATCAACTAATTGCGTATAGAATGATGATAGATAAAATAAAATGAATAATAAACTTGAATTTTTTTATTAAGAAAGTAAATATTTAACATAAGTTTATTATTAAAGATTCTAAATAATGTATGAGCCGATTTGGACATAAGGTAAGGGACCCTTTAACTTAAAACCTCATTTTAAATGTTTTAAAGATTTATTTTCTAAATATTTCTCTTCAATATCCATGTTCTTATAAATGTTTCAAGAAAATTTTTATTTATTATTCAATATATGATAAATTTCATTTTTTATCATATGTTACTTTATTTATAATTTTTTTAAAAGTAATATTTTTAAGTTTTTTACATAAGGGACACTTTAAATAAAAAAATTGTTCTAAATGTTTTAAATATTTACTTTATAAATATTTTATTAAATTTCTATATTATTTAAATTATTTAATAGATGTTTTTATGTAGAAATAAATGAAATATAAAGGATATTTTTTTTCCTTAAATTTCATTCAAATGTTTTCAAAAGGAATCTTATTTGTATACTTTTTACAGAATGTTTTGACTTTATTTACAAAAGATAAAAGGAATGTTCTATTTTTACTTATACGATGAAAAATACTTTTACTACCACCATAAATGTTATTTTATTTTTGGATTACTTTAAAATATTTCATGTTTTATTCAAGGAAAACCCTTATTTTCATTCCATAAAGGTATTTTAGTTTTGAAAAAGGGATTTGAAAAGAAGGGTATTTAAATATCTGAAAATGTTTTGCATATGGGTTCAAAAGAGTTATTCAAGGGTTTTGTGATGAAAAGTTTAAAGATTAAATTGTTTTATTCATGTTATGCCTCTTCTAAATTGTTTATACAATGGTTTGATACCTTTTATAGATCATGAGTGAAACTAATATTAATTCTATGATGGGTGCACCCAGATAAAGCTCTAACACATTGGGTAATGATTATGGTTTTTGGGGAATTATATTTGAAGTCAACAATATGAATTTTCCAATTTTAAGTATTTTATAAGGATTCTATAAATATTATTTCCCAAGACACCTATATTAATTTTCTATTTTTTATAGTGATTTTTCATAGATTTTTTTTCAAAAGGAAAGTTAAATTAAATTTTTAAAGAAAAATGATGCCTTTTGGGGTGAACAGGTATGTTTTAATGAATTTTTTTCATGGGTTTCATATTTTTCACGGAACTAACATATTTATTCTTTTTTATGTCCATTACTGAGTGTTTTTGCTCATTCCATGTTTTTAAAATCTTTTTCAAAATCTTTAAGAATGGGTAAAGGAAAATGAGTAGTCAAGTTGAAAGTTTTTATGATTTTCATGAAAATAAAATGTGTTTTATTTTTAAAAGTACTATATTTTATAAAAAATGGATGCTAATTGGATGTTTCCACTTTGTAATATGTGGGATTTTTATCTATGTTTTATGAACTAATTGTCTAAAACATTAAAATGAAAAGATCTTAAAATTTAATAAAATTAATTATTGAATTAAAACTCAAGATTATGTCATATTTGATGATGGTTACTTATATAAAGTGTAAATGGTAAAATATTTACACCATTTAAAATAAATTTGATTCATATTGTAAAACATGACACTCTAAAATGGAAATGAGACAGAATTACCTATACCTCAAGTCCAACTTTCTTCATATGAACACTTAACCTCCTATATAATAAATTTAGATTTATTATTAATATTTAACATAAAAATATTCATAGTTATCATACCATATATTATTCAATTATAACACGATATGACCATTTTATTAAAAATTATTTATTGAAATCATCACCCGAGCATTAACTGTTCAGTTTTTCATACAAGATTTGATTCTGTAGTTTCGGTCCTTCCATCTTGGTCATAGTTTCATCATATCTAGAATATTAATCATTAAAAATTATCTTTTATACATTAGATAAAAATTTAAAATCATTCATGAATGAAATACATGAGAAACAAATCACATCACTTCATAGAGGTGGTAGTCCACATGTACGCACAAATAACATTATCATTTTCCAATGCATGAAAAGATAAGAAGGTAGATGGCATATTAAATTTAGATAATAATTATTATTTAATAAATATCATATATATTTATTAATCATAAATTTATAAACATTTATGTAAATTAGTGATGAAAAATGAATTACACAACTATGTGGAGATGGTAGGCCGCATGTACACATGAGCGATGTTTTCATTTTCCACAAGTTTGAAAGGAGGTGGAAAATGGATGTACCATAATAATATTAAAATATAAGTGTATTTTTTATAATTTGGTAATTATTTTAGGTATATAAAATTAATATATAGGATGTACAAGAATTAATAAACATTAAAAGAGTCGGGTAAGATGATTACCTATTCTTTGAGAGACCTCATTTGTCTTACACCTTAAGCCTTCATAGGATGATATCAGGGTAAAAACATGAGCTCAAGATTGATGTTAAGAAAGATAAAAAGTCATTATGGTAGTTATTGAATGATATATAAAGCTAAAATGTTGTCAATAAAGAAGGACAAGAGGTTCCCTTTTATAATTTAGGAGAGGACACACTTGGAATTACTTATAAGATTTAAATATAATTATTTTATTTATCAAGTAAAATGATTCAAAATGGGATTTGTTTTGAATAAAAAGAGTATTAGGTCTAAATATAATTATAAAATAAAATTTATACAGGTTTCTGTATTATTTTAAACTTTATATTTTAGTTTAAACCCATCATAAACCATTTTTAATCTTAACCATAATAATAAAATTTTCACTCTTTAAGTGTTATAAATTTACTTCTGAGGTGATAAGTGGATAAAAAATGGTCCATGGATGAAATTTTAGACCATTTACTATTCTGATTATTTTATTTAAGTTTTTTTATTCTTAAATATTTTAATAAAATATTGTTTATTATAAAATATCATTAGTCGTTTTTTGGGACTATTCAATTAATTTGACTTGAAAGCTGTCAATACAACAATGGAATTAAAATATAAAAACAATTAACACTAATAGTAATTTAAAATTATCTATTAATTTCAAGAAATTCCATAATTAGTTAAAAATATATTAATTTTACTACTTTTAAAATCATTTATCTTCTTTTTTTATACTGCTTGCACAAGCACTCTGTTAGTGTTGCGTATAAATTTAAAGTAATAATATCATAAAATAAATAAAAATAAAAAATAAATTACCCTCATAAAAATATTTTATTTTTGTTCAAAATAACCATTAATATTAATTCATAACTTCTTTTTTATCCCTATGAAAACATTTTATAGAAATTAAAACCAAGATAGTAACAATTTATATTTAATATTTTATTAAAGTAATATAAATGTTATAATCAAAGGAAAGTGGAAGAAAATTGAAATATTAACTTATAAAGGATATATTTTGTTGAAACCTCCTCATAAAATATGACAAATGATATATTTATAGATATTTTATTTTCTTATCCCATAGTTTTAAATTAGTTTACTTGTTTTACCCTCATTAAGGTGAAAAATATTTACCACTATTACTATTCATAATAACAAAAAATAAAAGGAAAATATTTAAAAAACCGAATATACTTATTCCAAATATGGAATCCATTTTTCAATGTTAAATTTATATAATTTTTAGAAATAAATTTTAATATAAATGTGTAAAACACAATGAATTTTTTTTAGAAAAATTCATTTTTAATCATAAAAATGGACTTATACCAAAATAAGGAATAATTTTGACACCTATCTAATTAATTATACAATTTATAATTAAAGGAAACTTATTTTAATTTAATATAAAATTGAAAACATAATGGTACCTTAAAATTACTTTATTTAATGAAAATAAATGACAATTTAACAAAAAAAGGTATTTTTCATGATTCACTCAAAAATCAAACTTTTTAGAACAATCTCAAAAAATAATCCTAAGAATATTATGAAATATTGATTTAAAATTTTTTATCCATTTTTAAAAACAATATTTATTAAAGTGTTACAAATTAATTATAATATCTTTATAGAAAATTCAATAAAAACCATTTTTGAAGAAAAGTTACTTTAAAGCATCAAATGAATTTATTCTTATTAATTTACTAACAATAAAATTATATGACTGTTAAATTTATTTTTTGAATTCATTATTTTAATTAAGGAAAAATTCCTTTAAATATATTTCATAATTTGGCTATTCTTATTTATATCCACCAACCTAATGACTATGTTATAAAACTTGTATTTAAATTATATTATTTCACTATTTTTTAAGCTCGAGGTTTCAATTGGATTTTAAACATAGTGTTATTTTAAAAGAATATATAAAAAAATATCAGGTTATTAAACACATAATCTGTTCTGTATTACCACCTCAAACTATCCCGATCAGAAGGCTGGGAGGCGGCTTTCCTTCCATCATTCTACATGACCTATTGGATCAACAATTCATGAAGATGAACTTGGAGGATTTATAAATACTCATATAGTGAAGATAAAATATTTTAAACCCAATGTTTATAATATTTCTAAGTCATATTCTGACCACTTATTTGAAAATTTTTGTTGGACCACACCTCTTGATTTTTCTGTAATACATATACACCAAACTTCCCAGGGGTACAATCACCCTAATTAAAATTTCCACTATATTGAACCTTAAAATGATACTTACTGAAGCCACACCAATCAGGTTCAATAATATCCTACCCTACAACAAAAGGAATTTCTACTATAGATGAATAAAACACTAATTCCTATATAGAGGGTCCCAAAGATAGCACTTCATGGTGATCTTGGTTCCTTGATTCCACTAAAAATCCACCCATGATAACACTATTAATGTATCCCTCTCACCACATAGAAAAATATTCTAGATAACTGGTAGTAACTAGGGTTCCTGTATGAGAAGAAAAAAACCATTCCACCAAATTTAATGTGATTAGATTCATCCTCACAGACTGGAGCTTGGGGACCTTTCCTAATTCTCACTAAATAATTCCTATAAACTAGTTGATGGTGGTTGAGATGATTGAAATCGGATCATAAATACACCAAATCCTTAAAATTTCATTTCTTGTTTATGTTGGTATTGATTCTTAATATCTATATAGGAAAGTGAATTATAGGTTTTGAGACATCAATTTTAACAAAAAGTCTAGAAGCAATGGGGTGGAAAAAAGATCAAGAGTTTCTATATAAACACAAAAATATTCTAAACAAGTTTCATATCATAACTATAATTAATGGATTTTGGAATGGAAGTGGTAACCCAAGAAGAATCAACCATATGGTCAAGGTTGGAGGATCCTGATTTAGATAAAAACAACAGGACTACAAAAATAGTGAGAAACCTAAGCCTTTGGAGAAATATGAGGTAGAGGACTAAAAAGTAACCAAATATTATTCCTTTAAAAAATAATTAAGAGATGATGAGGGTATAAGTGTCAATAACCATGTGTTCTTAAATATTTGATGAATCAGAGTTTAACTAGTCAAAAGAATCAACTATGGGACCATTATTTCTTAATTGATCCATCAATGAGCGATTGATCAAGGAAAAACCATCCGTTAACTCTTGTAGAAAAGGAGTGATCCAAGGAAATCCATAATACAAAAAAGGTACCATAGTATAGAGCTTGATTATAGGTAATGATAAGAGATAATCTTGGTTAGTGAAGGGTGTCAAAGGAAAAGACCATTCCCCCAAAGGGATAGGTCTTCCCCCTCCTCTATAGAGGGGTACAAACAACACTGGTGACAATCACCATCATACCATAAAAGACCTAGATTGAGATAACCATCAAGAGTGATACCTCCTCAAATTATGGATTCATAAGAAATCACATGTAAAATAATATATATATATATATATATATCCACACATAAGAATAAACTAAGGGTTTTATACCAAGATAACACAACTAAAACCCATGATCATCATTACATCTTCCTCAAGAATCACTAACAATTACTGCCAACTATAAAACACCACTAGCCAAAATTTCTCTAAAAAAATCCACAAAAACATTTACAATTTCCCATTTAATAATATCATTTATCTATTTCCATATTTATTATCAACTAGCCACATTAAATTCATTATTATATTTATTTATAAAATTATTTCTAAACCATCCATTAGCCAATAATCATGCTAACCCCAACCATTCTCCATTTATTTAGGTTATCAACATCTCCTTAACAACCAATCATTTATTAATTTCTAGTCCACACCCATTATCATATTCACCATTACTAACTACATGTTCTACACCGTCAGGTTACCATAACACATTCATTTAACCACCAACCAATCACGGCACAAACCATCCCATAACACATGCCATAAAATGTCAAAATTTCCACAAAACTATTTCCAATCCACGTAACCATCCATGATACCATCACCACATAAAAAACCACATATCCCCTTTAAAAATATGGAAAACCATCCACAATTCCTATTTTGTAATCCATACCAACACCCAAAGCCAACCACTACAATATACCCCCAAGAACAAACTAATTATAACATCACAACAATGAAATACAATAACAAACAAAGCCAAATTTTAGCAATGAATCAGTTTTACACATCAAATTTTAAATAATTATCTCACATTGATTCAAAATATTATACAAAAGAAAAATTAATTTAAATCCAGGTTCCACACAACTGATTCATTACCATATTTATATGATAAAATTTTTATAAAAAGTGAACCTATCATTTATATCACAAAAAACAAACAAATATCAAAGAAACACACACAAATTTCAGCAACATCTTCAAATGAACATAAATCACATATAATATCAATGAATAATTTAAACACATACAAGTAAACCTTTATAGTGACCTAAGTCTTTTACACTTATAATAATATGATTTCTAACATAAATATCCAATAAGTAAAAGCAAAGTATCTAGAGGCCTAGTGTATTTGGAAGGAAAGGTGAAAAAAATAGACATAAAACTAAAATTAAAACATCATTATTTTAATCTCCACAATGAGATCCTAAATCCCTTTGATCTCTTAAAACGTTATAGGATAACTAAGGGAAGACAAAAAAAAGGGCGAACTAAAAATCCCAGTAAGGGAATAAGATTGATAAATGAGCATAGCATAAGAGTCAAATGACATAACATGATGTCATAAAGTGCAATTCTCATGGATAATTATATGAATGAATATAAAAAATAATATGGAAGAATAAGATCATGGAATCATAGGAATGTGGAAATGGCATCAAACATGACAAAAGTATAAGTCAAGGATAACTTACAAGACAACATCATGTGGTGGACATAGTCCCAACACGGATTTGGTTTACTTTATTGTCCCTTACATATCATCTCATGAGACATAAAAATTATCCAATTAATTTGATAAATATCTAGTAACAACAATCATAACATGTACATACTTATGTGTGCCAAAAATGGAAATCAAATGTAGGACATAAACATATGAATTACCCATGGAAAAAATTGGTTGTATAATAAATTCATAATGCATAACATGGTGGAACATTATAATGGTTTCCATGAAAGTTATAAAATCATTTTTGGACGTTCATAAGTGAAAAATAAACATAGGTGATGAAATAAATTATGTCCATGTGAATTGAAGATGTACAAAATAGTGGATAGGTAGTTTTGGAAAATGTACCACATAAGTAGGGTTTTAGGGAAAAGGGGAAAGATAATAATAATTTACATAAAACCATAAATGAACTAATTTTTTTTACATAATATACTGATCAATTTCATAAACTATGGATTTTATAAAACACTTTATGGAGTGTTACTTTAGAAGGGATAAGAAATAGAGAAGTTACATTTAATTGAGTTTTTTTTATTGAATGAAATTTATAAGGGAACCTTTAAAATAAATATATCTCCATAAATGAAATTGAATTAAACTAGGTATATATGTTTAGGAAATATATATAAAATATAGAATATGAAAATAATAATATTAGAGAAAGAAAGTGGGTAAAATAGAGAGACGTCATGTCTCATTGAAAATAGGGTGGTTTGGAGAGATACCTTACCTTAGGTTCAGAATCATTATGCACTTTCACTTGATGTACTAAATAATAAAATTAGATTCAGTAATTACCTAATTAAAATCCTTTTCCATATATATATATATATTATTTACTATAATTATATTATGTTCATTTACAACTTTTTCAATGAGATATAAAGTTTAAATTTGTTGTTCCAACGACATTCATTCCGTGGTTCCAAAGTCGAATCACATGTGGATAATTATTGTATTTATTTAAAAATGGGAATAAAAATATAGAAGATAAATAAAATGTTATTTATTTACTTCCATAAATATAAATGGTCTCAAAAATCCATATGATTTCTGAAATAGGTATGATTTATTTAGTATAAATGTTATCATTATACAGTTTATTCATTTAGGTTGATTTACTGGCCTTCAAAAAATAGATTCATTTTCTTAAACTAAATATTTAACAACACATTAAATAAATTCAAATAAGTTATATTATACTTATTATAATCATATTTAACCATAATAACATTTATGTAACCATCCATGATGGTGTTGGATAAAAACAAAGTACATTGTTCAAGGAGTTGGTGAACCCACCATAATATGTACAAATTTTTTTTAAAATATTGGAGGTCGTATAATTGATATTAAATTAAAAATAATATTATTATAGTATATTCATAATAATTGAGTCATTATGTCATGTTGGAAGGGGGTTTTGAGGATTTGATAGAATAATAAATGAATTTAAAAGAGATGGATTGAGAATATTACTTCTTAAATTTTTTCTCCCGATATACACCATAAGGAACTTTGGTTTTACCTTTTGATAAGACTAGACTTATGAAGAACTATGAGAGAGGTTTGGGAAGATAAATGAATATACATTTGGTAGGATCCAAGTCTTAGAAGGTGTGAGCAGAATGGGTTGTAAGGGGTGACATTTATAGGGTGTGTTTTTGAATGTAATATTAATTAGTTTATTATTTTGGATCAAGACTACCAATATTATTGATTATTTTAATTATATATAGTAATTAGTGAATTTTATTATGACAAAATGGTAATTTACATCACCCATGACTCATTTATTCATGTATTTCCCGTATTTTACAAATTAATTTTTTTATTTCACTCTTCACCAAAAAACCAACAATTTTAAAAAAAATACCAAAAAATAACCCCTAACATTTTTTGATATTTAGATTCAAAAAAAGAAATATATTTTAGGAAAATAATTTTCTAAATGTAATAAATTTATTTTTTAAATAAAATCCATATTTATTTGAAAAATAGCAATTATAATATTCTGATCCTTTTTATGGACCTTTAAAAAATTACTTATGGCCTCAAATAATTATATTATTATTATAATAAAACTTAGTATTTTTATATAAAACCATTTTATGAAAATAAATTTTATTTCAAATGTTTATATTTGTTTTAAAATTTTAAATAAAATATATATGTTTTACAATGAAACACATTTTTTTTTATCATTTTAAAAAAATATTTTTACTTATATCATGATATAAATATTCTATATTTTTATTTTCTAAGATACCTAAATATTAATTTACATTTTCATAGGTGTGGTTTCTATTATAATGGTCAGGTTTTTATTCCTAATGATCAGATTACTATGTCATTGGTGATATTACCATTCCAATGGTCATTTTTTAATGGTCATATGAGTTATCTAATTTCTATAAATACATCATATTTTATTAATTTTTCATTAACATATATTTTCTCTAAAGGTTATATATATTTTCATTTTAAAAATTAATATTTCATTAATAATATTTTGGTTCATTTATATAGTGTTTTTCATGTGTACGATTATCCTAGGGGATCCAGTAGTTCTAAATTTTCATATTATAGTTATCTTGTTTTCTATTTTTATCCCATTATAATATTTTCAATTATTATAGACATATTTATCTCTAAATTTAATTTTAAAATTAATATAATAAAATTTTGTTGATTTTATCATGTGGTGTATGTTTTTTATATAATACTAAATTATTAAATATGACACATTTATATAATAAAGGAAATTCCATTAATAAAATTCTGGGTTATTACAATCTTCCCCCCTTAAGAAATTTGATCCTTGAAATTTCATTTTATATAGTAAGGTGAAAGCATGTGAGGATAATTTTTCTTCATTACTTCCTTTGGTTCCTATGTCACCTCCTCATACTCATGGTTTATCTACAATACTTTGACTAGGTTAGTAGTCTTGTTTTCATATAACTTTATCTCTATGGTCCAAGATTCTTAATGAATGATCTTTATAAGGGAGATCTAGAATCAATTTTACAACCTCTAGATTAATTACATGTTATGGATATAGTATGTACTTTATCAAGTGGTATAAGTGAACATGTAATGTACTTGAGATATTATTGGTGAGAGTACTAGTCGATATTTCACAACTCTGATATGATCAAGAATATCAAAGGTTCCAATGTACCTGAGATTTAGATTTACCTTTTTCCCAATTTTTGTGACTCTCTTCTATAGAGATACATATAGTAACACATTATCTCCAACAAAAAACTCAAGGTATATCTAAATATTAACAACATAGTTCATTTTTTGACTTTGTGATACCCTTCTGTACTGCTAAATGGTCTTGAAATTTTCTACCATTTCTTCAACCATTTTAGGTCCCAAAAACTTGAGTTCACCAACTTCATCCCAACACTTAGGTATTTTACATATCTTCCCATAAATGGATTAATTTCAAGGCATTTGGATGCTTGAGTGTAAACTATTATTGTATGAGAACTCATCCAGATGAATTCATTGATATTTTCCTTCTTTGAAGTCTAAAAAAAGGTCTCAACATGTGTTCCATTTTCTAGATAGTATTCTCAGATTGGCCATCCATTTAGGGGTGATGAGATTTACTCAAGTTTAACTCAATTTTTATAGAATGTTGAATACTTTTATAGAACTTGGAGGTAAAACTTGTATCTCTATCACATACAATCTATAGCGATGTTATATGAATCTTGAATAATTATCTGATGTATGTTATTGAAAAATGATAGAGGGAGAATTCCTCTCAAATTGTAAAGAAGTGTTCAATATTTATAAGAAAATACACTATAATCCATATGGAATTATTTTCTATGGATGTATTTTTAAGATGTGTGAAAATTTCCATGGTGATATTTTCCCATTTCCATGTAGGTATGGTTAATGGTTCAATCATTCCCTTTGACTTTTTTCCTTTCTAACTTCACTTTCTCACATACAAGGAACTTTTATTTTAATTCATAAATCTTTTTATTCATATAGTCCCACCAATAGTGCTCTAAAATATCTCAATACATCTTCATACTCGCTGAGTGGATAGAGAAGGTTGAGCTATATGCATCATTCAATAGTTCCTTATTTATCTCTAGATTTTATGGAACACATATTCATGAACCAAATATTATATCTCATTCTTTATCAATTTTTACCTTTGAGAATTTACCTTTTCTTATATCTTTGACCTTATTTTTTTATTTCCACATCTCTCCATTGAGAATCCTTTTGTTGGATTTGGTTCCATAGAATAAACTTTTGCATACTTTATGATTACCTTTATTCATAGTTTTAAATATTAATAATCTTTTTATCACATCATGATTTTTCTTCTATATAACATAGCATATGATAATGTCCTAAGAGTAGCTATCATGACACTTTTGGGTTCTCATCATAGTGGGGAACTGTTATGGCCTTTCATTACGACAACTACTCATAGGACATTATCATATGCTATGTTATGTAGAAGAAGAATCATAATGTGATAAGATGTTTATTAATATTTAAAAATATGAAAAAAGGTAATCATAAAGTACATAGTAGTTTATTATAGGGAACCAAATCCAACAAAATCGTGATCCTCAGAGTTCAAAATTGAAGAACAAGGAGATATACGATTTGGGTCATGAATATGCATACCAGTAAATCTTGAGATAAATAAGGAACTATTGAATAATTCATATAGCTCGAACTTGTTTTGTATTTCCACATATTCCTTTTAAGAATCATTTTTTGGGATTTAGTTCCCTAGAATAAAATTCCATATACTTTATGATTTATTTTATTCAGAGTTTTAAATATTATTAAACTTCTTATCACATAATGATTCTTATTGTACATAACATAACTTATGATAATGTCCTAAGAGTAGTTGTCATACAAAATGGTCATAAAAGCTTCCCACTATGATGATAACCCAAAAGTGTCACGCTAATATTATTAAATATATTATATATCTTGAAAAAATCATTTCACGGATACAAATGATATAGCCTATCAAGGGTGGAGACTCATAGGACTTTGATGCACCTTCTCATGGTGTACGACTCTGATAATTTTTAGTGTAGGAGATTATGAGAATAATAATCTCTAGTAGGAAATACAGATTTATATGTATTGATCATCCATTATAAGGGGATAATATTCATTTATTATATCTTAATATTCATGTGTTTCAAATTCCACAAACATCAGTTTTAGTGCATTATATAAACTGAACATCATTTTTCATCACAAGTGTAATTCATGTTTAAAATGAAAATTTGGGCCTAATCAATAATTTTACTATAGAGAAAATTATATTTATTTTTAAATTTTATATTTTTAGATAATATTTATCACTTTTTTTGAAAATATTATCCTATAGGGTTGATGGATTAATCCCAAGGGAAGATGGATATTTTTGGAAATGAACACAGAAATTACTAGACAAAGAATAATGGGCCTTAGGCCCATTAAAAAAAAGTGGGGCACACAATAAAAGCCCAATGAAGCTTAAATTTTAACTTTATAAATAGAAAATTATGGGGATAATTTCATTAAATTGTGGTTGGAGCTAATTTTGATGTTTTCAAGGAGATTTAGGGAGCTGAAGTAGACATTTAATTTGTAGGCCATATTTAAAGGCCCACAAAAATAGCCCACCACATTGAGCATAACATCCTAATGGATGAACCAATTGGCATGAAATTTTTATATATGTTATAGGAAAACATTAAGAATATATTTATATTCTATGACTATCTACAATTCAAACATATTGAGTTTAAAATTCACACATTGAAAAGGGGGATGACTTTGGACAAATTTTCTGGTCTACTTTAAAAAGTCCAAATTACCTTGATTTTACCACACTCCTTTTGACTCTCCAAATTAATGGGTAAGGAATTTATTGTTTTGCGGTTGATATAATGATCATAATATTACTATATAAGGAGATGATGGTGAAGTGAATGAACATATGATTTTTTCTTTCAATTATAATTTTACGCTTTCATTTTGTAATCACACCTTTATTTTTTCCATGTAAGTTATTCAAATCACCTTTAATTTATTAATAAAATTTCTTATTCTTAATATATTATTTTATTCTTTTAAATATCAATTTAATACCATTGAAAAAATGTGTGAACTTATTCACACCCACACTTGTGAATTTCATCACACAACAGTGGAGTGATCATTATTTCACCTTTTTCTTCTTCAATTCTACACTCACGAGTCTACTACCCACTTCCATCGAAAGAATAACATAAATGCAGGAATAAACTAATAATGGTTTAATCAAAGGTAGTAGAAAGGGGATGGATTGAATTTTATTTCATATACTTCAATTTTTTAACCTTTTTATTATTTTAATATTTCCATTCGATGAGTTGCGTTCATCTCTATATTCACCAACTTTAATATTGAAAACATTTTGAGTTGTAGTATTATCCATTTACTTTGAGTGATAATTAAAGTAATAATATAAGTGAATTGGTTATTAGACTTGAAATTTTTTAGGTATTAATTTGGTTAATGATTTCATAGAATTATCTCGTTTATTGGATACATCTTGAATTAATGACATGAAATTAAATAAGAAAAGAAATTCGTCCAATCCACCATAAGAGAAAACCTAGGATTAACCCACCATCATTAATTGTTTAGTTCATATAGTTGTTTTTTTGTTATTTAAATTAAATTATTAGTTATCCAATTAAAATCTACCCCAAATATGGCCACTTCATAGCCGAAACACCATATAATTTTAGTGTCTAAAGGTTTCTTCTTCGGTCCCTATAGATTTGATACCTACATATAATATAATAACTACATATACTTGTAGGGAAAATTTGGGCACAAAAAAATTTTGGTGCTATTTTTGGGGACTCAAGTAAGTATCTTAGTAACTCATCTTCTTTTCTCAACCAAAATTATCTTTTTCACACCCCCATTTATCTTATATTTTCCCATTTCTATTTCTATGTTTCCAAATAATCTCATATCCTCATTTCCAAATATATAAAATGGAGTATAACCAAAAATATCCCATCATAAACTTGAGCTAGAATCAAATAGTAAATCCACATTGGGAATCCCCTCACATAGATAATTTGTTTGAGTAAAATGTGAATGATTACCTAAAAATAAGTTATATGTATAATCATTTTGATGATGAATGTTTAAAGGATAAATTTACCGCCATCTCAAGGATGGTCAAAGAGATCAATCATAGGTAATTACATGATTTCCAAACTTGAATCCAACCAAATCCCCAAAAATTGATAGAAAATTTAACTAATCAAATGAAGATAATTAATTCTAAGGTTTTATATTTGAGGTTAGAACTAAAAAACATTAAAACATGTGAGGAACCCATCCCTACACTGAACATACCTTCCATAACCTTATGTGGAGTTTTTATTTTCTCAAAAAACTCTCATGAATTTATTGAAGAACCGAATTTAAAATATAGGAATTCATTTTTGGATAATGAGGTGGATTGGTTTGGGAATGTAGAATGTCAACCTATGAAACATGAGGTAGATAATAATGAGTGTTTAAATCCAAAGGAAATTGATTTTTTCTATTCAGAAGAGGATAATTTGACATAATGGATTGAGTTTACTAAATACATCTCTATTGATGATTGTTCAGAAACACCAATCATTGAACCATCGGGTGAAGTCACAAATATCAAGTACATACCCATTAATGAAATTAAACTTGATAATTTTGGGGATGAATCATATTTTCAAAAGAAACTAATTCATTTTATTTTTTTGGTGAAGAAGCTTTTTTTTAATTTCCAATCTTCTTTGGGAAATTTCAATGAACCCATACTCAAAATTATAGTCCTTCTATCCCCAATCAAGATTATATCCATATGTCATAACAAGACCATTTAGTTTTCATTCATTTTTCTCTTGAAACACAAAAATGAGGATTTATCCTTTATCTATTAGGAAATTATACAGAAGCAACCATATCAACCATTTATGATATTTCTTGGATATTCAATTTCATTACAGAACAAAGTATTGTACATGACACAAATCCTAAAAAATAATCAACATCAATATTGTAGAAGTGGATAAATATGGGGTCGTTGAAATGTTGAAAGTTGGTATTGGGTAAGTTGGGGGGGGGGGGTCAAAGTTGAGCTAATGACTTTAAAATAAGTTTTTTTTCCAAAATCCAACCTATCATTTTCATTTTTTAATTGTTTTGTGTGTTCCTATGTTTTTTTATTAAGGGAACCACCTTTGGGTTTCCAATGTGATATAATGGATCTTATGTGTGATATTTTGAAGCTAAATAATTTTTAGTATTTCCAAATAGAACCCATGGTTTCTATAATTCAAAAATACTTCACCCATACCCAAGGAGTCCATTTATGACATGAATCCAAAGAGATTGATTGATAATTGAAGGGAAATAAGCTTCAAACCAAGTGATATTGTTCCATGAATGCATTTCAAATCACATTTTCCCCTATTACTTCCCAATTATGATCTCTTGCTTCTTTTATCCTTCAACACTGAGGGCAGTGTCATTCTATGTTGGGGGGAGTGAAAATATAGGATTTTGAAAGAAATGAAATTTAATGATAAAAATTCAATTCAATGAAACAAAATTCAATCCATTGTCCTTTAATTCATTAATGTACATTGTGAAACATGAAAACTGAATATCAAATGATTTTTAATTCCTTGATTATGATTTTAATGAATATTTATGTTCATGAGTATAGTTTTTGGAATGTATGGTTATTCGATGTGATTTTTCAATGTTTAAATTTTCATCCTCTTAATAAAAATGCCACAATGTACATCCATTGGATCTTAGATGTAAATTTGAGTTGTTGGGTCCCTTTCATCATAAGATAGGGTTTGGGGTCACTTTTATTTTAATTTGAGAATACAAAAAAACAAATAAAAAAATACCATGTAGAGAAATGTCTTTTCAAAATGTGTGGTGTACGACACTTGTATATTTTGACTCCATAGTTTTCTTGACCAGAGTTTGAACTTAAATCTCTATTGTAGATCATGAAATTGGAAAAATGTGTGGTGTCCGACACTTGGGGATCATGAATCCATAGTTTTCTTTCCCAGAGATGGTCCTTTTATATCTATTATGGTTTAAAAAAAACAAAAAAACAAAAAAAAATGGATACTCATCTTAAGATTTAATTTTATTCCCACCTCAATCTTCTATTTGTTTCCCCTTAAAAAAGAAAATGGACCCCATGTATTTTTAGATACACAATTCATCGTCATGCTTAATTGAAATTTGATGAAATGTGGTAATTAATTTAAATAATGGAATGGTATTGGGATTGGGAAATTCATGTGAACCTAGATTTCGTGAAATGATTTTGATTGGTTTTATGATTGTTCGACATGATGTCTTTTGGTGAGCATTGTGTGTTAAAATGTTTTTAGAAAAGGAAATTCATATTTTTGAGATACTTATTACTTAGGAATATCAAAACTCAAGTTGGGGGGTGTGATTAGCCACTAAAATGGGATAATATTAATTTATAATATCTTAATATTCACGTGTTTCAAAGTCCATAAACATTAGTTTTAGTGTATTATATAAATTGAACTTCATTTCTCATCACAAGTGCAATTCATGTTCAAAATGAATATTTGGGCCCAATCAATCATCTATTTGTGAAGAAAATCATATTCCTTTTTAAATTTTATATTTTTGGAAATGGTTGATCACTTTTTTTATAACCTTTTATCTTTTAAGTTTTATGGATGGATTCCCAGGGTAGATGAAGATTTTTGGAAATGAACGTAGAAATTTTGAAACAAAGCATAATGAGCCTTAGTGACCATCAAACATAATTGGGGCCCATAATACAAGCCAAATGAAGATAAAATTTAAATTTATAAATAAAATATTTTAGGGAACATTTCATTCAACTGTGTACAGAGATAAATTGGTTGTTTTCAACGAGATCCATGGAGATTAAGTTTCCATTTAATTTTTGGGCCATATTTGAAGGACCATAAAAACCACCAACCACACTGCTCAAAACATCTGAATGGATGATCCAATTAGCATAAAATTTTAAAAAAATATTATAGTAAACTTGGAAGAAGATATTTATCTTCTATGAATGTCCATGATTTTTCCATATTGAGTTCTAAATTCACACGTAAAAAATGGGGATGATTCTGGCCGAATTTTCCAGTCAACTTTGAAAAGTCCAAATTCCATTGATTTTCTCATCCTTTTTTTGACTCTCTATCACATCCATTACTTATTTTAAAGTTATTATTCATTAATTTCTATTATTTCTTTGTTTGGGGGGTTTCCCATGAATTTTGGTGGAAATGGTGGGTTTTCAAAATTTGGGCCAAACTGTGATCCCATTTCCAGTTTTAAAAACCAGTTTTGTTCCTTTTATAACTCTGTCATTTTTCAAGATTTTATACCCATTCCACTTCTCAATTGGCATCCCCTGGTATATTAAATCAACCATATCCATTTGGACCTCATAAAAATCCATAATCATGATGGATTTGAGCGTTTTATTAAAGTATTGGGTCAGCCCGAAATACCATTTCCTACATTAAATTTGTTTTTTAATTATTTAATATATCATTCCATTTTTAAGGTTTTTAGTTGATTCCAACTCTCACCTGAGTACACTCAACCAAGGCGCTCTCCCATGCTCTCTTACCCCTCTTTGAAACTCATATTCATCGCGTATTAAGGAAAAAAAGTCTATGGATTTATTAAATCTTCCAGATTTTAAGAGGTAAATTATTTCTTTCATAAATCCCTCAATTTTTACTCTTTTCCCCCATTCCAGTTCCTACACGACATAATAATCATAATTAGAACTTAACTTTCATTTTTGACTGTTTGGAAATTCTGCTACTGGTGTATTTGGATCATTTTATTCAAGATATCTCATGTTCCTCCCATTTTCTTAGGGTTTCCTCCCTCTTTCATGAAGTTATAAAATTTCTAAATGTTAGGGTTCATAACTAGGGTTTTATTTGGTGTCGTTTTGGTCAAATACTGGGGGTTTAGGTTTTATTTCACTCCCTCATGGTGTGGGGGTGGTGCGGTTGAAGTTTCGCACCAATATTTGGTGGTTTTTCCAAAAAAGGTAGTTGATTCCATGTGTAATCATTTATTGACGATTTAGTATGCTTGATTTAATTATTTTAAATGTTCCTTATATACTGTGCATTGTGAAAAAACCATTTTTTATGGAGTTTATTAAGCTATTATTTTTATAATTGCACTTTTGCTTCAAATTGGGAGTTTTCCATGTGTGACTCTTGTGGTAATATTTGGGTTTATTTTATAACATGTGAAATTGGTTTATTAAATGATGTTTGGGATGAAAATTCTGGTTTGGTAATGATTTGGTGTGATTTTGGCCTTGAAGGAGTGTTTGAAATGGGTTTTGTGTGCAAAACATAGTTATAACCCTAGGGATTGTTTTATGAAAATTGTAAATGATTTATTGAGTTTAATAAAGTGGGAAAAGGATGTACATGTACTGTTTTGGTGAGTTTGTTCACTTAAGATGTGGTTTTAAAGGTAAATCAGTGATTTAAGATTTAAAATATTTTTATAATATTTTATAAATTGCTTAAATGATTTATCAAATTGCAAGAAGGGTACAAAACACGTTTGTGGGCTGTTTTGTGTGAGTATGATGTGAAAAATTATTTTTTGTGAAAGAAGTATTATGTGACATATGTGTGGGATATTATGTGATTTTTAATATATTGGAAGGGTTTTATAAAAAAATTAAAATGATTTTTTGAAGTGTGAAAGATATGTGAAAAGTGTTGTGGGATGTTTTTGTGTGAGTACGATTCCAAAATGAATTTGAATGAAAAAGGGGATTATGTGACTTGGGTGATATACATGTAGGATATTCGGTGTGTGTGTGACTTGGAAGTGGAATTTTCATGTGCAAATTGTATTTCATGTCTTGTGGAACTTTTTTGAGCACAAGAGGGAAAACCCGAGTATCTAGGTGGGTGGACGTGTACTAGTATACCAGTGATCCCATGGGGTTTGTCCCCCATTTCATGTAGCAAGTTTGACGATGAAAATACAAAATTAACTATGATGATTATTATGATTATGATGGGGTACCACTAGGTTATTGATATGATCTATACTAGTGGCTAGTGTGCACAAGAATAGATATTTATTTGGTTACTTTCACCAAGATATGAGGTACTTGGGACCGACAATGAGCTAGTGTCTAGGGGTTATTTCCTATTTCATGTTCTCATTAGATATTTTATGCTTACCATTTGCATATGGTATGTTTAGATGAAAAATACAGTAGATTTTTCATTATTTTTAAAAGTTTTGATTCTTTAAAGTATCCCACTTGAAAAATGTTTTTATTTAAAGTCGAATCTCTTTAAAATTCTTAATAGCATCTCATGTTTATGAAAACATGAAAAAATTTCATCTTTGAATGTTTATCGCATGGAATCTTTTAGTGGTGGAATCATTTTAGGCTTTCTCTCACACCCTACTTACACCTTTGAGTGTAATTAGACTTGGTTATTTTTGTTGCTGGTTTGGGTTGAGCTTTTAGTGCCAATAGTTCGATGTTCTAGCGGTCCTTTGAGATTCAGTGTTATGGAGATAGCTTGAGGGTGATGCCTCTTTCCATGAAGAGGTTCTTGGGATGTCTATCTTGGGTTTCTTCTTTTTTTATAATCTTTTAGAATTATTTTAAATTGTGTAATTCAATTCTAAATTTTTTTAAAAGATGGTTTTGTTTGAAAAATAATGATTTGTTTTATGGGATTTGTTTGTTATTTTATGTTTAGAAACATGGGTAAATAATTCCCAAATTTCTTTATATGATACCCATGAACTTGTTCCATCTCGTGAGGATTGGGAACGCCCTTTGGTCCTTATCGAGGGTCAGGTTTGGTGTCAGTTTTAATGGAGACCAGATTTGGTTCGTAACAAAATGGTATCAAAGAGGTTAGGTTCACTAAATAGGTCATTTTATTTGGGGAAGAGTCGGGATAGTCTGGAGTTAGGATTGTTAGGGCTTGAAATTCTGATTATGAGTAGGGTTCCTGGACAGCACACCTCGTGATGTGATTCAAGTCCCCTGGGGAAGTCGGCTTTTATCTGAGTCCTTTGGTTATCTTGGTTTGATGAAGATTAGGGGAAATGAAGAGATTGTTGGGATAAAGGTCTCAGTGAGCTTGTAGGGCCTAGAAATCCTTGTAGAGTTGGGAAAATTTCCTAGAACACTCTCCATGATGGTGAATTGATTAGTGTATGGCCACAAACCATATGTCCAAGTCACCCACCTAAACTAGTTTCCTCTCGCATTATCTCACGTCTCTTCATGTTAGAATCTTGAAACTTTGTTTTAGGTAAAAAATAATTGATTTAAAAAATTATAACTTTTATGAAATGATTTTTTAGTAAATAAGAAGTGGATATATTTCTGAAATGGTATAACTGAATTTTTATATTTTTTTTGAAATGGAAAATGGTGTGTTTACACCAATTTTAAAATCAGGAATTATGTTAAAGTTGGTTTTGAAAAAAATGTTTCCAATAGAGTTATATAAACTATTGAAAGGTTTTTTAATGGGATGAAATGTTTTATAGGTCATGTGAGGAGTTTAGAAATGGATTTTTATTTGGTAATGAGAGATTATTTTAAAAGGTTTATTAAATTTTGGAAGCTTGTTTTAAAACGGGAAGATTTGAGTTCCCAATTTAATAGGGATTTATGAAATGGATTTTTCATGAAATTAGAGGTGTTTTAAAATGGGATAATGTAACATACCAAGTAAGTAATGAGTAATAGATATTTTTATCTATGTATATTAATGAATTAGATAGTGTTTTAGAGGCTTAAAATGAAAATAAATACAATCTTATGCACGAAATACACTAATATTCTTAAAAGATTGTTTTACTGCCTTTTGATGGCAAACCCTTTTTAAATAAAACTTTTGAAAATTTTACAATCTATATTTGTCAAAATAAACATATTCATTATTATTGGGACATTAAATTTTACATTGGATAAATTTTTGGTATTTTCTGACAATGTTCATTTTTTAATGAATAGTGAAAAAATACTGCATTTTACATCAAAACTGCTTTTTCATTTAATTTAATTATATGGTTAGATTATCCTTTTAATTGGTATTAAAGTGTAATCTGAATATATTTTTACCATGTAATCCAATGGTGATCATTAGGATTAATTTCACTTTGGAATTGGTCATAAACTAATGCCAAACTTTGCATAGATATTGTTTCAAAAAAACCCGCTATTTGTTTTGACAATGAGAATTATTTTTAAATAAATTATTTCAATTTATGTGTTTGGAATTTGGTAAAATGGATTACATATTTGGAATAATAAGGTCCAAATTATGTAATTAAGACTCTTATTTTTGGACATTATGAATAGTAACGATGGTAATTATCTTTAATTATCTTGATTAATGAGTAATCAGGTAGTTAAAGATAATAAAATGATATAATAATAATTCAAAAAGACCACAAAATGTGTCCTAAGGCTATGGGTTTTGTTATGGCCGACCATGGGATGCCTTGTGCCAAATTTGGAGTCCCCATGGAATCACTTTTGTGAGAAAGTGACTTTTTATCTTTTTATTTTTAAAGAATGTTAAATGTGACAAAGAATGTATCGCCTAAGTAAAACATTTTTAATTTTGTCTACATATATGATATTTTAGACTATAAATATTCATTAGAAAGATAAAAAGATTTCCTACATTATAGTATTTTTTTTATAATTTTTAGAATTTAAATAAATTAAATTATTTATGACATCATGATGATGAAACGATGACCTCATTATTTAACGATTTAAATAAAATGGAATGATAATGTAAAATCTAAGACCTACACATGGAAAAAACCTATTGTATGGGTGGCTTTCAAACCATTAACAACTTATCCTCGAAACACATCAATGTGGGACCTCTTAAATCCGAATACCATTTTAAAATAAAGTGACTTTTCTTTACCTTCCAAGAGTGCCCTTCTCTCCTCTTATAAAAGGCCCCCACCTCTACCTCCTTACCCACACTCCCAAAGCCTTTGGCTCGGCCAACCCCTGCCCATTTTGGCTCTCCCCATACCTCTCTTACTCCTTGAAGCCTCACATTGGGCAGAAGTATTCCCAAGGCAGCCTTTGAGCTCAAATCTAAGAGAGTTACCCGATTTTAAGGCAATGTCTTCTTTGGAGTCCTTTTGATTGATTTTGCTTCTCCAACCCCCTAAAATATTTTTATTATTTTCTTTTATAACAACTACAGTATCCTCAATATACTAGAATGTTGTTATAAGAAGGATTCGAGCTACACTTACACACACCTACATCTAATGGTTAAAGGACATACTATTTCCGTGGATGGTGAATTTATGCCTCCCGAAACGATGATTGTTCAAAATTGTTTTAACACCTTAAAAGATGGCCATTAAGATGTCAATATATTTATATATGGTATATAATATGTTTATGTTTTACTTAAGCTTATGTATTTTTCATTTTGGGCATACCTTTATGGTTTCCATTATGGGTAAACGTGATATCTTCATTTAAGGAAGTGCGGACTACCGCCCCCTCAAAGTGATTTGATTCGTTAAATAACATATGTGGGATGTATAAAAGATGGAACTATGATATTATATATGATATTATACTGGAATTATAATATACCTTTATATCATTATGATTCCATTCTATAAAATACGAAATAGAAATGAAAGTAGCGTTCATGCGTAGGTACGGCTTACCGTCTCTATGAACGGTGCATTTCATTTCTTACCTCTAAATGATTATGTAATATTATAAATGCATGTATATACTATATATATATGATATATACATAATGATTATAATTCTGGATATAATGGATACACGAACAACATGTAATTATAAAGGGTTTATTTTTTACTCAAGTACCAATGATCGTTAAAACGACCATTATTAACTTAAATAATTAAATAGTGTTCATGACATGGAAATAAGTGATATAAAAGGAATAATGAACTTGAAAAAGGTTATTAAACAAGTAGAAATTAACTCAAGTTTATTATTCAGGAGATTAAAGAACGACCGAGTCAAGTCGGACCTGAGGTATGTGACTTCGTCTCAATCTCCTTTCATTGAGGCATATTTTGTTTTACACACAACCTTCTTTTATATGGTGTATAAACCCCTTTGAATTTTACGTTTATTCAAAAGGAATCTTTTTTATACGAATCATTTACTAAACGACAAGAGGGAATGTTTTTTCGTACGTATGCGGCGACAACGACTTCTCCGCCGCCGTGACCATTATTTGAGTTTCGGCTTCCTCTACAAGCCATACTTTTTTTTAAAATAATAATAAATACCATGTTTTACTTTTCTTTTATTTTGGTATTGAAAATGGTTTTCATAATGTTTTTATATCAATGTGTTGTATTGATATCTTGTGATTGAAAGGTGGAAATGTTATGTTTCCTTTATGCATGTTTTATGTGATACGATTATGTTGAGGTTCTTGGGCATTATTATGAAGATGGGTGGTTCTATGATAAACTAAGGGCGGGTGAGCCTGATATAGCTCTCCAATGCATTGGGTAACGCGAAGGAGTGTAACGTTAAGGTTTCTCCGAAGAGAGTTAGGGAATATACTATGATGGGTATTCCAAACGTAACCAACAGGGTTACTCCCTACGTAAGAATGTTATGAATGCCTCAAGTTACCTTTATGTCTTATGATTTCTATGATTTATTCATGATTTGATGAGGTATGTTGAAATGCTTATGTTTTATGGGTAAAGTATGATTTCATTCTTATGTATATATGTACCCATGTTTCTTTTCCATATATTTTTATATCCCTTACTGAGCTTTTTATGCTCATCCCAAGTTTTTTTGAAATGTTTCTCACAAGTCAAGGGAAAGGTACATGATATGATGATAGTGTCAATGGAATGTCATGAAAGAATCCATGTTTTATTTTAAATATGTTTCCATTGATGGGAAGGAATAATATTATCTTTATGTAACCACTTTGTTTGTATGTGGAATGTAATGAAAGTTTTATGATCTAATTCTCTAAAACTCTAAACCTGAAAAGATCCTCAATGTGTAATATTTTAATAACTCAAGATTAAGTAAGGTTTAAGGCTGGGGCCTTATAGTTGGTATTAGAGGTCGGTTTAGATAACTTTAGGAGTTAGAATTCTATTAAATGATTATACAAAAATATTTTTTTATGGTCAAATTGAAGTGATATAGTATTTGAAGATTACCATGTTGCTTCATCTAAGACATGTTTGTTCAGAATGGTTTTCTGCGGAGGAAACAGGGAAGCAGTGCTAGGAAGGCATGCAGAAGGAAATAACCTTCCGAATCAGCATCCTGAGATGGTCGGAATTGGAACTGAATAGTTTGTTGCAGTAATGGCGCAGTTGACTCAAGCGATAAATGGCGGTGGTATCCATACACGAGATCAGCCAGATCAACCGTAGAGGAACATGTCAGTGGTGGAACATTTCATGGGGAAACATCCCCCATCATTCAGAGGATCATATGACCCTGTGTTAGCTGAAGGGTGGATTAAAGCACTGGAGAAGATTTTTGTTATCATGGGGTGTTCAGAAAATCAAAAGGTTAGTCTTGCTATTTATCGTTTGGAGGTGAAGCAGATCAGTGGTGGTCTATGGTTAAAAATATCAGGGACATTGATGAGATTGATGCTCTCGACTGGGATGAATTCAAATGTATGTTTCTTGAGAAGTATTTTCCTAAGGCTGTTCGACTTAGGATAGAAAAGCAATTCTTGGAATTGAGGTAAGAGGAGGACTCAGTGGCTGCCTATGAAGAAAGGTTCACTCGATTGGCAAGGTATGCTCCAAATTTTATCCGAGACCTTGATAGTAAAATCAATCGTTTTTACTCAGGATTAAAGCCAAAATATCGAAGGGCATTAGCTTATCGTGAGTTTAAAAGTTATGAAAAGCTTGTTCAATGTGCTGAGAAGGTGGAAATGGAGTTTTTCGATGATCAAGTGTTCTATAACAACCAACAGAAGAAGAGACCGGGGTGGAAGGAGAAAGGTAAGAATTCTTCAACAAATTCTGACGGTAAGAAAACTAAGTTTCCAGTTTGTGATAAATGTGGCAAAAGGCATGCTGGGGAATGTCTTCTGAATTCTGAAAAGTGCTACTGATGTGGTAGGATGGGACATAAGGCTCGTGATTGCACTAGAAAAGATTAGGGTGATGGTAAGACCAAATTTGATTTATAGTTAGTGAAATGTTATAAGTGCAATGAGATGGGTCACTATGAAAACGAGTGTCCGACAAAGAGCTTGGGTGATGGGAAGCAGTTAGACTACAAGCAGAAAGGGGTGGTGAAATCCTTTGCAACTACTTCAGCAGATGTTGGGCCATCAAATGAAGTTGTATCAAGTACTTTGTTTTTTTTTCAGATTATGCCAGTGTGTTGTTTGATTCGGGGTATACACATTCTTTCATCTCTGAAACCTTTTGTAGTAAAATGGGAATACCATCTCAAGAAATGACTCCTGAACTTTTGGTAAAAACACCTGGGGGAAATGTTGAGGCAAAAAGAATTTATAAGAATCTTCCTATCCTTATCTGTGGAAAGAACCTACTTTCCAACCTTATTGTTCTACCTCTAGTAGAGTTTGATGTTATCCTGGGTATGGATTGGCTCTCTATTTACCATTCTAAGATTGAATGTAGAGCTAAATAAGTTTCTTTTCAAAAATAATTTCAGTTTGTGTACAAGAATGAACCCTTACTGTTGATAACTTATCAAGAGGCCAAGAAACTTGTAAAAGATGGAAATGAATGTTACCTTGCACACATCGTTGAAAATAAAGGAACTGTTCAGATTAATGATGTGCCAGTGGTAAATGAGTATCCTGATATTTTTCCTGATGAGTTTCCTGGAATAATACTAGATCGGGAAGTTGAGTTTACTGTTGACTTAGTTTCTAATGCTAAGCCAATTTCAAAACCCCCTTATCGAATGGCTCAAATTGAACTTTTAGAGTTGAAGGAGAAATTGCAAGATTTATTATATAAAGGTTTCATTCGACCTTGCACATCACCATGGGGTGCTCCTGTTTTATTTGTTAAAAAGAAAGATGGTTCAATGGGACTTTTCATTGATTATAGAGCCTTGAATAACATCACTGTTAAGAACAAATATCCTTTGCCTCATATCGATGATTTGTTTGATCATCTCCAGGGAGATCAGTATTTTTCAAAGACTGACTTGAGATCGGGGTACCATCAGCTGAAGGTAAAGGAAGAAGATGTTCCGAAGACCACGTTCCATACAATATATGGCCATTATGAATTTGTAGTAATGTCTTTTGGGCTAACCAATGCACCTGCTGTATTCATGGACTTAATGAATAGAATTTTCCATGAGTTCTTGGATAAGTTTGTGGTGGTTTTCATTGATGATATTTTGGTGTTTTCTAAAAGTAAATAGGAGCATGAAAGACATTTAAGGGTTATATTGCAAAGCTTAAAAGAAAAGAAACTGTATGGAAAATTCAGCAAGTGTGAGTTTTGGTTGCAACAAATTTCTTTCCTCGGTCATATTGTTTCTAAAGATGGGATAATTGTTGATCCTACAAAAACAAAGGTTGTTGAAGAATGTCTAAGACCCACAAATGTAACTGAGATTCGTATCTTCCTTTGTTTGGCAGGCTATTACCGAAGGTTTTTTAGAAATTTTTCACGGTTATCTAGTCCAATGACTAAGCTAACTCGGAAGGGTTTTAAGTTTATCTGGACAAAAGAATGTGATGATTGTTTTCAGGAATTGAAAAGAAGATTGGTGAATGCTCTAGTTTTGGAACTACCTTCCAGGAATAGTGAGTTTGTTATATACAATGATGCTTCATTGAAAGGAATTGGTTGCGTCCTAATGCAGAATGATCAGGTAATTGCTTATGCTTCACGACAGTTGAAAACTCATGAGGTAAATTACCCTACACATGATTTGGAATTAGCTGCTGTTGTTTTCACTTTAAAAATTTGGAGGCATAATTTGTATGGAGTAAAGTGTGAAATATATACTGATCACAACAGTTTAAAGTATATATTCACTCAGAAAGAGTTAAACATGAGATAGAGGAGATGGCTGGAATTAATCAAGGATTATGATTGTACAATTCATTACCATCCGGGAAAAGAAAATAAAGCGGCTGATGCTTTGAGTTGAAAAAGTAATGCTTCATTAGCAATGTTGTGTTTGGAACATGATCCTTTGGTTAAGGATTTGATGAACTTTTGCATAGAAGTTGTTGGTGCAGGAAGTTATTCTGTTTTGTTTCAGGTATCAGTGAGATCATCTCTATCAGATAGAATCAAGCAAGCACAGAAGCAAGACAGTGAGTTGCAGAAAAAGGTAGAGCTGGTTCAGAAAGGTAAGTTTCCTGAATTCAACATTGATAATGATTGCGTTTTGAGATTTGGGAAGAGATTGTGTGTGCCTTGTGATTCACAGTTGAAGAGAGAGTTGTTATGTGAAGCTCATAGTTCTCCGTTTTCAGTTCATCCTGGCAGTACTAAGATGTACAAAGATCTGCGGGAGTATTACTGGTGGGATGGAATGAAAAGAGATATTGCTGATTTTACTATGAAGTGTTTGACATGTCAACAGGTTAGAGTAGAGCGGCAGTTACCTAAAGGGATGCTTTGGCCTTTACCAGTGCCAGAGTAGAAATGGGAGAATATATCCATGGACTTTGTTGGGGGATTACCGAAGACATCTCAAGGTAATAATGCAATCTGGGTTATTGTTGATCGCTTGACTAAATCTGCTCATTTCCTTGCTATACGAGATACTTTTTCCCTAGATCAACTTTCCCATTTGTATCTTAAAGAGATAGTCAGGTTACATGGAGTTCCCCTCTCCATTGTATCTGATCGTGATCCCAGATTCACTTCTAACTTTTGGAAAGGCCTTCAGAAGTCATTGGGTACTGAATTAAATTTTAGTACAGCTTTTCATCCTCAATCAGATGGGCAGTCAGAATGAACAATTCAGACATTGGAGGATATGTTACGTTCTTTCTCTATGGATTATCAGGGAAGTTGGGACCAACATCTTTCTTTGGTTGAATTTTCATATAATAACAGTTTTCATTCCAGTATACAGATGGCACCATTTCAGGAATTATATGGGAAGCGGTGTCGAACTCTAGCTTTCTGGGATAAAGTGGGTGAAAGGAAGTTGATGGGACCAGAATTGGTAGAAGAGATGGCAGAAAATGTTCAGCTGATTCAGAATCACATGAGAACATCTCAGAGCAGGCAGGAGAGTTATGCGGATAACCGGAGGAAAGATCTATCTTTCGAGGTAGGTGATCATGTTTTTCTCAAGGTTTCTCCTTGGAAAAGTGTGATGAGATTTGGTAAGAAAGGAAAGCTGAGTCCAAGGTTTATTGGACCATATGAAATTCTGGAGAGAGTTGGATCAGTTTCATACAGGGTGGCTTTACCTCCAAGTTTATCTCAGGTACACAATGTTTTTCACGTTTCGATGTTGGGAATGTATATTCCAGATCCATCTCATGTTTTGAGTCCAGAGGTAGTTCAGCTGGAAGAGAACCTATCTTATGAGGAACAATCGGTCCAGATTCTTGACCACAGGGAGCTAGTGTTACAGAATAAGGTGATTAATCAGGTAAAGGTTTTTTGGAAAAACCACATGATGGAAGAGGCAACATGGGAATCTGAAAATACAATGAGTAATAAGTACCCCCATTTTTTCGATAAGTAAATAAATTGCGAGGACACAATATTCAAAAGGGGGGAAGGATGTAAAATCCCAAGTAAGTAATGAGTAATAGATATTTTTATCTATGTCTATTAATGAATTATATAGTGTTTTAGAGGCTTAAAATGAAAATAAATACATTCTTATGCATGGAATACACTAGTATTCTTAAAAGATTGTTTTACTGCCTTTTGATGGAAAACCCTTTTTAAATCAAACTTTTGACAATTTTATAATCTATATTTTTCAAAATAAACATATTCATTATGATTGGGACATTGAAATTTACATTGGATAAAGTTTTGGTATTTTTCTGACAATGTTCATTTTTTAATGAATAGTGAAAAAATACTGCATTTTACATCAAAACTGCTTTTTCATTTAATTTAATTATATGGTTAGATTATACTTTTAACTGGTCTTAAAGTGTAATCTGAATATATTTTTACCATTTAATCCAATTGTGATCATTATGATTAATTTCACTTTGGAATTGGTCATAAACTAATGCCAAACTTTTAATAGATATTGTTTCAAAAAAAACCCGCTATTTGTTTTGACAACAGGAATTATTTTTAAATCAATTATTGCAATTTATGTGTTTGTAATTTGGTAAAATGGATTACATATTTGGAATCACAAGGTCCAAATTATGTAATTAAGACTCTTTTATTTTTGGACATTATGAATAGTAACGATGGTAATTATCTTTAATTATCTTGATTAATGAGTAATCAGGTAGTTAATGATAATAAAATTATATCATAATAATACAAAAAGACCACAACATGTGTCCTAAGGCTACTGGTTGTCTCATGGAAGACCATGGGATTCCTTGTGCCAAACTTGGGGGCCCCATGGAATCACTTTTGTGAGAAAGTGACTTTTTATCTTTTTATTTTTAAAGAATGTTAAATGTGACAAAGAATGTATCACCTAAGTAAAATATTTTTAATTTTGTCTACATAAATTATCTTTTGGACTATAAATATTAATTATAAATCTAAAAATATTTCCTACATCATAGTATTTTTTTATAATTTTTAAACTTTAAATAAATTAAATTATGTTTGACATCATGATGATGCAGCGATGACCTCATTATTTAACGATTTAAATAAAATGGAATGATAATGTACAATCTAAGACCTAAAAATGGCCAAAACCTATTGGATGGGTGGATTTCGAACCCTTATCACCTTATCCTCGAAACACATCAATGTGGGACCTCTTAAATCCGAATACCATTTTAAACTAAAGTGACTTTTCTTTACCTTCCAAGAGTGCCCCTCCTCTCCTCTTATAAAAGGCCCCCACCTCTACCTCCTTACCCACACTCCCAAAGCCTTTGGCTCGGCCAAACCCTTCCCATATTAGCTCTCCACATCCCTATCTTACCCCTTGAAGCCTCACTTTGGGAAGAATTTTTCCCAAGGAAGCCTTTAAGATCAAATCTAAGAGAGTTACCCGATTTTAAGGTAATGTCTTCTTTTGAGTCCTTTTGATTGATTTTGCTTCTACAACCCCCTAAAATCTTTTTATTATTTTCTTTTGTAACAACTACAGTATCCTAAATATACTAGGATGTTTTTATAAGAATGATTCTATCTACACTTACACACACCTACATCTAATGGTTAAAGGACATACTGTTTCTGTTGATGGTGAATTTATGCCTCCCGAAACGATGATTGTTCAACATTCTTTTAACATCATAAAAGATGGCCATTAATATGTCACTATATTTATATATGATATATAATATGTTTATGTTTTCCTTAAGCTTCTGTATTTTTCATTTTGGGCATACCTTTATGGTTTCCATTATGGGTAAACGCGATATCTTCATTTAAGGAAGTGCGGACTACCGCCCCCTCAAAGTGATTTGATTCGTTAAATACCATATGTGGGACGTATAAAAGATGGAACTATGATATTATATATGATATTATACTAGAATTATAATATACCTTTCTATCATTATGATTCCATTCTATAAAATATGAAATAGAAATGAAAGTAGCGTTCATCCGTACGTACGGCTTACCGTCTCCATGAACGGTGCATTTCATTTCTTACCTCTAAATGATTATGTAATATTATAAATTCATGTATATACTGAATATATATGATATATATATAATGATTATAATTCTGGATATAATGGATACATGAACAACATGTAATTATAAAGGGTTTATTTTTGACTCAAGTACCAATGATCGTTAAAACGACCGTTATTAACTTAAATAATTACATAGTGTTCATGACATGGCAATAAGTGATATAAAAGGAATAATGAACTTGAAAAAGGTTCTTAAACAAGTAGAAATTAACTCAAGTTTATTATTCAGGATATTAAAGAACGACCGAGTCAAGTCGGACCCGAGGTATGGGACTTCGTCTCAATCTCCTTTCATTGAGGCATATTTTGTTTTATACACAACATTCTTTTATATGGTGTATAAACCCCTTTGACTTTTACGTTTATTCAAAAGGAATATTTTTTATACAAAGTGTTTACTAAATAACAAAAGGGAATGTTTTTGTCGTACGTATGTGGCGACAACGACTTCTCCGCCGCCGTGACCATTATTTGAGTTTCGGCTTCCTCTACAAGCCATACTTTTTTAAAAGAAAAATAAATACCATGTTTTACTTTTCTTTTATTTTGGTATTGAAAATGGTTTTCATAATGTTTTTATATCAATGTGTTGTATTGATATCTTGTGATTGAAAGGTGGAAATGTTATGTTTCCTTTATGCATGTTTTATGTGATACGATTATGTTAAGGTTCTTGGGCATTATTATGAAGACGGGTGGTTCCGTGATAAACTAAGGGCGGGTGAGCCCGATATAGCTCTCCAATGCATTGGGCAATGCGAAGGAGTGTAACGTTAAGGTTTCTCCGAAGATATTTAGGGAATATACTGTGATGGGTATTCCAAACGTAACCAAGAGGGTTACTCCCTACGTAAGAATGTTATGAATGCCTCAAGTTACCTTTATGTCTTATGATTTCTATGATTTATTCATGATTTGATGAGGTATGTTGAAGTGCTGATGTTTTATGGGTAAAGTATGATTTCATTCTTATGTATATATGTACCCATGTTTCCTTTCCATATATTTTTATATCCCTTACTGATCATTTTATGCTCATCCCGAGTTTTTTTGAAATGTTTTTCACAGGTCAAGGGAAAGGTACATGATATGATGACAGTGTCAAGGGAGTGTCAAGAAAGAATCCATGTTTTATTTTAAATATGTCTCCGTTGATGGGAAAGAAGAATATTATCTTTATGTAACCACTTTGTTTAAATATAGATTGTAATGCAAGTTTTATGATCTAATTCTCTAAAACTCTAAACCCGAAAAGATCCTCAATGTGTAATCTTTTAATAACTCAAGATTAAGTAAGGTTTAAGGCTGGGGACTTATAGATAAAATGTTTTTTGAAATTATTTTACATGAATGAAAATTGAATATTAATTTGAATGATTGTGTCTCTCTAAAAAGTTTCGTAAGATATAAATTGGAATTTTGATATCGTGGTTAGTAGTCTTGAGAAAAAGGAAGTATTTGTTGAATGTTTTGGTTTTAAAAAGTGGAAATAAATTTTATTTTAAACTTTGGTATTTCCATGAGAGACCACATGCATGGGGTTATATTTGATGATGGATAGTGAATTTCATGGATGGATGAGTGTTAGGATGGATATGAGGAGGGTGCCCATTTTGGCATGGAAACATGCATGTGTGAGGCCCATGGGGTTTCATTGGTGAATATGCTAATCGTTGAACCATTTATTTTCAAGGAGATGATTTTAAAGAAAAACATGATGTCTTTATGATTAGTTTGAGATAGTGTGTCTTATGTGTTTTTTAAATGTTGTTTTCGTGGGATGTTCTGAGTCTATGAACCCCTATTATTTGAACAGTGTTTTGGGTTTGTGATTGGTCGGTTAGCTGGGTTGAAGGGCCAGTTAGTGGTCTCTTATGAGAAATGTTCAGGGAGCCTTTATGGTGGTTCCCCTCATCTATTAGGTTCTTGTTTGTGGCATGTTTTTACCAATGGACCAGATTTCTTGGGTCCTTGGGTTCTCTTGTTGGGTAAGGTATGCCCCCATTACGATTTAATGCACGACCGAAGTGCATCCCAGATTGTTTTTCTGTTAGATGATCCTCCAGTTATTCAAAATAAGGAATTTTTTTTTCTCAAGCTTTGGAGATTGAGTTTACACAATTTCCATTCATTGTTTTGTAGATCCTCCTATTATGGGAGTGTTCCCGTGGGAGGTTGAAAGAGACATTAGTTTCTTAAGTTATCTGATTCTTTAAAGGTGAAAGTTGTATGGGGTTGTTTGTGTGGATAGTTTCTAAGAAGGACTCTGGGTCCTTCATAGTATCTTCAAAGCAGGGGTTCATATTGAACCACCAACGTAAGAAATATGGTCATGAGAGGCTATTATGGCTACTTTCCGGAATTGTTTGATGTTTGGGGATATTTCATAAGGTCCCTCTCCATGTATTGTTTCTATCAGTTGCAATGGTCATGTTTGGTGACACCTTGTGATGTTGTGTGCTCATTTGACTATAAAGGTGAAGTTGTATAATCTTATGTGAGTCTTTGTTTTGTCAGAAGTGTGTCCCCTTTTGAGAAAACATGACATACTTTGTTTATAGAAAGGTATTTATATATATCATTTCCTCTTTCCATTTCTCGTCCAAAGAAATAAGGGGTGATGTGTGTGCGTCTTCTGAGCACTTGTTTCAGTGAAATGTTTGGTTAGGGTAAAGTGACTTTGGAATGTGTTATATCTTGGTGAAACCATCTGGGGTCAGGGTATAGTTTTCATGGAACCTAAAGGAGAAGTTCAATTTGGGGGGTTTCCAAAGTCAAATTGTGAGTCCAAAGATGATTTAATCATTTGAGATCCACCCATAGGTCCCGGAGTGAAGATGGCACATAGTCAGGGGAAATACTGGGGTCATTCAAACCTTTGGTCAAAGTCATGTCCTAAGTATGAAAGATGGAAAATTTTTAAACCTCTGGTGTCATCATATTTCTTCTATAGTTCTCATTAGGTGGAAAGAGGTGGAAGGACTCATTCCCATGTTATCACCCAATGTCATTCTTTCCCCTTTGGATTCCATTGAGTTTTTAGAGAAAGGTTTGAAATTTGACTAGACAGGTTGAGTACACAGTTTGTGCATGGTTAGTAATAACCATGCCCCAGAAAACTATGCAGATAGAAGGATTCCCATGATTAGAGCATGGTTTCATAAACCATGCGGACTAACCATGCAACCATCCCAAATCTTTAAATTTTGTGGTCCTATTGTGCCGACCCATGTTGGTCGGTCAAGATGATTGCTTCTTATGGTGGTGAGACCCACTATGAGTATAATGTATATTATTTTGGAAATTTACAATGGAATTCTACCCCTTGAACTAGGTAGTCTGTTCAGGCCTCCCCCTATTAGTGTTCTGATTCTTTCTCGAGAAAATTCAAGTTGCCTCTTATGGTGGGGAGCCCATTTGTGTATCCTCATACTAGTAACTCAGATTTTTCCTTGGTCTTGGCTTGGAAGTAGGTAGTATCATTCGGAGCTATCTAAATACCAACATATTCCTTGGGTAAACATTGGGATTGGAGAGTGCCCAACAGTTTAATTAAAGTAAGGTAAGTGTAACCTTGTTCGATGTTGTTGTTCATTTGGGTAAATTGATTTAGTCTTGTTCGGATAGTGTTTGAGAAGTTTAATTTTGGGATAAAGTTTGAATGTGATTTATTTTTTCAGGAAGGTGGTGTAAGTTTGGGTTTTTGAGAGTATTACTTCCTTAATTGATCACTAGAGGTGTTTTGGGCTTTGGAGGCGAAGCTTGGCAAAAGAGTCCATTTTGGCCATTCGGTTGGGTTTGGTTTCTTTTTTTGGCCTTTCTGTGGCTTTTTAAGGGAAAAAAGTTTTATGTGGAGATAATTGTCACATTCATGACTTAAATTAAAGGTATTTTTCATTTAATTTCAATTATTTCTTTGTTTTGGGGGTTTCTCATGCATTTTGGTGGAAATTGCGGGTTTTCAAAATTTGGGCCAAACTGTGAGCCAATTTCCAGTTTTAAAAACCAAATTTCTTTTACTTTTATAACTCTTTAATTTTTCAAGATTTTTCACCTATTCTACTTCCCAATTATAATAGCCTGTTATATTAAAACCAACATATTCATTTGGACCTCATAGAAATCCATAATCATGATGGATTTGGGTTTTTTATTAAGGTATTGGGCCAGCCCGAAAGCCCATTTCCTACTTTAAATTTATTTTATATTATTTAATATATCATTCAATTTTAATGGTTTTTTGGTGATTTAAACCCTCACCTGATACCACTTATCCAATGCACGCACCCATGCTCTTTTACCCCTCTTTGGAGCTCATATTAATCGCGAATTAGGGAGAAACTTCTCTGGAATTCTTAAATCATCCAGATTTGAAGAGGTAAATTGTTTCTTTCATAACTACTTCAATTTTTACACTTTTACCACATTTAAGTTCTTACATAACCTCCTAAGTATTATTATAACCTTAATTTATTTTTTGGCTATTTGTAAATTTAGCTACTGATGTATTTGGGTCATTTTATTAAATAAATGTCCAGCAAGTGAGTTTCCTCTCATGATCCTCCCATTTTCTAAGTGTTTCCTCCCTCTTTCATGATGTTCTAAAATGTCCATAAGTTAGGGTTCATAACTAGGGTTTTATTTGATGTGTTTTTGGTCAAATATTGGGGTTTTAGGTTGGATTTCACTCCCTCGTGGTGCGGCGGTGGTGCAGTTAATGTTTCACACCAATATTTGGTGGTTTTGACACAAAAGGTAGGTGATTCCATTTTTAATCATTTCTTTATGAGTTATAATGGTTTATTTAATTATTTTTTATGTTTCTTATATAATTTTCATTGTGAAAAAACCATTTTTTATTGATTTTGTTAAGTGGATAATTTTATAGTTGCATTTTTACTTCAAATTGGGTGTTTTCCATGTGTAACTCTTACAGTAATATTTGGGTTTATTTTATAACATGTGAAAGTTGTTTATAAAACGTTGTTTGGGATGAAAATTCTTTTTTGTGAATTATTTGGTGTTATTTTGGCCTTGAAGGAGGGTTTTGAAATGAGTTTTGTGTGAAAAATATAGTTATACCTCTTGGGATTGTTTTATAAAAATTGTAAATTATTTATTAAGTTTAAAAAAGTGGGAAAAGGATGTATATGTACTATTTTGGTGTGTTTTTTCACTTTAGATGGGTTTTTAAAAGGTAAATTAGTGATTTAAGATGTCAAAAAAATTTATAATGTTTTATAAATTGCTAAAATGATTTTTCAAATTGCAAGAAGGGTGCGAACCACTCTTGTGGGATGTTTTGTGTGAGTATGATGTGAAACATAAATTTTGTTTATGAAATAAGTAATATGTGACATGTGTGTGGGATATTATGTGATTTTTAATATCTTAGAAAGGTTTTATAAATTTTTTAAAGGATTTGTTGAAGTTTGAAAGAGATGCGAAAAGTGTTATGGGATGTTTTGGTGTGAGCATGATTAAAAAATGAATTCGAAGGAAAAATGGGATTATGTGACTTGTGTGATTTACATGTGTGATGTTTGGTGTGTGTGTGACTTGGAAGTTACATTTTCATGTGTAAATTGTATTTCATGGCTTGTGGAACTTGTTTGAGCACAAGAGGGAAAACTCTGGTATCTAAGTGGGTGGACGTGTACAAGTATGCTAGTGATCTCGTAGGGTTTGACCCCAGTTTCACGTAGCAAGTATAACGATGAAAATACTAAATAAACTATTATGATGATGATGATTTTAGGGGACCACTAGGTTATGGGTATGATCTATACTAGTGGATTGTGTGCATGACAATAGATATTTGTTGGTTACTTTCACCGAGATATTAGGTACCTAGGATCCACAATGAGCTAGTGCCTAGGGGTTATTTCCCATTTCTTGTGCTCATTAGATGTTTTAGGATTACCATCAGAATACAATATGTTTGGATAGAAAATAAAATATATTTGTAATTATTTTTAAAAGTTTTTATTCATTAAAGTATCCCACTTGAAAATTGTTTTTATTTAAAGTTACATCTCTTTAAAATTCTTAATAACATCTTATGTTTATGAAATCTTGAAAACTTTTCATCTTTTAATATTTATCACATGGAATAATGTAGTGGTGGTATCCTTATGGGATTTTTCTCACACCCTACTTACACCTTTGGGTGTAATTAGACTTGGTTATTTTTGTCACAGGTTTGGGTAAAGCTTTTAGTGCCAATGGTTTATGTTTCTAGTGGTCCTTCGAGATGCAGTTTTGTGGAGAAGGATTGAGGATGGTGCCTCTTCCCACAAGGAGGTTCTTGGACTGTCCATTTTGGGTTTCTAATTTTGTTACAGTCTTTTAGAATTTTTTTAAATTGTGTAATTCAATTCTGAAATTTTGTAAAATATGGTTTTGTTTAAAAAATACAGATTTTTATGGGATTTTTTTTGTTGTTTTATGTTTATAAACTCGAGTAAATCATTCCCAAATTTCTTTATATGATTCTTGGGCACTTGTTCCAGCCCATGGAGATCTGTAGTGCCCTTCGGGCCTTGTCGCGGTCTAGGTTTGGTTTCGGTTTTGATGGCGACCAAATTCGGTTCGTAACACTCTCCAAATTAATGGGGAGGGAATTTATTATTAGGGGGTCAACCTAAGGCTCTTAATATTCCTATACAATGAGATTTCGGTGAAGGTAATTATCATATATGTTTTTATTTAAATTGTAATTTTATTCTTTCATTTTGTAATCACAACTTTATTTTTTCCATGTATGTTATTCAAAAGACCTCTCATTTAATTATAAAAGTTCTTCTTATTAATCTCTAATTTTATTATTTTTAATATCAAATTGATACCATTGAAAAAATTTGTGAACTTATTCACACCAAAACTTTTGAATTTCATCACACAATGGTGGAGTGATCGTTATTTGACTTTTTTCTTCTTCAATTCTACTCTCATGAGTCTACTACCCTATTCCATTAATATAATATAATCATTGGAGGGATAACCCTCTAATGGTTTTATCTAATGGATTATAAAGGGTATGTATTGAATTTTATTTCATGTAATTTAGTTTTTTAATCCATTCATTATTTAAAATTTCCATTCAATGAGTTACGTTCTTCATTATCTTAGCCAAATTTAACGATGACACATTTTGAGTGCTAGTATAATCCATTTCTTTTGAGTGCTCATTAAAGTGATCCTCTAAGTGAATTGGTTATTAGCCTTGGAATTGTGTAGGCATTAAATTGGTGAATTATTTCAGAAAATTATCTCATTGTTCGGATATATCTTGAATTAATGACATGAAATTTTCTATGAAAATAAATCAATCCAATACACCCCAAGTGAAAACCTAAGATCAACCCACCATAATTAATTATTTAGTTTACATAATTTTTATTTTATTATTTAAATTTAATCATTAGTAATCCAATTAAAATCAACCCTAATGATGGAAACTTCATAGACAAACTACCATATAATTTTAGTGTCTAAAGGCTTCTTCTTCACTCCCAATGAATTTGATCCGTACCTATACTACACCAACAACATATACCCATAAAATAAATTTTGGTGTAGCCATGTGTCATTAGATGTTCCTATCTAATAATTTTTATATTGTTACTTAGACTTTAAGATTGTTATTGATGGATATTTTGAGCTGCTTACTTTTATGTATTGATACAAAATGTGATGAAATATGCTTGCAGTGAAGTATTATATGTTTGGTGCATCTTGAATAACAGTTCATTAATGAATAATGAGAGAACATAATTTTTTCATTCTATTCCTTATTGGAATTTTATATATTAGGAACTTTTATAGAAATGATAAATCTTAATTAAATCAATGGCCATGGTATTTTATAGGTAAGTTCAATTTCTGGAAAGATAAATAAAGAGACACCAAGAACATAAGTTGATGGCACCATTATGAAACTTGCTTGATTAGAGATATTAGGATAAAGGGATTATATTACAGAGTAAGAATTCGTATGATGTTTTATCTTGTAATGACATTAGCTTCCATATTTATGGGTTCCTTAGCTTGTTTTTAAATGATAGCCTTGGAAATTGGGATGCTTCACCTAATGCCATTTAGAAATAAGACTAGAGGGTCATTCACTAAGTGTATCTAGATTTTTTGTTAAATAATAATATTATTTATTATTTAACAAGTTGAATGAATATTATTTCCACACATGGTATAAAAATTATTCATGTTTACTTGATCACATATATTTTAACAATAGTTATTCGAGAGAATATTTTGTGAACAAAATATTTAATAAATATTTATATTCTACTTAAAAATATAATATTTATTTATTTATTAGTGAATAATGCAGTGATATTTATTTAATAAATAAAGAGTCATTATTCAAGTCCCAATAGATATTTTGATGGGAATAACATATCTATTTTAATATTTTGGTGAGAAATAATATAAATTTAATATTATTTAAATAAAATGATATTTAATTTAATTTAGGAGTTTTCCACATGTAAATAAATAGTAATAATATAATTATTATTTATTTGGGGTTCCACAGAAATTAAGAAAAATAATAATGTAACATATGGAATTATTATCTTCTAACTCCAATAGTATTTAAATCAAATTATAGTGTTTCTCAAAAGGGTTCTTCGATTTCGTTTTTTGTCTACAAAGACATTTGTAGACAATTCTATCAAATACCTTGAGATCTCCCTCTCCAAGAATGTTCTCAAGAATGGTGATAGATCCTCCTCCACTGACACTATTTATTATAGATATATAAAATAGAATCCTTCATCATGTTATTCTTAAGGTAATCAAAGGTTAATGATGCAAGTATCAGGATCTACCACACTAGAACCTGAATATTCCTATTTCAACATTTAGAGGTTTATAGAACACATGTGGATCACCATTTGAGGGAATATTCACTTGATTCCTACAACACAATGATTTTATAATATAGATATGTTTTTAGACCCATCAATGAATAAATAATTCATCATAAGGTAATTATTAGTTATTTAAATTAATTATAAATAATATGCGATGATTTTACATTTTTGGTTCTGGTATTCAATCATCAATTAATATTTGATTTAGTCATGTTGATTGAACGCGATATCATGAAACATCAACTTTATTATGATTTAAAGGTTTATTTATAGTCTAAGGAAGACCCTATTTCATATCTCAAGGAGCGTTGGTGGGTTTAGAGTGTGTGTTTTTAATAAAGATTACTAAAATATGGGGTGGTTTTGAAAATAGTTTTAAAAAAATGACATAATTAAAGAGTTTAATAGTTGACAAGGAATGGTGGTGTTTTATAATTATGATAGAAAAGTGTTCATTATGAGTTCACTACACACTTTCAAGTTAATCATTCTTGGAAATTAATTTAGGTTTGGAGTAATTCTTTGGCTGAAACTAATTGGAATCCTGATTAATTCCTAAGCCTTTATTTCATTGCTAAAATAACCAAACCTTGACATAAAAATCTTATTGTCAAGGTCCAGATCTTATGCATAGAATAAGAGCTTCCAAAGAATATTGAAATCTCAAGAAGGTGGGTATGAAAAGTATTCTTGTGATGTCTAATCAGAAAAACACATGTCACACACTCAAAAACCTCACACCGATCGGTTAGAGATTAAGAGTATCACAATCGCATGCATCAAAACAGGAATTCAAATATGTAATTATATAAGAAAAATGGATAGAAATGTTTTCACACCCAAATTACTCAAAACTAGTAGCTAAAATAATAATAGTAACTCCCTTGAAATGTGCATAGCTCCCTCACAATGAACGCCCACCATTTAGCTCGACATTGGGAGGAGGAGGTAGCTCGGGTGGAACTCCTTCTTCATTCTTGATCCCACTATGAGGATAGGGGCTTCCATAACTTCAAGGATGAGGAGGAGACTACTATAGGACTTCATAATGGAAGATATTCACTTCTTGGGTGAACTTAAAAATGGGGAGCACAAACTTCTATTTTATATGAAAAGTGGAAGGTGGTTTTGGGCACACAGATTATGTAAAACCACGTGGACCATGGTTTTAGAACACTTGAAAGTCGAATATCACATTGGAAAAAACTAGAAACATGTTTCCCCACATCTTTACTATCTCTAATGAACGTTTTTCACCATTTGGACAAATGTAGCTTGAGATATTGATAAAATACAGAAAACCTCATTTGACTTTGTGCAGATTTGATGTGTTGGATAGATCAAGTTGATTGGGACAGTAGATAGATGAATGATTCTTGGGTTTATTCATATTAAATGTATCCCAATTAATGTTTGTCTATCCCAAAAAATTTCAGCCCATTTGGATTCATGGTTTAGGATCAGTGAGCGGATGAGTCCACTGGTGTGCATGGATCTTTCACAATTTGGCCCATTTTTCCTGGACATCATCATGGACACTCCAAATCACCTCATCGTACAATTAAATAATCAAACCAAGTAACATTTAACTTTTTAAAAGTGATAAAGAAAAAATAAATGATTCAAAAATGAAATGAAATATGTTATAATTTTTATAATTTCCAATATAAAAAAAGTTTATCACAGTGGTGTAAGGGTGAAAATGAAACAGTGAATCGTGGTGCGACCACACCCCCACACCTAATCATTTTCACTCTTGGTCAAAGTCATAATTATAAATATTATGCATGTAGATATTTCAAAATTCATAAAGATTTAATATTCAATGAAAATTTATTTCATGATAAAAATGTGATCAAAGAAAAAATCACACCGAAGATTTATTCTCAATGATCATTGAAAAAGACGTCTCAAAAATTGTATCCAAATGAAATTCCCAGATATGCATGAAACCAATAAAAGAAAATAATTAAAAAGTTAATCATGTCACTAATTCTCCATGTGTGTGTGTGACAACCATTTCATGCTATCCTTTCCACTTTTTATCTAATAAATATAAGTTATTTTAATAATTGTCTACTTACAAGATCCATTACACTGAACTTTCCCCACATCCTTTGCATTCAAATTTCATGACCCACTCACTTAAGAATTCCTAGAATCAAACCATAAGATCTTTACCTACATATCTCTATATGTTGTACATTTCTTCACTCCCATCATTTATTAATTTTTCAAAAAGTTACACTTGGAACAAATCTCACACTCTTCTCCAATCCCATGTTTGATCTTCTCACGACACTTATTGTAATAGTTATAACAATATAAAAGGTCAAGGAAGGGTGGTTTTTGACCTGCCCAATATACAACCCCTTTTTTTTAATTTATTAGGGCGTACAAAAGTCATACAATAGGTACACACTCATAGGTCAATCTGGTTCTATAATGAAATAGATCAGATAAGGAATGAACCTAGGGGAAAATGATTTTGGAATGTAAAGAAAAATCAACCTAACTTATATTTACCATCCATTAAGTAATAAATTTTCACATTTCATCCTTGGGTGAAAAAATACGTGGAGAGATTAAGTAACACAATTTTCCATTAAACTATTCATAAAAGGGTACCATTTTTATCAAAGGCTTCAAAATGATACAACCATTTATATCATCGATAAATAAATAAATTTCAAAAGAAAGTCACACCAAAGTAATGAATTCTTGCTGAAATGCACATTTCATTAGAATTTTTTTTGAATGTTAAAACAACATGAAATACGAAAAATTCCACATGCATTTTCAATAACTTCCATGATTAAATGGTAATAATTTTCCATGATAAAGTAGGCATAAAAAAAGTGATATTCCAGAACAAAGGTGAGTGTAAGGGAAAGGGGGAAACATGACAATAAAATTAAGCAAGATAAAAAGAGAAAAAAATTGAGATAATGAAAATTCCTAACTAACCTAGAAATATACCTACCCCCCACACCTAAAGTGTGCAGTGTTCTCACTATAAGAAAAGAGATTATAGAAAGGAAGAATAAAACCTAGTGAGTTTCATTCATAGATTTCTTCTTGAACATGTAGTTCCTCCATCGAGGACTCTGGAATGGATTCATGGAAGTGCTTCATTCACTGCCCATTGACAGTGAAGGCTTTCTTGGTTTCTTCATTTTGAACTTGGACAATACTAAATGGAGAGACGTTAGTAATAGTGTATTGTCCAAACTAGTGGGAACGAAGCTTACCTAAATGCAACTTCGTCCTTGCATTGTAGAGGAGGACCTTCTTCCCAATTTGGAACTGATGATGAAAGATGAGATGGTCATGGGTAGCCGTGGTTTGATTCTTATAAATCATAGAGTTTTCATATACATCTCTGCACATTTCCTCTAGCTTTGGAATTTGTAACTTCCTCTGAGTACCTACACCTGAAAGGTTATAATTTCATTTTTAATAGCCCAGTAGGCCCGGTGCTCAATATCAATAAGGAGGTGAAAAATATTTCCAAACACAAGATGATAGGGTGACATTCCAATGGGAGTTTTGAAATCAGTAAAGTAGGACCATAATGAATCATCAAGTTGAAGACTCCAATCTTTTCTATCGGGTTGAACCTCTTTTTCCAGAATCTATTTTACCTCTCTATTTGATACCTTGTCTTGACCATTGGTCTATAGGTGATATGCAGTAGACACTCTATGATCGACCCCATACTGATGCAAAAGTGATTGTATTTTTTGGTTGCAGAAATGAGAACCCTGGTCACAAATAATAAACCAAGGTAAGACAAACCTAAAAAAAATTAGGTTCTCAAAAATTCTATAAATGCCCTAGAATCATTAGTCCTTGTAGCTCGTTCCTCTACCCATTTTGATACATAATCAACTACCAGAAGAATGTACAAGTTTCCAATGCAATTTGGAAATCTACCCATAAAATCAATAAAACATCAAAAATGCCAGGAAAGAGAAATGGTTGTTGTGGCATTTCATTTCTTTTAGAGACATTACCCATTCAATGACAATGAGGACAAGATTTACAAAAATAATGGGTATCTCGAAAAAGTGTTGGCCAAAAGAGACCAGAATCAAGGATTTTGTGGGCAGTTCATTGGGGACCAAAGTGGCCCCCACAAACAAGAGTGTGGAAGAATCTAAGAATATACTAAAACTCGCTATCAGGAACACAAAGCCTAAGGAATTGATCACTACATGTGTGACAGAGGTAAGGGTCATACTAAATGTATCAACAAGACTCATGATTTAGATGAATGGCTTGGTTTTTGTTGAAGTCAATAGGAATGCAAGATGCTACCAAATAATTTACAATTTCAGTATACCATGGAATAACATCTTTCACTCAGTACAATTTCTCATCGGGAAACATATCATTTATAGGAATACAAGGGGATGAGTCAATGTTTGGGGAAGGGGGAATCCTACTGATATGGTCAACCGCCACATTCTCTGCTCTTTTTTAACTTGGATTTCTAGATTGAATTATTCAAGGAGGAGTATCTAGTGAATGAGACATGGTTTTGCTTCTAGTTTCTTAAGGAAATACCAAAGGGTTGCATGGTCTGAGAATACAATGACTTTGGACCCCAAAAGGTATGACCTAAATTTGTCCATGGAAAAAACAATGGCAAGGAATTATTTTTCAGTTGTAGTATAGTTTGCTTGGGAAGGGTCCAAAGTATGTGAGGCATATGCAATGACATGTGGAGCTTGATCAACCCTTTGTGACAAGACTTCCCCAACTGCATAGTTAGAGGCATCACATATGAGCTCAAACGGTAAATCCCACCTAGGTGGTTGGATTACTGGGGGTGACATGAGGCTCTATTTTAACTTATTAAAATATTCCTCACATTATTTTTCAAAAACAAATTCTTTTTATTTTTAGAGTAATCAATAGAAGGGGAGTGCAATTTTACTAAAGTCATGAATGAAATGATGGTAAAATACAACATGACCTAGGAAAGACCGCACATCCCATACATTTTTCGGGAATGGTAAGGAAGAAATGACATCCCATTTTGATTTATCTACTTGGATACCATCCCCAAAAATTACATGCCCCAAAACTATACCTTGTCGCACCATGAAATGGAATTTCTCATAATTTAATACAAGATTATTTTCAATATAACAACAAAGGACTAAACCAAGACTACTCAAACATTCATAAAAAGAGGATCCATAAATAGTTAAATCATCCATGAAAACATCCATGAAATTCTCTAGGTAATCCAAAAAATTACTAACCATACATCGCTAGAATGTACCCAGAGCATTGCACAGACCAAATGGCATCCTCTTATATGAAAATGTGCCAAAGAGTCAAGTGAAGGTTGTCTTTTTCTGATCCTCGGGGGAAATATGGAATTGAAAGTATTCAAAATACCCATCAAGGAAACAGTAGTGGGACTTACTTGCTAGCCTCTTTAGCATTTGGTCAATGAATGGTAAAGGGAAATGGTTCTTCCAAGTGTGTTGGTTTAGTCAGCGATAGTCTATGCAGACATGCCAACTATTCTGCACACGAGTTGGAACCAATTCATTGTTTTCATTTTTGATTACTATCAGGCCAGTTTTTTTAGGAACTATATGAATGGGACTAACCCATTGGCTATTAGAGATGGGGTAAATGATTCTAGAAGCCAATAATTTTGTTACCTACTTTTTCACAACTTCTAGGAGGTTTGGGTTCAGTCGACGTCATTCCTTCATCATTGGTTTAGCCTCATCATTTAATAAAATATGATTCATACAAATTGTTGGGCTAATACCAAGAATATAAACAAGTGTCCATCCCAAATATTGTTTATACTCCCTCAAAAGTTCAAGCAGTCTCAATTCATGCTCAGGAGGGAGTGAACTAGCAATGATGACAAAAAGATTGTTTCCATTCTCAATATATGAATATTTTAAATCTTGAGATAATTGTTTTAATTCCAATTCAGGTGGATTTTGGATTTATGGGAGTGTGTGTGAAAGTGATAGGTCACTAATCTCATCTAACTACTCAATGGTTTCATCCTTAGATGAGGAATGAGCTTTTACAAGCTTAGCAGTATCATCGATGGTCATTGGATCCTCAGTGTTCAAGAAATCATCAACCAATGAACATGCATGAAACTTTTATAGACCACTACAAAAATAAATTAATGAATCATTTACTAGCATTTCTATCAATGAAAAAAATATATAAAGGGGATTAGGGGAATGAAATGATGTTTTTTCAAGGGAAGGGAGTACATCTATAGAATCAACAGAGAGAGGAATGTTCTTCTGAGGGGTGCTTCATGGCATCAAGGATATTGAATTGCACTATGTCACCACCAAACTCCAAAGATAATGTACCATTGTGGACATTAATTTTTGTTTTGGAGGTTTTCAAGAAGGGACTCCCCAATATAATCAGGGCATGTCCATTTATCCTATCATCCTCCATTTTAATCACATAAACATCAGCCGGAAGAATTAAATTTTAAGCCCTCACAAGAACATCCTCTAACACACCAGAGGGGTGTGCGGTACTCTGATTTTCTAGCTGAATGACTATTCTAGTGGGATTTAGTTCACCAACCTACAAATAAGAGTAAATAGAGTGAGGCATAACATTAATAGAAGTTCCCAAATCAAGAATAGCATTAGAAAAATAATACTCCCCTATAGTGCATTGAATCAAGAATATCCCAGGATCATTGCACTTGGTGGGAATTGATGGCTCTATTAATGCTGATACATTCCTCCCCAAGCTCACCTTTTCATCACCTCGAAGTTTCCTTCGATGTTTACACATATCCTTTAAAAACTTGGTATATCGTTGATTTTTTTCACAAAATCAATCAAGAGAATGTTTACCTGCGTGTTTTCGAAAGTCTCTAATATTTCCTTATCATGTTTAGTTTCCTTTTGTTTTCTAGGTTGGGTGGCACTTTGTGGAAATGGAATTGGGATTATTGGGCTAGTTTACTCATCAATATACACACTCTTTCCTTTGGAGGGGATTCTCTTAGGACAAAGTTCTACCTCATTTGGAGTATTTCCAATAGTTTAGATAATGGTTTCCTTAGGAGGTGATGACTATAGTGGAGGGGTCATTTGGATTTTTAGTTTTGTTCCACACTAAAGGGTGATGGCACTGACATTTCCTTTATCTCTAGGGTTAAATAATGGTTGAGAAGGTAGTTTACCTAACCCATGGCTCTAGATTTCCCCCACTGAGTTAGGAAGTTGTCATAATTGGGTTTCTAGGTCTTTTATGGAAGATTGAGTGGTTTTATGGAATTGGATATTGTTGGCAGCCATTTGTTCCATCATGTCTTGTAAGCCTGGCTTGGGTTTTGGAGGGGTCCGTTGGAAAGACCTTTGTTGTGGCTGAGGATTTCTGGGTGGCAGTGGTTGACTACTATTCCCCAGTTGGTTCCATGGTTATTGAGTTTGGTTTGAATACCCCCCTTGAATATAGGTTTGGTTGTCTTTCCACCTAGGATCGGATGGATAGTATGGTTCTTTCCTAAAGTGTTGGTTATAGGGGTGGCATGGAAAGATTGCATCAGAACTCTCAAAAGTTTCCTTATGTTGGGATCATTGATCAGATTAGTGGGTGTCATAAGAACATATACCACAATGGATGGTAGGAGGATGTTGGGATTTCCCTTGGGAGAGAGCAAGTTGTCGAAGAAGGGTACTTACCTCTTTGAACTTCATGTCCACCTTCCTCTCGAATTCAGTACTTTTCACCTCATAGACACCTCAAATGGGTACATTGGACCTTGAACTGAATTTTTGAGTGTTCTATGCCATGTTCTCAATTATGGTGCTAAAATGATTAATATTTTATCAAATAGCGCACTACCTGTAGCGACAACAATCATATTTCGGTCAATAGGAATTAAACCTTTATAAAAATACTGAATTAAAAGTTGATCACTTATTTGGTGGTGTGGACAACATGAACATAAACATTTAAAGCATTCCCAATATTCATGAATTGTTTCCCCATGATATTTCATTATACCACATTTTTATTCCTTATAGTTTCAGTTTGATAGGCTAGGAAATATTTTTCCAGAAAAAGGCGTTTCATGTCCACCGAGCCTCTAATTAGTGAATTAAAAAAGTAAAGCCAATATTTTAGTAGTGTCTTCCAATGAAAATGGGAATTCTCTGAGCTTTACTTGTTCTTCATCCACATTTGAAGGTTTTAATGTAGAACACATGGTGTGAAATTCCTTAATATTCTTGTGTGGATCTTCTCCAGCAAGTCCATGGAATCTTTGTAATAAATGAATTAAACTAGATTTAAGTTCAAAATTAGGTGTCTCACCTTGCATTTTAATGTAAGTGGGTTATATATAAATATCTAGTGAGGTTAATTATTTTAGTGTTATATTGTTTTCATCCATTTTAAACACGTTAATTTTAGGTTCTAATTTTGTTCCAGAAGAAGATGGGTTTAGAAAAGTCTCGAGTTGTGGTGTGTCCTTAAGAGGGTTGTCTTGTGCACCTTGGTGTCACTGAAGTAATATCCTCTCTGGTTCAGGTTTGAAAGGTGGTAAGCTTACCAGAGTAGAATGCGTCATACAAAAAACCTATAGAAGAAATAAATCATAACACAAACGTATATGAAAAGGTAGAAGATAAAACAAATAAATATTTACAAAAATTTAAAAAATATTATAAAAAACACACACTAAAACCAAAGCGCTCCCTGACAATGTTGCCAAACTTTGACCGTGCTGTCATAAAACATCAAATTTATTATGATTTTAAGGTTGATTTATTTCCTAGGTAAGAACCTAGGTCATATCTCAAGGAAATTTTTTTGGTTTATAGTGTGTGTTTTTAATAAATATTTCTAAAAGAGGGGGTTGTTTTGAAAACACTTTTAAAAATAAAATGACTTAATTAAAGTGTATAATAGTTGACAAGGAAAGGTGGTATTTTATAATTATCAGAGAAAAGGATTAATTGTGAGTTCACTACACACTTTAAAGTTCATCATTCTTTGAAATTAATTTAGGTTTGGAGTAATTCTTTAGTTGAAATTAATTGCAATCCCGATTAATTCTTAATCCTTTATTTAATTGCGAAAAGAACCAAACCTTGACATAACAATCATATTATCAAGGTAAAGATATTATGCATGGAATAGGATCTTAAAAATCAGATTGAAATCTCAAGAAGGTGGGTATGAAAAGGATTCTTGTGATGTCCAATCGGAACAACACATGTCACACACTCAAAACCCCACACCGATCGGTGAGAAATTAAGAGTATCTCAATCACATGCATCAAAACAAGAATTAAAATATGGAATTACATAAGATATATGGATAGAAATGTTTTCACAACCAAATTATTCAAAACCAGTAGCTAAAATAAGAATCAGAACTCCCTTGACATGTGCGTAGCTCCCTCACAACAAACGCCCATTGTTTTGCTCGACATCAGGAGGAGGAGGTAGCTCGGGTAGAACTCCTTCTTCATTATTGATCCGCCTATGAGGATAGGGGACTCTAGAACATCAAGGATGAGGAGGAGACTTCTATAGGACTTCTAAATGGAAGAGCTTCACTTCTTGGCCAATGGGTATCCCAAGCATCCATTTTATAGGCAATGTGGAAGGTGGTTTTGGGAACATAGATTGTGTAAAACCACTTGTCCCATGGTTTTAGACCACTTTAAAGTATAATACCACTTTGGAAAAAACTAGAAACATGTTTCCACACCTCTTTAATGTCTTCATATAACTTTTGGCACCATTTGGACAACTATAGCTTGAGATATTGATAAAATATAGAACCCCACATTTGACTTTGTGCAGATTTCATGTGTTGGATAGATCAGGCTGGATAGGCCACTATAGGAACAAATTAGTATTTAGTTTCTTCATATGAAATGTATAAAAATTAATTTTGGAATATCTCACAAAATATCAGCCCATTTTAATTCAATTTTCAGGAGTAGTGAGTGGATGAGTCTACTGGTGTGCTTGGATCTTGCGCAGTTTGGCCCATTTTTCTTGGACATCATCATGGTCCCTCCAAATTATCTCATCCTACAATGAAATAATCAAAACAAGTAACATTGAACTTTTTAACAGTGAAAAAAAAAACAAAATAAATGATTCAAACATGGAATGATTTTTTTATAATTTCCAATATAAAACAAGTTTATCACAGTGGTGTAAGGGTGAACATGAAATAGTGAATTGCGGTGCGATCATTGATCACAATATTTTTCATCATTTAAATATTGGATTAATCGTTTATAACAATGAAATCCAAGTTGGTCATGCCCCATATGAAAATTATACTATTCTAAGAACCTTCAAGTTTTATCAGAGCGATCTCATAATTATTTTTAATAATTTAGATATTTGTTGACTAATTTATGTATTTATCATTAGTTTTGAATTCTAGTTTAATCATAATTTAATACGAATCATGAAATCTTCTATTTTTTTATTTGAGCTCAAAAATATAATAAAATTGATTAATTTAATAAGAAAATACATTTGAAAAATCATCCATAGGTGCCGATAATTCTGTCCAATTAACAAAAATGTACACACCTTACAATATATTGGAATATGCAATGTTCCCATGTTCAATGCACCAAGAATTAATTTAATCCATTAAAATTTATGAAACACAATTTGTATTTAAATACACCATGTTTTTATTTTCCTATTCCAGCACACGATCATCCAGTCTACACAATGTGTAACATTCATCTAGGATGTGTAGTCTATTAGTCAAATGTAGGTCATGTATTCTCTTACATGGCTAACATGACTAGTGACCATGTAAATAGAAGACCACATGATGTATATCCCATTTAAAAGTTGTTTACTCTATTATTTTCATGTCAAAATTACATTCTGAGTCCCTAATCATGTTCCACAGATGGATGGTAACAAATATACATGTTGTGAAGCTAGATTGTACATGCCATGTATATTACAAAAATATACAGAATTAAAAATTAATTTACTAAACTGCTTAAAAATTATCAACATGTGTTTCATATTGTCATCAAGTTGAGTACAATCCATGTAATATATTATATATAAATATTAAATGTCTAATTAATTTCTACATAATGTTAGAAACTAAATATCATATATAAGTCAAAATACATTCATTTATCTTTATGCATTGAAAAATAATACACTATTTAAATACCATATGTTTCATGTATTCATTAGGTTGATAGTATATTCCATGAAAATATGTGTTAATTCATGTATTCCACATGCTTATTGAGTAAATAGTATATGAAAATAATACATGCTGGGTAGTTCGGAAAAGTACTCACCATGTTACCTGTAAGGTACATTTTTTTACACAATTAATTTTAAATAAATTTATTATTATTTTTAGATTATGATGGGTGAGAATCTCAAGAAAATTTGGATGATAATTAAGATAAAAGAATTGATTAATTAAATAAGATAATTAATTTATTCGATCATGATTTATCTTAAATAAGAATTATTAGAGTTAAATCACATTTTATTAAATGTACAATTTTTTGTTTGTATGTAGATGATCATGACTATATACCAAACCTTTTTATGTGACTGGTTTCATTTAATTGATTATTAAATTAAATAGATATCCTAAATTTCATCCCTCCTATGATTATGTAAGGGCCTTCGAGCCCATTTTTTCTTTTATGAAAATCCGTTTACTAATCCTTTATTTCCCCTCAAATTAGTTTAAGTAAAAACATATATAATGGATATATTTACCAAGCCATAAGAGGTGGTTCAAATTTGGAGCTGAGGAGAAACCAATCCTAGAGAGATACAAAGGTGGACTGGTGGAAAGTTCCAACATGTACCATTTCATTGTTCAAGGCGTTTTCCCCTAGGTAAATGGCTATTTTATCATCTAATAAATGAACTAAACATTAGTAAAAACTTATAATCAAATAACTTTATTATTTTATTTATTTGAAGTTAATTTTTAATTTCCTTATGGTTGTTAGTTGTGATCAGATGAATTAATGAACATGAAAGATAGAAATAAAAAATTAGATTATACATAAATTTATCTAAGACATGTTTAATCACCTAAGTAAATATAATTAATATTAAAAAGAATGTAATAAACATAAAATTACCAATTTACACATAATGATTAAAAATGCCTCAATTATAAATATTAAGTTGGTATAGACTTCCACTACTTTAGTTAAAACCAAAACATAGTTTAAAGTGATTAATCGACAAAATTCAAGGTGATTTCAATTATTAAATAATTCTAACAAGAATTTTTGGGTCGACTTAACTTTTTTCACATCAAAGGTTGTCTACCAAAGTAGGACTTAGTGTAACTAAGAGGGAAAAGTTTAACGAAATACAATTTAAGGATTTCAAGATTAGAGATTCCACTCAATAGATCATGTAACTATGAGTTAATATAGTTAGAAATTATAATTACTTCCTAAAACCATTAATATTAATTTATCATCCAAAGTCAGGGTGATGAGAAGGGGAATATGGATCTTTTCCTCTAGAATTTCCAAGAAAAAAAATATTCAGAATCTAATGGTGAGGTATATTAGGGTTTGATAAAATAATAGAAGATTAATGAATATAATATAATAATTATTTATCTACATTTTATGAAATAAAGTACTTAAATTATGATCATATTATTTTTATAAATGAAAATAAACATGACTTTATACATATCACTACGATCCACACTTGGGAAGGATAACCTTCACACTGAATTTTTTTCCCAATAGTGGTAAAGGTGCTTATTTGTTATCCTATGCCATGAAATGAATTTGTATTTACTAGAAGAATCTATTCCTAAAGTACCTGGTAAAGTGTATCGTGAGGAAGAGTTGTCTCTCTATGAAAAATATTTGAACAATGACACTTATGTTCAGTTATTCATGTTATCCCCCATAAATAATGAGATTCTAAAGCAACATGAGGGCATGGATGAATATCACATGATGTTTCAACTATTAGATCTCTATCAAGGGAAGTGGAGACAAGAGATATATGAGATCTCTAATTCTATGTTTACAACCAATATTGGAGAGTTGGGGTTAACTGGGCCTCATGTAGTCAATATTATTGGATACATTGAATGCTTAGAAATTGTAGGAATTGAATTACTAGATGATTTTCACATAGATATCATACTTTCATCACTTCCATAGTCCTTCTTCAATATTATTATTAATTATAACTTGAGAAATAATGATAAGATTATTTCAAAACTTCTTACTCCCATTCTCTATGTGGAAAAAGACACTGGGAATGAAAAACCCCCATTATTTATTGTTAATAAGAAAATAAAAAAATTAAAATGATAAAAAGGCTCATAGAAATTTTAAATATCCTGATCACTATCCTTCCAAGAAGAAAATGAATAACAGGAATGGAAAGGAAAAGGAAGTAGTATTCTTTCATGTGGAAAGCAAGTCCACTTGAAGATGAATTTTACCCAAAAGTTAGGGGAAGCTAAATGTGAGTTTGTTATTGTGTGTAATATTTTAATATCTACACATTGGGTATTATATATATCTTTTGGTGCTCACATATGTATCAAAAATATAGGAACCAAGTAGATTCTAAAATATTTTTATAGGAGTGGTTGATTTTTGAGCTACTAATGGTGAGAGGCTAGCTTCTCTACCCATTGGAGACTACTGCCTTTTATTTCCATGATAAACACTATTGATTTGAGGTGGTTTTTATTATGTTTATACTATTACCAAGAGCATAATTTCTCTATCCTTCCTAGATTTTGATGGTTTTATTTTCAAATTTAGAAATTAAAGTTTTTTATTTTATGAATATAACCAATGTTATGGTATGGAACATTTAAATAATGGTATTTATATAATAAATTATAAAAAAGTATTTGAAGTTGATAATGAATCATGTTTGCATGACTTATATAACACCCAAATACAAAATCATCATCTTGGTCATATACATGAGAAGTGTTTAACAAAGCTCTACCAATATGGCAATTTAGATTTTTTAATCTAAAAACACTTGAAATATGTCATGTTTTTTACAAGGAAAAATTACAAAACCACCATTCTATAGAAATGGTGAAAGAGCCACAGAGCTTCTAGGATTAGAACAAACTGATTCCTGTAGACTATTTTTAGAAAAATATATAGGTGAGTATTCTCACTTCACAAATTTTAATGATAACTTGAGTAGATATAGAAATTTATACATGATGATGTATAATTTTGAGTCCATTTATAAATTCAAAGAATTAAAAAATGAAGTAGAGAATAAATATAAAAAGATGATAAAGTAGATTTAATCAGATTAAGGTGGTGATTATCTTAACCAATAGTTTATCAACTTTCTATAGGAGTTTATGATTATATATCAACTTACTCCACCTTACACACCATAGTCTAATAGTGTTAGTGAAATGAGGAGTCATACCTTTCTAGAGATTATAAGGTTGATGATGAGCCTTGTAGATATTCCATTATCCTTTTCAGGATATTCATTACAAACCACAACATACACACTAAAATGAGTACCAAATAAATTTTAAAATATAATTACCTTCAAGATATAGTGTAAAGAAACCTATTTTGTCACATGCATGTATATGGGGATGTGAGGCATTTTTTATGGCCTTCTTAGGAAACAAACTAGCACTATGGGGAATATTTAATGGGTATCCTAAGGAAACAAAGAGATACAACCAATATAACCCCTTAGATAAGAACATGACTATTTATAGACAAGCTATATTTATTGAGAGGAAGTAAATCCTCAAGTAGGATAGTGAGAGTAAGACTAACTTGAAAAAAAAATTATGATCAAGATATATAAGAGTTGGTATAAGAATATATTCCACAGTTCCCTATAAAAGAAGTTTTTCCTGAAACACAAGTACTGTGTAGGAACATATGATAGGTAAGAGAATAATAGAGATACAGTTTTATTATCACCAAATATGGTGACTAATTATTAGTTAATAATAATGAAATTATCTCATATAAAGAGGAAGTATAGAGCTCATAATCTATGAGATGATAAGATTCCATGAGTTCTAATATGGTTTCCATGTTTTAGAGACAAGTATGGGTTATAGTTGATCTGCTAATTAATGTAAATACTATAGGGTGAAAATGGGTAATCAAGAGAAAAATGTACATGTAAGGTAAATTAAGTACCTACGAAGTAAGGATAGTGGATAATGGGTTTAAATAGAGTCAAGGAATTTAATGAAATGAAACATTTTCTCTAGTTTCCCTATTTAAATCCATCAAAATTATACTTTCAATATTAGAATACCCTGACAATTAAATTTGGTAGATGGATGTGAAAATAAATTTCCTTAATGGGAAAATTTAGTAATATTTCTATATGAAACAACCAAAAGGGATTGTGACTATAGGTGATGCTAAGAGAATATTAAAGTTACATAGATATATTTATGGATTGAATAATGCATCTTGGTCATGGAACATTCAATTTGATTAAGCTATTAAATATTTTGGCTTCATTAAGAAGGAATGTGAGCCATGTATTTATAATTTTTTTAGTGTGAATGTGTTCATTATCCTAGTAGTATATATTGATGACATATTACTTATTAGAAATGATATAATAGTATTACACTCTATTTTGGATTGGTAAAACAAATGTTTATCCTTAAAGAACTTATGTAATGTATCATATATTTTAGGGATCAAGATCATTCATGATAGATTTAAGAGGCTTCTCAGACTAAGTCAATTTACATACATTAACCATATACTAAATAGATTCAATATGAAATAATATAATAGAGGATTGGTTTTAGTGTCACATGATATATATATTTCTATGAAAATGTGTCTGAATACACATCATGAGAAATATATAATGAATAACATCCCATATGCTTAATCAATAGGATTAATCTTGAATTCCATGTTATGTTGTAAACATGATGTTTTCTACACATTGAGCATGGTAGATAGATATCAATCTGATCCAGGTGAAAAAAATTAGTCTACTATCAAGATATCCTTAAGTATCTAAGAAAAACTATGGATATGTTCATATGGTATAGAAGATATGAAAATATAGTCATCAAGTTTTATACCAATTATAGTTTTTAGATAAATCAGAATGATCTGAATTTATTTTCTGGACATGTTTTCAGTCTCAATGGAGGAGCTTTGAGTAGGAAGAGTTCAAAGCAGGCAGTTGTCACTAATTTTATAGAGGAGTTTGAGTATATAGTGGATTCTAATATAGGTATGAAATAAATTTGGATATGAATATTTGTCTAGGATCTTGATGTGGTACCTATCATTAAAAACCCTATCACATTGTATTTTGAAAATACTAAAAATGTGGATCTTTCAAAAGAGATAATGTCACACCAAGAAAAAACATCATATAATACAAAAGTATTACCTCTTGAGGGATTTTTCTCAGAGAGATAAAGTTGTTGTAATAATATTTTCCATGAAAAAAACATGGAATAACCCTTTACTAAAGCATTATCTTAGTAGAATCATGAGTATAAAGTGATAGCTAGCAAAATGAATGTTGTTAGAAGTCATCTTGAGTGAATGTGGGAGTCTATCGGAGTTAGTTACCTATAGCCAACTTATGTGTATTTTATGATTACCTATATTAATATTTCTTTATATTAATAACCTCTTTATCAAATCATGATTTCTTTTCTACCTAAAATATCATGTGATAATGTCCTAAGAGTAGTTTTCTCCCAAAAAGTTATTAGTAGTTCCCTTTTATGATGAGAATATAGAAGTTCCATGATAGTATTCTTAAATATATGTTATATAGACAAAATAAATCATTTGGTGGAAAAAAATTATACATTATATCAATGATAGAGATTCATATGACTTTCATGAACTTTCTCGTGGAATACGACCTTAGTAATTTTTAGTGTAAGAGATTATGAGAATGAGACCCTCCAATAGGAAATACAAATTTATATTTTTTATTGGATGTTCCTATTTAGTGGATGGGTGTATTGGTCCTTAGAATTAAAGATTATTATTAATTGATATTATGAGTGATGTAATATGATGTATTAATTAAAACCATAAAGACATATGTTCATGGTTATGTAGGATACATTGGGTGTGTCAGGACTAAAACTTCATTAATGAATAATGTGAGAAATAATTCTTTCCATTCTCTTCTTTAATATAATTTGATATCTTATGATTTATCATGGAAATGATATATTTTAAATATTCCATATTCATGGTGTTCTATAGGTAATTTTAATATCCATAAAGACAAAGAAAGGGACATCAAGAATATAAGTTGATGACACTAGCATGCAACCTTATTTATTTGATATATCATGATAAAGGTGTTATATTATATACTAAGCATCTATATGAGGTTTTATGTCATTATGGCATTAATTTAATTCTTTATAACTAACTTGGAATATTACTAGATGCTGACCCTGGACTTTGGGCTGGTTCACCTAATGGCATTGGGAATGATCCCTAGACGACCACACACTAAGTGTATATAGAATCATAGTTAAAAAATATTATTATTTTTTCTTTAACAAGCTGAATAAATATTATTACCTTACATGTTTTAATAATTTTTATTGCATTATTGGTCACATATATTCCATCAAAAGTTATTTGAAGGAATATTTTATGAGAAGAATATTTAATAAATATTTAATTCCTATTTTGTGAATATAATATTTATTTATTTTTTAGATAATCATGTAGTGATATTTAATAAATAAATAAATAGTCATTATTCATGGTTCGATAAAAATTTTGGATGATTGACTGACCAGGTTTAATTCCCTGGTGAGAAATAATATATATTGAATATTATTTCAATAAAAAAAATATTCAATTTAATTCTTGATATTTGTGCATGTCAAGAAATAATAATAATATTATTATTTTAGACATGTAATTCCACTAGAATTAAGAAAAATAATAAGGGTGCATGTGAAATTCTTATTTTCTAACCCTAATGAAATTTAAACCCAATTATATTATTTCTCAAAATGGGGTTTCCATTTATTTTTGTTGTTCACAACAACATCCCAAGAGAATTCTACCAAAGCCTTAGAGATCTCTCTATCTAATAAAACTCTCAATAATAGAGAACAATCCTCCTCATCCACCGTATTAGATATATCATATAGAATATTTCTTCAAGAAATTATTGTGGTGATCAAAGGTTAATGATGCAAGAATTAGGATTTACCACACTAGCACCCAGAGATTCCTATGGTGATGTTCAGAGTTCACGAAACACCTATGAATCACTTTTTAAGTAAATATAATCTTGATTCCTACAAATTTACAATAGTATGACATAGAGACATTAATTTTTAATTGTTTAAAATAATTCTAAATATTATGTGATAATCTTACTTCTTGGTTCTAGAATTCAATCATCAATTAATATTTGATTCATTTCCTTTGATCATGATGTTTATATTCATGTAAATATCAGATTAATAATCGATTGTGACAAAAATATGAGTTTTTTCATGCCACATTCGATGCGTTATCTGTCCCAGAACCTTCACCTTCATATTCTCTACAAGGGATGGATGATAAATCATTTGAGAAAGAAATGACGAGGTTCCTTCTTTTATGATTTCAATGTCCATACATTGAAAGTATAAGAATATTGTATCCTCTTCAATTATCACCATGGATAAGGTTTCATGATCCTTTGTAATTAGAGAATATTCCACTTTATTTTGCTTCCCTAGATGGTAGTGGATTTAATATTCATAGTATTTGATCAACTCTAAATGTCATCACTGGTTCATATTCAGTTCCTTCTGTGTGAATATATTTTTGAGGCTCTTTGATCCGTATATATTTTATTTTTCTCCCCATAGAGATTTTAAGAACCCAGATCTTCATTTCAGGTATGTTTTCCTTTTCTGGTCATTTTTTTAGGAAAAGAGGAAAATATGGAAATTTTCTAAGTACACATCATGTACTTTATAAGTACACACCGTGTACTTTGATCCCGCACAAGGCCATGTGTTGGCCGTGTCCAGGCCACACACATGGTGTGTGGGGGTGATGTAGAGGCCACTTAATGCAGTGTACGGAAAAGGTGAGTACATTCCGTGTACTCAAGAAGTACTCGCCATGTAATTTTCTTTTTTACTTCATTAAATGGACCGGGGTTGTGTCTAATCCCTATTTCAATCTTCTTCTTTGCCTAATTATGTCTAGAGCATCCGAGGAGGCTGAATATTCTCTGATCCTTTGATCCACCACCAGTTATCTGAATCGAATGTCGTCGGTTGCAATAGAATCGTAGCGGTGAGTTCTTGGTTCTTCCTTGGCCACATTTCCTGATTCTTTCACTTATGAGAGTTATCTAAGGTTGAACGTTTTAGGTAATTTTTGCAGATCTTCTCTATTCTAGGACGATTCACAGGATGAGGTTCAATTATATCGATCTCTTAGGATCAAGGTAGGTGGTTTGTTTCCCTACATTGAATGTCTTTGAGTTTTTGTGCAAAAAGTGTCGGATTCCCATGTATTGGGTATCTCGGGTTAGGGTTTGAACCTGTATTATTATATACCTTGTATTTCTCATATACATGAGGTTATTATATGATTAATGTTGCTTCTCATCATGTTTGAGGATCACCCCATGGGTGTTTCCCTTGTTTTGGTTGTTTATCCCCGTTTGGATTAGGTTGCCTGTGAGGCATACCTTGTTTCATTGATTGCCTACCTTGGGATATTTGATTGCATGTATTTCCTACTGTTTATATGCTTTTGATGCATTGTAGCTATTAGCCAAGTAGTTGTTGAACTTACTTAGGGGTGCCGACAGTCGATAACACACGACAAGACTGCTCAGGGCTGTGTGAACTTGGTGTGCTAGACTAAAGAGGGAATTGACGATTAAGGGCTTCCCTAAAGAGTCTGTTATAAATTATTGTCATTCACAGGACCTATAGGAATTGGACTTTGTGCTTCCTCAGAGTGTCCATAGTTACATATCGAGACTATAGGGGGAATTAGACATAAGTTCTTCCTTAGAGAGTCAATACCTATCATTACAAGACCACAGGGGAATTGACGGTGAGTGCTTCCCAGAGTGTTTGTGCCTTTGTATGATTACTTGACTATAGGGGTCTTCTAGTATGAGCCACCTAGAGAGTCAGTGTGAGTATTGTTTGGTTGGTTGTCACGAGTCCACCAAGCCAAAAAACAAGCTTGTGTTTTGTACTGCTTGTAGTTTAGGTAATCTACTGAGATACCTGTTGTGTTACTTGATATGCTTTGGGAATATAGATTTGTTGCTAGATTACTTGGTTGATAATTAAATGATGGAATTAAATTACTAAATAAATGTGAATGGATATTTGTAGGATTGTTTACTTTAGTATACTCCTGTTTCTTTGCTGCATTTATTTCATTTACTTTTTCTATATTTCTCACTGATAGTAGGGAACATATCTTGTGGTGGTTGCATACTGGGATTAGTCTCACACCCTATTTGGGTCCTGATTTTCGGCCCAAACAGGTTATATGGTTGCAGGTATGGATAGGGATTGTGGACCTTCTACTTCAGGTACATGAATGATGGTTGGAGTTGTAGAGCATAGGACCGAGCCTAGGCTTGTCATGCTGCTGGAGTTGCTATTTACTTTTAGTACTTTTTTCTCAGTTGTATTTCAGCACGTTGTTATGTTTTATGCTTTCCTTAAATACTTGTACATGCTGCATCATTATCATCATTATTATATTATACATTGTTTCCTCTGTTTAGTTTCAGTTGTTATACGCTGTTTACTGCTTCTGCTATTGTTTATATTTATCCTTCCGTTTTATACCTTACCAAATGAGGGAATATTTTTCCTACAGACTCACCAAGGCCCTCATTGCTAGTCGGAAACCTCTGGAATTTGGAGAAACGTGCTTGAGTTCATGTGGCGAACCGGGTACGAGGCACCAGTTGAGTGGCTCTGGATTCGGTTCGTTACAAGGTGGTATCAGAGGAGTTTCTTTTCTTTTCTATTGACATACTATTTAGCGACATTAGACAGGGATAAGATGGAATAGGTAAATGGTAAATAGCTATTTCTAGGAGTTCTAGAACCCGTGTATAGGGGAAAATCTAGGTTGCCTCGAATATTTCAATTTTTAAGTTTTGCAAATGTTACAGTTTAATTGATTTCACCATTGGGTGGTGCACTTGTTTTGTGTTGTTACTGTTTTTATGATTGTAGTTATATTTTTGTTGCAACCCGATGAGATGAGGGTATTCCATCTCATGAATCATATAGGCACTTGTTAGGAAATCACATGTCATGAATTTTGTCATGCCATCTATATTGAATTTGAAATTGCATGTTGTTGTGATAGAATTTGTGATAGAGGATGCATGTTGTTGTGATAGCTGATGTGATAGAATACCTGCCATGTTAATAGGGTATCATTTTTTTAGAGATTCTTTATCATGGACACCAAACTTTGGTCTTAGAGGTGTTATGGGACCTCAAGTATTGGAATTTGGCAGGTCGTTAGTTTGTTATACTGTTTACTTTTTATATGCATTGTTATGATGCCAAGCTTTGATTCACGGGGAGTATGGGCCCCCACAGATCGGAATTTGGAACCTAAATGCTTGTTTTCTTTGTTTTATGGGATCTAGTGTAGTTCTTAGGCTACTATCCAGAAAAATCTAGAATACACGGCGTGTACATCATGAATACACACCGTGTAGTTTTTAGCCCTGTCACTGATTGTGTGGATAGGGACACGGGGTTGTGAAAGTTCTTGTAGGAACACGTCGTGTACTAGTTTACACGCTATGTAGTATGACATGGGTATCCAGCCGTGTCATGAACAACACAGGTTGGGGGTTTCCTTCAAGTAAAGACCGTGTAGGGTTGGCCGTGTGTCAGGCCGTGTCGCTAACAACATGGGCCAGGTAAGGCATATCTAGTACACGTCGTGTCTCCTTTGAACACGCTGTGTAGTTTTGTCATAGGAGAGACGTGTGACCATGACGTGTAGCTAAATACATGGGTTGGGAAAATCTGTAGGGAAACACGCCATGTACCATGTTAACCCGCCATGTAGTAGTGGTTCGTGTACCAATCCGTGTGACTGACGACACAGACAGGGGGAAATATTAAGGACACGCCGTGTAGTGGAAAAACACTCCGTGTAGTTTCCTGCTGGAACAGACCATGTTCCTAGCCATGTAGGAGTGATTGGGTAGGGATAAAAAGGGTTATTACACGCCGTGTAGTTTGAGAACACGCCGTGTAGCCAGGTGGTTTACACAGCCATGTATGGCCAAGGTACACGCCTAGGGTAAAAATTTCCGCAAAACACACCGTGTAGTCATGTTTTAGAGAGTTTTAATGTTTTTACCTCCTATTCCATTTTATTCTATTATATTGCAACTATGTTTGTCATTAAAGAAGTTGTGATTTTGACTTTTTAGAGCTATGGAACCAAGAAGTCCTCCCGTTGCATGTCAGGAACTAGGTAGTGACAGTATGCCTGATACAGTAGACCAGGGACTACCAGTAGTTCCACCTATCGTTCCGGACATGAAACCTACCGTGATTCCAGACACTGGTGCTGATGCTCAGTTCAGATAGGGTTTCATGAAGTTCATACAGACCTTCTAGGGAGCTCATCATCCTACCGCGTCTATGGAAGAGCTGACATGAGTTTTTCAACAGCAGCATCCTCCCACGTTCATGGGGGAGGGAGGACCGCAGGCCACGGATTCATGGCTAGAAGCCATGCTATCCATCTTCGAGCACCTGGATATGCCTCCGGAGAGGAGAGTGAATCTCGCGACTTATATACTGTGAGATTTTTTCAAGAGATAGTGGGATGTGGTTTTGTAGGTAGGGTACCAACATGCTATGGCTTGGGACGCGTTCCAGTGTACATTTTATGACTACCTCTACCCAGCGACGCTAAGGGCTGACAGAGCTAGAGAGTTCATGAACCTGCAGCAGGTTACTCTCAAAGTTATGGAGTATTCCTCTCACTTCACAGATTTATGGAGTTTCACTCCCATTCTGGGGAACGACGAGTAGTTTTTAGTGAGGAAGTTTGAGGAAGGCCTTAGACTGGACATTAGATCACAGGTGAACGTCTTCTAGTTGACTTCTATTAATCAGATAGTCAACCAGGTTCTTATCACGAAGAGAAAACTAAGGGAGACTGGAGCTATGGACCAGGGTGGTTCAGCTTCCAGGGATGAATCTTTTCAGGCAGACGGCAAGAAGCGCCACCAAGTGTCTACACAAGGTGACTCGAGGAAGCGAGACATTCCCTCTGGTAGAATATATCTTCCTTCTGGAAACCAATTGGTGTGCTATCAGTGTGGAAAAAATGGGAATAGGAAGCCTCATTGCCCGAGAGACCCAGTGGAGTGCCGATCATGCAGCAAGATAGGTCATCTACAACGTTTCTGCAAGGTTCTTCTTCCAGAGGCTAGTAAAGGAGGATCGGTTTCGACTCCACGTACAGGAGTAGGATTACCAGTTCCACAACAGACTGGGGGCTGGAGTTCTTCAGGTCATTCAAGCCAGGGTAGAGGTCGTGGATGCAATGGTTATGCTTAGGGAGGGTTAGCTCAGGGATCTTAGGCTACTACACAGGGCTGCGGTGCAGGCCAGACTTTTGCGATAGAGAGGATTTATCAGGAGCAGGATCCTGGACCTTCCGAAGATTGAGGTACGATTTTAGTAGTTTTAGTTTTATCCTCTGCACTTTTTGATATAGGAGCTTCTCATAGATTTATTTTTGTGCATACTGTGTAAATCCTTAGAATTACTGTTTATACTTCTGAGGATATGATGACGCTAGACACTCCCTTTGGAATTAGAACTGCTAGCATGCATCAGTTCTTAGACTTCCCCCTTGAGGTTGGTGGGTTTCGTTTTCTATGGAGTCTCTATGTTTTTGAAATGAAAGGCTATGATGTCATTCTCGGGATGGAATGGTTAGTTCCCTTCCAGGCCTTTGTCGATTGTTATCACCATAGGGTGAGTTTTACATCACCGGAGGGGAGATCTTTTCTTCCCAAGGGCTAATGGGATGTCCAGGCTAGTAGAGATGGACCAAATCATCATGGTTTGGGTGGTGTTACGACCCAGATTTCTAGCTTATATCTGGATGACCATGGGACTTCTTAGATAGATTTTCCTTCAGTGGTTAATCACTTTCCAGATGCCTTTCTAAAAGACTTTTCTGGTTTGCCTCCAGAGTAAGAGGTATACTTTTCTATCAATCTTGTTCCAGGAGCGGCACCGGTGTCCATTACACCTTATAGGATGTCTACAATTGAGTTTTAGAAGCTCAAGAATCAGTTGGAGGAGTTGCAGGAAAGGGGTTTCATCTGACCCAGTACTTTTCCTTGAGGTTAACCTGTCCTATTTGCGAAGAAGGAAGACGACACCCTTTGGATTTTTGTGGATTATCGGAAGTTTAACCAGTTGACGGTTTTGAAATGATATCCATTTCCATGGGTAAATGATCTCTTTGATCAGCTTAGAGGAGCCAGAGTGTTCTTGAAGATCGACTTGAGATCCGACTATCATCAGTTTCATGTCAGACCATATGATATACCTCTTACAGCCTTCCAGAGTAGGTATGGTCTGTATGAGTTTTTGGATATGTCGTTCGGTCTCATGAACGCACCAGTAGTTTTCATAGTTTTTATGAACAGAGTTTTCCATCCTTACTTGGATTCTTTCATGGTGGTTTCATGGATGACATCTTGGTGTACTCTCACACTCGACATGACCATACTAACTATCTTGAGATTTTTTTGATTACACTGAGGGAGCATCGGTTATATGCTAAGCTCTCAAAGTGCCACTTTTGGATGGACATGATTCACTTCCTGGGTCATGTCATCTCAGAGATAGGAGTATCAGTAAACCCAGAGAAGGTGAGAGCAGTAGTTACCTGAGAGCAGCTGAGGAATGTCTTCGAGTTACGAAGTTTATTAGGGCTGGATGGTTACTACATGTGGTTTATATAGGACTTTTCATGCTTAGCAGTGCCACTAATGAGCTTGACTAAGAATGGGGTGAAGTATGTTTGGTCAGAAGCCTGCGATTCAGCCTTTCAGTAGCGGAAGGGGAGATTGACTTCACCACCGATTCTAGTTTTTTCAGATCCGGGAAATAGTTATACAGTTTTCTGTGATGCATCTGGAATTGGGCTTGGAGTAGTGCTTATGTAGGAGAATCATGTTATGGCATATGGATCTCAGTAGTTTAGGCCACATGAGAGGAACTATTCTACGCATGACCTGGAGTTGGTTGCAGTTGTTCATGCTTTGTGTTGTTGGAGACATTATCTTCTGGGGGAGAATTTTTTTGGTATACACTGACCACAAGAGCCTCAAGTATATCTTCACGCAAAGTAACATGAATATGAGACAACAGAGGTGATTTTAGTACCTATAGTCTTTCGATTTTGAGCTTGCTTATATGCATGGGAAAGGCAACGCTCCGGCAGACACACTGAGTAGGAGGACACAGATACAGGAAGTTCAGGAGGCTAGCAGCGAGTGGCAGCTTATGGCTCTGTTCTCAGAAATGAATTTGGCGGTGCATGACAGACATGGTTAGACTTTTATTTCTTCTGTAGTTATTACCTCTACCCTTCTTGACCAAGTTCGAATGAGGCAGCTATCAGAATATGAAGGCCTAGTCCTACGGGAAAGCGTGTCAGGAGGGGACCCTCTTCCCATATGGACCATAGGAAAGGATTAGATCTTACGTTTCCAGGGACGCATATGTGTTCCAGCAGATATACGCGAGGAGATGATGCGAGACTTCCATTCCTCAGTTTGGGCAGTTCATTCTGGCGTCACCAAGATGCATTATGATCTACACCGCCAGTATTGGTGGCCATGTATAAAGAGAGATGTTTCTGGTTTTGTCATGAGATGTTCCACCTATCAACAGGTGAAGGCAGAGCACCAGCGACCAACATGACTTTTATAGCAGCTACCCATTCTCGAGTGGAAGTGGAATGATGTCGTGATGGACTTCATGATAGGGTTACCGAGATCGCCTCGAGGGAATGAAGCGGTAGGGGTTATCATTGACAGGCTCACGAAGGATGCTCACTTCTTTCCAATTAAAGAGACCTTTGGTGTCAATGAGCTTGGATGGTTGTACATCTGTGAGATTGTATGCTGGAATGGGGTTCCAAGTACTATCATTTTAGATAGGGATGCCCGCTTTATGTTGCATTTCTGGCAAGGGCTACAGAGGGCTTTGGGTACATAGGTACTTCTGAGTACAGCTTACCATCCTCAAATAGATGTCCAGTCATAGCACAAGATACAGGTTCTAGAGGACATTCTACAAGCATACGTCCTTGATTTTGGAGGTTCTTGGGAGAAACATATATCTCTGGTGGAGTTTTCCAACAATAATAGTTTTCAAGAAACTATTCAGATGGCACCTTACGAGGCTTTGTATGGTAGGTCGTTCCGATCACCCTTGTGTTGGCAGGATGAAGGAGAGGCAGCTATTTTGGGACCTCATCTTGTTTAGGAGACCACATAACAGGTGGAGTTGAATCAGAAAAGGATGGATACTGCACAGTCTTAGCAGAAATCTTATGATGATCAGCAGAGACGACCTTTGGAGTTCAAGGTCGGAGATCAGGTTTTCCTACATGTTACCCCAAGGTTGGGACACAAGAGGATCATGAGACAGGGTAAGCTTTAACTGAGATACGTCAGGCTGTTTGAGGTTCTGGAGAGAGTCGGGCTTGTTGCTTATAGGTTATAGTTACCTCAGAGGTACCAGGATATGCTTGACGTCTTCCATGTTTCTCAGCTTTAATGTTATTTCTCAGACCTGTCTCATTTCTTTCAACCTGAGGAGGTTGAGATAGAGCAGGATGCATCATTCGAGGAGCATCCTATCAGGATCGTTGATCATAGTGCAAAGGTACTCTGTGGCCGATCTGTTCCTCTGGTACGGGTGCTATGGTAGCACGACCGTGTACATGACAAGACTTGGGAGAGGGAGGCCGATATGTGATCACAGTGGCCAGAGTTGTTCGAGGTTTCTTCTTCGCCACCTTGTTAGGGAAATTTGGGGACAAATTTCTTTAAGGGGGGAAGTTTTTAAGAACCCATATCTTCATTTTAGATTTGTTTTTCCTTTTCTGGTCATTTTTTAGGAAAAGAGGAAAATCTGAAAATTTTCTAAGTACACGCCATGTACTTTATAAGTACATGTTGTGTACTTTGATCCCACATGAGGCTATGTGCTATCCATGTCTAGGCTACACACATGGTGGGTAAGGTTGATGTGGAGGATTCTTAATGCGGTGTACAGAAAAGGCGAGTACACATCGTGTCCTCAAGAAATACACGCCGTGTACTTTTCTTTTTATTTTATTAAACGGACCGGGGTCGCGTCTAATCCCTATTTCCATATTATTCTTTGCCTAATTATGTCCAAAGTGTCCGAGGAGGCTGAATCTTCTCCGAACTGCTGATCTGTCACCAGTTATTTGAATCAAATGTCGTCGGTTGGAATAGAATCGCAGCGGTGAGTTCTTGGTTCTTCCTTGGCAACGTTTCCTGATTCTTTATTTTATGAGAGTTCTCTAAGGTTAAATGTTTTATAAGTTTTTGTAGATATTCTCCATTCTAGGATGATTCACAGGCAGAGGTTTAATTATATTTATCTCCTAGGATCGAGGTAGGTGGTTTGTTTCCCTACGTTGAATGTATTTGAGTTTTTGTGCAAAAAGTGACGGATTCCCATGTATCAGATATCTCGGGTTAGGGTTTGAACCTGTATTATTACCTAACTTAGATTTATTGTATTCTTGAGGTAATTAGATGATTAATGTTGCTTGTTAGAATGTTTTAGGATCACCCCATGGGTGTTTCCCTTGTTTTGGCTATTTACCGCCGTTTGGCTTAGGTTGCTTATGAGGTATACCTTGTTGCATTGATTGCCTACTTTGAGATATTTGATTACATGTATTGCCTGCTAGTTATATGCTTTTGATTCATTGTAGCTATTATCCAAGTAGTTGTTGAACTTACTTAGGGCTGATGACAGTCGATCACACACAACTAGACTACTCAGGGTTGTGTGAACGTGGTGCGGTAGACTAAAGATGGAATTGACGATTAAGGGCTTTCCTAGACAGTCTGTTATAAATTAGTATCGTTCACAGGACCTATAGAAATTGGACTTTGTGGTTCCTCAGAGTGTCCTTAGTTACGTATTAAGACTACCAGGGGAATTAGATGTCAGTGCTTCCTCAGAGAGTCTATACCTATCATTACAAGACCACAAGGTAATTGATGGTGAGTGATTCCCAGAGTGTTTGTGCCTTTGTATGATTACTTGACTATAGGGGTCTGCTAGTATGATCCACCCAGAGAGTTAGTGTGAGGATTTCTTGGTTGGTTGTGATGAGTCCACAATGCCAAAGAACAAGCTTGTGTTTTGTACTGCTTGTAGTTTAGTTAGTCTGCTGAGATACTTGTTGTGTTACTTGACATGCTTTGGGAATATAGAGTTGTTGCTAGATTCCTTGGTTTATAATTAAATGATCGACTTAAATTACTAAATAAATGTGAATGGATATTCATAGGATTTTTTACTTTAGTGTACTCCCATTTCTCTACTGCATTTATTTCATTTACTTTTTCTATGTTGCTCACTGATAGTAGGGAACAGATCTTATGGTGGTTGCCTACTGGGATTAGTCTCACGCCCTATTTAGGTTTTTCTATTTGGCCCAAATAGGTAATATGGTTATAGGTGTGGATAGGGATTGTGGCCCCTCTACTTCAGGTACATGATTGCTGGTTAGAGCTGGAGAGCATAGGACCGAGCCTAGGCTTGCGATGCTACTGGAGTTGCTGTTTACTTTTAGTACTTTGTTCTCAGTTGTATTTCAGCATGTTGTTGTATTTGCTTATTTCCTTAGATACTTGTACATGCTTCATCATTATCATCATTATTATATTATACATTTTCCCACTATTTAGTTTCAGTTGTTATACACTGTTTACTGCTTCCGCTATTTTTTATGTTTATCCTTCCATTGTATACCTTACCAAATGAGGGCATAGTTTCCCCATAGACTCACCAAGGCCCTCGCTGCTAGTCAGCATCCTCTGGCATTTGGGGAAACGTTCTTGAGTTCATGTGGCGAACCAGGTATGGGGTACCAGTTGAGTGGCTCTGGATTCAGGTCGTTATAGAGGTAATTCTTATAAATAATCAATTATAATATTACTATATCCAAATAAAAATACTGTGTAGAATAGTTATGTTCATGAACATTCAACCTTTTTGAGGCATAGTCTATCACTTTTTCATTTTTCGCCATTACACATCCAAACCCTTTTTGAATTAATCTTGTATACCATGAAAAGTTTCCCATTTGAAGGCAATGTAAGTACTAGTGTAGTGATAAGACTCTATTTAAATTCCTTGAATATCTCTTCACATTCATTAATCTAAAAAAATTTCACTCCCTTTCAAGTCATCTTGGTTAGAGGGTTTGATAAGCATGATAATTTTGTTATAAATCATTGGTAATACCTAGTTTTTCCAAGGAAACTATGGTTATCCATTACATATGTTGTTTTTTTTCACTTCTCAATCACTTTTTTCTTCAAAGGATCTATATATATCCCTTTGATGGTGATAACATGCCCCAATAATGATACTTCCCCCATTATGAACTCAAATTTATTGTAATTTTCATATAAATTCTATATTTGAAAATATTTAGAACAATATTCAAATAATCATCATCATCCTTACCTCTTTTGGAGTATATCGAAATATTGATTATAAAGACCACCACAGATTTATTGAGGTAATATCTAAAGACTGTATTAATTAAGTTCATGAATATTGATAGAGCATTAATGAGTATGAAGGGAATAAGTATGAACACATAGTGTCTATACATTATACAAAATGTAGTCTTGGGAGTATCTTCCATGTTCACCATTAAGTAGTGATATATTAACTGATGGTCAACCTCAGATAAGTACTGGGCTCCACATTGATAATAAAAAATTCTTCAATACATGGATGGGGATACATGTTCTTCATCACAATATTGTTGATTTAATGGTAATAAATGAAGAGGCACATTGACCCATCCTTCATTATTAAGAGTATTAGTACCCCCATGGTGAAGAACTTGGGCATATAAAACCCTTTTCTTGATTCTCTTGTAACAAAATATTTAGTTATTCCAACTCAATAGTAGAAATTTTGAAAGTAGTCTTGGATATGGGTAGAGATCCAAATATATGTTCAATTCAGAACTCAACCACTCAATCATGATAAAGAATATGAAACTTTTCAAGAAAAATATCAATATAGTCCCTCACTATGGGAGAGTCTTTGATCATTATTCTCTCCATTTTCACAATCATTTGAGCTAGATATTATTTCTCATAAGGAAATAATATCCATCATTGAGAAGAATATTCCAAAATAGTTTCATCCTCCTCTTAATCTTGTACATAATTAGAGGATGAATCAAGATTTTAAGAGTGATCTCCCTATCTCCCCATTTGACATTGGATTTATATAAGAACAAACAATCCATTCCCAATATAGATCCAAATTATACTAAAGTAAGTATGAACAAATTTTATGGGAGATTTAGTACACAAACATTGACTGGGAAGAGTTATATACTTGGTATAGAATAATTTCTTTGTTTACATTTATCACAGATTTCTAAAACTCTATATTTTTAGGTGGTGTTTGAATAGTTATACTAAAATTATAAGATATGAAAGATTTTTTAGAACTAGAATCAAATAGTATATTCACTTTTATTTAATGAATAAATAGTGTACCTATCACTACATTGTTTTAGGGATCCACCTCAGTAGTAGTAATAGTATATTGCGTTCCTTGATCTATGATCCCTAGATGTTGTTTCTATTGATTTTCTCTAACAACCCTTAGATTAAGGAATTGTATTGAATAATTCTAGAGTTATTTATAGTTGAAAAACCAGACAACATATCAAGTATTGATCAAAAACTTCTTTTATTCTATTGCATTAGTGTACGTCTTTATCTCCCCTTAGATCCTGATGTACCTATTTTTCACACTTGAAGAATATCCTGGTTCACTTGAGGTATTTTCTAGGATTATTATTCAAACTCTTTTGAAATTTTGATAGATTATTTTTCTTTATTACATGCGATTTATCCACTGATCCTTCCTAATCGAACTCCATTTCCACTATTCATTTCCAACCCCACAAGTCCATCGGGAGTCAGAAATCTCCATATCAACCTTAAGGGTATAATGAAAAATATATTTATAGCTATAAAATAATCAATATTCCAAATATTATCATATAATCCTCTTTAATCCACTAAATAAGCAGTCTATCTTACTTTTGGTATCAATAAAAAAGATGAAGGAATACCATACAAGCCCTGTGAAGTTTTCCTCATACAACCAAATTGAACCATCTCAATTTTTCTTCAGTTTAAGGAACTCCACCTCTACTTTAAGACAATGATTTTAGGGAAATTTTTTATTAAAAAAATATTCTATTGAATATTTCCCATTCCATGAAATTGATTTCCTCCTTGGTCTTCATATTCTTCATCACTATCCACCACTGATCAGATTCCCCTTCAAGATGGTAAATGGACAATATAATTTTCTCTTTTTCTAAGCATTAAAGGACAATATATATCTTCTCATTGGGTTTAAGACCATATTCATTGATGGGGGGATTAAAATATCTAAAAAAGGTTGGTTCCCTTTGTCATATAAAAGCGTCAATTGTTTTTTCTCTTTCTTAAGAGGAGGGAATTACACATGATTCATGGTATTATCAACAACTTGAGTAAGTGGAGTCAGTATATACATGATGTTATTATATCATACCCCCATTAGGTTATATATCTCATTATGAAAATCATCATATCTCTTATCACATTGGTTATAGGCATGATTCCTCATATTTCACACCATTTACTAAAATAAAGGAAAATTATGGATGATAATACCTAAACTAATAAACATATACATAAACAAACTATGATCATTTAAGAAATAAATTATAAATGACATGTATATCCTAACTTATGAGTATATACGTTTTAATCTAGGTTATCTATGGTAATGTTTCTATCAGGTTTTCTAAACTAACAATATATTCAAGTCCTTCATAACGATTCACAAAAAGTATTTGAATTTGAAAAATCATACCCCCCTATGATGTTAAACTAGGAGTGAAACAAGGCCTCTTTATCATGAACTAGTTATAGGTCAAGTTATACCTAATTAACCTTTTTGATATTATTACCTCTAGATACATCTGTGCTAGAGCCACTTCCGCTTTTAGTATCAGACATGGATATAGTTTCTTGGAAACCACTAGCTCTATATGTCAATAAAATTTTGGGATATTTTCCTATACATAAAATTATGCCAAGGATTTTTAATAATTTATTCTTTTCCTAATCCCAAAAAACAAATAGAACCTTCCAATTAAACTTACTATAGTGACCCAAGTCTTCTACACATATAATTATATGATTTTAACATAAATATCCAATAAATACAATTGAAGGATGAATAGGCATAGTGTATTTAGAATAATAGGTTCATAAAACATTAATGTAAAATTAAAAGTAAAAAAACATTATTTTAATCTCCATTATTATATTTTAAATCTTTTTGAGATCCTAAAACTTCATATGATAACCAAGGGAATACATAAATAAAAGGGGTGATCTAAAAACCCAGTAAGGGAATAAGTATAATAAAGGAGCATAACATAAGAGTCAAATGGAATAACATGATATTATAAAAGGAAAGTACCCAGTATAATCATATAGAATAATTTAATAAACAGTATATAAGCATAAGATCATAGAATTATAAGAATGTGGAAACAATTTAAAACATGAAAAGGTATAAGTTAAGGATAACTGCCAAGTGGTATATATTTATATACCCTTTATGAAAAGTGAATTAAACTTGGTATATGTGTGTAGGAAATTTATACATAATATATAATAATTAAACAAGAACAATAGATAGAAAAATTGGGGGAAATAGGGAGAACCATATCCTAAATAAAATAAGGTGGTTGAGAGAGATCCCTTACCATAGGTCTAAAATCAATATGCATTTTCAATTAATATAATGAATAATAAAATTTGATTTATTAATTACATAATTAATTAAATTTTTTAATATATATATTTTATTTAATATAATTATAATATGTTTATTTATTACTATTTTAATGAGATATAAAGTTTATATTTTCTGTTCCGAGGGCATTTATTTTGTTGTTAAAAAGTCAAATCACTTATGTATAATAATTGTAGTTATTTCCAAATGGGACTACAACTATAAATGCAAAATTAAATGATACTCATATACTTATAGTAATTTAAATGGTCTCAAATATCCATATTTTTTCCAACATAGGGACGGTTCATTTAGTATAATCATTATCGTTATACGGTTTGTTCATTTAGGCAGTTTTATATACCGTAATGAAATAGATTTGTTTTATTTAATTAAATGATTATTAACACATTATAGAACTTTAAATAAGTTTTATTATTCCTATTATCAAAATATTTAACCATAATAATATGTTTATAACTAACCTTGAAGGTGGTGGAGAAAATGAAGTATGTTGTTCATAGAGGTGGTGAATCCACCATAATATGAACAAAATTTTTATTTTTAGAATATAAAAGTTTAGATAATGGATATTGTATTAAAATAATAAAATTATATTATATTTATAATACTAGAGTCATTATTTCATGTTATATGTTAGATGCGATGGGGAGGTAAAAGAAGAAATGAATTTAAAAGAGATGCATTGAGAATATTACCTCTTAAATGTCATATCTATCAAGACCCCTTAAAGAATTTTTTTTTCATTTTTATGAGACCAAAAATATTAAGACATGGGGTAGTGGATATTAAATTAATTGGGAAAAAAAATTAGGTACAAGTCTTATAAGGTGTGAGGAGATGTTGTAGTCTTTATAAGGGGAGGTAAGGGATGCTTTTGAATATAATATTCATTATTTTATTAATTTGGATCAAGACTACCATTAATGTTGATTATTATGACTATATAGAGTAATATTTTCATTTGAGTCTGATTCAATGGTCACTTAAATTTTCCATGACTTGTTTATTCACCTTTTTTACTTATCTTGCAAATGATCATATTTTGTGGTATTTCACTATTCATTAAAAATTCAATTATTTTATAAAAATAAAAAAAATTCACCCCAGTTTTTTTTATATTTATATTACAAAAATTAAATCAATTTTATGAAAATAGTTTTTTAAACATGATAGATTTTATTTTTAAATAAAATAATTATTTATTTTAAAAATACCAATTTTAATATTATGATCCATTTTCTGACCCTTTGAAAAATTACTTATGGTCACATAATATTATATTACCACTAATATGAAACTTAGTATTATTTTATAAAATAATTTTATGAAAATAAATTTTATTTCAAATATTTATATTTTTTATAAAAATTAAAATAAAAATATATATTTTTAAAAAATACAAACACTTTTTTGATCATTTTTGAAACATATATTTACTTATATCTTGATATAAATATATCATGTTTTCATTTTATATGATGCCTAAATATTATTTTATATTTCTATATGTGAGGTTACTAGTCCAAAAGTCATGATACTATTTCCAATTGCCAGATTACTATTCCAATAATCATATTACTATTTTAATGTTTTGATCTGTGATGATCACATAGGTCCTATACTTTCTGTAATTTCCTAATATTTCATTCTATATTTGTTAATTTCTATTTAAAATAAATTATATATATATTTTTTCATTTTCAAAATGAATATTTCACTACTAATATTCTGTTTCATTACTACAGTGTTATTCATGAGTAGTATTATTCTATTGGATTGAGTAGATAAATTTTTGTATATTATAGTTATATTTTTTTTCTATTTTTTATCCCAATATAATATTTTCAATTATTATATCCATATTTATTCTCTAAATTTAATGTTAAAATTAATATAACAAAATTTTGTTGGTTTTATAATGTGGTATATATTCTTTTAATAATATTATATTACTAAATATGAGACATTTATCTAAGGATAAAATTTAATGGATAAAATTTTGAGTCGTCACACCCTTATACTTAAATTTACATTTAGTTAATTTTATTATATTCATTTGTTTAATCATTAATATCCACCCAAATAAATAAAAAGCCTGAAACTTAAAAAATTTACAGAAAATAAAGAGGGATAAGTCTTGAATCCCCAACCTCAATCAAAGATTCACAACCACTATGTAAGAACAATGGTGGAAGATGATCACAAAATTGAGATTATATAAGGAAATCCCTAAAAACTATAATATGTTTATCTCCATAAAATACATGATCTAAGGAAAACATAACTAAGTCTAATCTACTGTATGACCTTTTAAGAAGAAGAACAATGAGAGAATATCGAATTAAGGGAAGAGAAATAACATCATATCACAAATACTTAAAATCTCTAATCCAAGGTCTAAAACCAATAAAATGGCACCCAAGATTATTTAAAGGTGAACCTATGGAAACCTAAGGCTTATGAAAAATTAAATAGTGTTAAATAATTCATATGTGCTACCAAATTTATACTTGAACTTATAAATTTAAGGCATCACAACATGATAATCCATGGTCACTCCAGGATGAGGCTATATCAAATGAATCTCAAAAAAACATACATTTAATTCCTATATCTCCCTAATTTAAAATCCAAAAAACCACCTAATTAAATATAATCTAAGAAGGTATATTATATGATAATAAAATCATGGATTAATGACATAAAAAATATAAGGACCCAAAAACTCAACCTCCAAGCCTCACACCATGGTATAGGTATCCACACCACAATAACCTATAATGGAAGATTTAAACAAACAACCCAGAATAATTTAATCTCTGACTAGAACTCCCCATACCATGGCTATGAAATATAAAATGAAGTTTTTAATATTAAAAATTCCATATTTAATTTTTTAACTAAATATAAGGTTTTTTTACTTTTATAAAATCACATTTTTGAAGTCTTCATGCCAAGACCATATCCACCATGACATGAACAAATTTTGGTACCCAAAATGACATGGAATATAACTATCACAACATTCACCAACTAAGACATAAAATTTCATCACACTGTGACATAAATACCTACTTCATAACTCAACCCTCCATGATATGACTAACTAAATTTCACAATTACCCTTTCTCCCATTTAAATCATCACACTACTATACTCAAGGTCATTATGTGAAACAATCCTCCCAACTAATATCTCTGTAGTAACTCTTCCTTTTACACCTTTATACTTCTCCTAACACCTATAATTATATAAATATGAAATGAAATTGGTCAAAAAATTCTTAGATGTTATAAATGGGACATGATTATAGAGTTATATTAGAGGAAATTTAAAAAAATTATGAAGGAATAGTTAAGATGATTCCAGGGAGGGTTTTCTTTCTTCCTAACATCATTCTATTTTCATTCCAAAAAAAAACTCCCTATCTTCCTTTAATTTATAAATATTAAAAAAACATATAAAGGGGGATGTCAGTTAGTGTCTGAAAGGATCCTTAAAAAAGCCCATGTTATCTCCCAAGTTATTCATATAGGATTTTAATTTTTTATTTTAAGTACCCTATAGAAAATGACATATTAAGACGTGAAATATTTTTAGAATATCAAGATGACTCGCTCATTATTCTTTCAGTATTTTTAAATATTGTTCTATATTTATAAAAAAATATGAAAAATACGGAATTAATCTATGAATCACCCTAACACTTAGATGGATTTGTTTTATTTTATCTTAAATGGTGAGGAGAGATTAGTGAAAAAAATTGTAAAGATAAAGTGTTTAGAGATATCATAAAGGATCTTAAAGAGGACCCAAAATAACGAATTTTAGAATCCTTTTATATAGAAAAATCTAGTTCATCCTACAGAATTCTAGAGTTCTATAACTAGTTGTTTAGGAACTCAATGAATCTCTTTCAATACCTACCACATTCTAAAAATCATTGAAGAGGAAAAAATCTAATTTTTTTTCAACTTAATATAAAAACATATTTTTAATGACATTATATGAATAAAAATAAAATATATCTTAAATTTTAGAGAAGGATAACATGAACTTAGATTCAATAGTCTTAAATTTCTCTCAAACTCACTTGAAAACTGATAATACTTATTTTAAGAATGCAAATTCATTAATTTTAGATTATATCCAAGAATAATTGAATGGAAGGAAGGTATTAATATTTGAGTAAAGCATAGAGTGTATACTACCCACTTCAATAGAAAAATTCCCAAGGGTTATGCTAGGGGAAAAAGATATTGAAGTTGAAATTTTCAAAGGATAAACATTTTTTGAGTATTCATTTTATTTGATGTTTATTGATATTGATTTTAAAACCAACCTCCCTTATATTTATTTTAAATATTTTTACACATTGTTTTAATAATTATATTTTTTTGAATATTCTAGTGAATAAGTAGATGAGGAATTAAATATAGAATAAGTTGTGTTCTCCACTGAGATATACAAGGATGTCTTAAAAAATGTTAGAAAAAATCAAGGAAAAACTACCCAAACATAACCATAAGAAAAATAAATTCTCCTGAGGAAAAATCAATTGACAATATAAATCCTCAATCAAAATTTAAATAGGACTACTATATCCTCCCTCCACCACTTCTTAGACACTTGGAATACATTAGATGAGGGGTATATACTCAAGATATACCTAAAAAGGACCTATAAGAAAGACTGAAAACTTTGAAGAGAATGGAAACCCTAAAAATTTGGTGGTTCCTACCATAAAAAATAAAACCACCTTCTATTAGGGTATTATTAGTATAAATTTCCAATTAGGGGTAGTAAAACACCTCATAACCACTTAGAATAAAACCAAGTTTCCCTTTCCTTTATCTTTTATTTTTTATATTTCTGTTAATTTATAATAAATTTTTAATGCCTATTTGTTTTTCTTTATAGATGTTCTTATAGGAAATAAACACTAATAATATCAATGTTCAATTGAGGTATTCCCATAAAAAAATAAAATAAGATTGTATTTTGTCCTTATTATTAGTTTAACAACCCTATTATTTTGTTTCTTTAAATGTTTAAATTAAGGGTAGTTATAGACCAATTGTGGGGGAGAGGTACCAATATGTTTAAGACTAATTTATTTTGATTAATTTCTCTATTTTTTAAATGTTTTAACACACATGAATATAAACTGATTACTTTTTGGAAAATTCATATTATATTGTAATTATTTAAATACGTATTGATTTGAACATTTTTGGACTTAAATTATTATTAATGTATATTTAATTCATCAATTGAAATATTAACATTGAATGAAGTTAGATCAAATGTGAAACCCATGTGCACTAGTACTGCTCAATGTCAAAATTCACCAACCCTGTAGGTTTCTAAACCCTTTTCAAAACTTATTGTATTTTAATTTTTCTTGAGATTATTGAGGCATGTTATGAAATCTATAACTTATTTTATTTACTCTTTTAGAAAATTTTAGAGTTCATATAATTTTTAAAAATTTATTGATGCATCATTTTTAAAATCACATTTGAAAGTCAATTTCTATTAAATCCTACCCATACATTTGACCTTTTTTATTAATCCCATAATATGAATGGTTTAATAAAAAATGTATGAGGGGAGGGGTTGTTTCAATACTTTTACAGGTGGTCAATTTTCATTATTGAGAAGATTCTTAGGGCATGTGATTATTTATTTTGGAATGAGGGTTAATAAATGTTCATTTTAATACATTTCTTTCTTATTTATCAAATAAAATGAATATTAAAAAAACTATACATGATAAAAGAGATTCAAAAAAGTAAAAAAATATAGAGAAAGAGGAGGGATCATTCACTATAATATTGTATATATAGACCTCTATAAAGAGAAAGTGTCACAACCCGACCCAATTTGGAGCTCGATCCACAACTGTGCCAAGACTGCCTCCACCGGCTAGGGGTGGAGAAAAGCAGCGAAAGGCATATCCTAAATGGGACCCCTTTTCATAAGTACCTGTATGCACACTCATAAACATATCAATGTGAAAGTGCATAGGAATAATAATAAAAAGGTCAAACAACTAGAAAGTAAACCAAACATGAAAAACCTATAGGGTGTATAAGATTATGATAGTGAAATCTAAAAATAAAAGGGGAAAAATAAACACACAATGAGAAATATGGCTCAATTTGAAATGATTAGAAAAGTAAACTGCTAAGGGAGCCCAGATCGTAATCTCTAAGCTGGGACCATCATATGTGGTCCAAAGTACCAGGTATCCCTAAGATCCTATGAATCCTCCACCAACCTGTCCATTGTCTGCATAAGACACGACATGTGAGGGAAAATCTCAAACAGGGGAGATTATATACATACCTATTAGGGTACCCCAAAAACTATTGGGGGATAAATAAGAGATATGATAGGAAGTGAAAGACAATAGATAGTACTTAGGATGCAAGATATAGTGAAAGAGAAAAACTCAACCCAAACCAAGAGAAAGAGTAACCTTTTCTAAGCATATGGGGTTCAACATTGTGAGAAGATTAACTACACATCAAGTTATTCCCACCCATATAAAGAGAGTGACCTCATATAACCATGATAAGCTAAACCTAGAAAGCACATGGAATACCCTCCATGTTTTCTCATCTTAGGGAAAGAGAGAAACCAAATAAAAAGGTATGGATACATATGTATATATATATATGCTCATTCTAAATAATCCCAAACAAGAGATAAAGGGGATATCCATATAGCAACTCGTCCCAGGAAGACGAGTCTCCAAATGTTCCAAAAGTCCATCAAGGATGCCCAATATCTCACACATGTTCCTAAAAGTAAAATTCCAAGTTAATACATTCCTTGTTACTATGACACATAGTTTAGGAGCCATAATATATAGGTAGAGGACCCATGCCATAGTATAATAGGAGGTTTCCACTCAGTGGTAGATGACCCATGTCCAACCCAGCTTGAGGGTTCTACTCTAAGAGTCAAGGGCCAATGTCCATCCTAGATGGAGGGTTCCACTAAGAAGTTGATGGAGGAACCATAACCTACCTAATAGGACGGTTACACTACAGAGGAAGAGGACCCGTTCCTAGACCAGCTAAAGGTTTCCACTCTTATCATTGGGGACTCATTCCCATCCCACATGGAGGGTTCCACTCGGATGTTGGTTTAGGACCCATACCCTATGAAAATAGCAGGGTTCCACTCTATAAGTCAATGAGAACCCATGTCCAGCCTAATTGGAGCGATCCACTTGGGAGTCAATAAAGCCCCATTCCCAACCCAACTATAGGGTTCTAGTCTAGGAGTCTTTATAGGACCCATTACTTGTGCTTATAAGTGGGTTCCACTCTAGGCATTGAGCACACATTCCTATCCCAACTGGAGGGTTCCACTCGGTATTCCTTTTGTGATCCTATGTGATCATTTCTATCACCAATCATCACCTAACCTACCATCATGCTTGTAAAATTCCACATCATATCTCAAAAGTCATAATTGAGGATATCATCAGGTTCTGTCTAAAAAAAATATAGGATAGGTTACTCATAGGCCAAAATCCAATTCAAATGAAGGAGATACTAAAGAATGAAGGTTTCTAAAATGGATTCATGAGGGTACACAACATGTAGGGGACCCACACGGTATGCAGTCCTGCTCCTTCACTTGGTTGTGTCCCTAGTCCTACATAGATCCCAATCCATGAAGGGGTACACATAGTCTAGGGGATATACAGAGTGTACCCATCCCACCCGGGGTCTCACCTTTCTGATTTCCCATGCCTGTGTATCCTCCCTCTATCTATGTACTTTACCCAATTCCCATGTACTTTTTTACTCAATTGTGTTATTGTCCATGTACTCTCACATGGTTTCCTTCCTGTGTGCTCTTGAATGTGGTTTGATTTTCATGTGAACTTGTATGCACCACATTCCTCAGATTAATATGCATTCAAATATTTGATTAAGTATTTTCAAAACGATCATCCTCATCCCACAATAATCCCAAATCCTTCCTTGTTTCATCAATCCACACCTCATACTTCATTTTATCATGATTACAGGGGTTTTTTACTGCTCGGTACCACCTGAAAACATCGAACTGGGACCACAGGGTCCCACTAGTGAAGAACGAGAAGCAATTGAGGGATAAATGCACAAGAAAAGATATCTAACCAACATTATCCAATCTTTCATATCCAAAAATTAAGAATAGAGATATTAGGGTTAGAAAAAAATTGAAAAACCAAATTCATCGGTACATACGAGCATGTTAAGGATCCACAATTAGAGAAGATCAATAGAAGGGATTGATCTATTCAATCAATTTAATAAAAAGGGAATAAAAAATATTTAAGATTCCTACTTGGATATTGGATTTTTCTTCATCGAATAACATGATTTACAATGATTTATGGAATTTTTTTCCTTCCCTGCATCTTAATCTGATCTGATCCAGCACTTCATCGTCATCCGAGGTGATTCACTAACAGAAGGAGGAAGGAGAATCTCTTAGAAGATACTAGGATTATGAGGATAACCCTAGGAAAATATACATGTAATTATACCTATAGATATTTAATTTAGTAAAAAAACTAATTAATTAATTTATCCACTGAACATACTAACAATGGGAGAGATATCTGAACACCATACACTGACCTATTCTAGGTCATTACTAGGGTAAAAAATGAATTCCGGACTCAACTGTGGTCTCAGATTTCTTATCCAAGATTCTACTAAATATTTATCCTATTTTATTTAATAATTTCTTGTTTTTAATATAAAATATAATTAATATTTTTATAAAATTAATTCTGGGAACACTAGGCCTCATAATTGGTTACCGTTTTAGTGCTTAGATTTGACAAAAATATAAATATTTGGAAGTCATAGAAGGAAAAAAACCGAGTCTCTACATCATTCCACCCTTCAAGATTATCATACCAAAAAAGTAAAACTAAACAAACAACTCTAGATAATTGATCTTGCACTTGGATCTCCCACTCCCAGGATCTCTCTTTCACTTACCGTTATTCCACAACATGAAAATTAAGGGTATGGTCCATCTACATAGGTTCCTCTCCCATCGATCTTTTATCACCACCAAGTTCTACGAACAGGTGGATCCATCCTTGTTATTTAACTTTCCATAGTAGATGATGTGTCTGATGTCATGAACATATATCCTTATCTATGACACATGGAAGATATCATTAACCTACTCAAGCTGTGGGGGTAGGGTGAGGTGATAATCAACCTCAAAAACCCAATGCATAATATCTAATAGCCTAATGAATCTCATGGATAGATTGTGTTCCTAGATGAACATTCGCAATACATATCATGGGGAGACTCTTAGGAAAACATAGTCTACCTAATAGAACTAAAAGTTCCTAAAACATTAATCTATGTAATATTTTTGTCTACTTTGGGTTTTCCTTATCTACTCATTGATGACCTAGACCTTATCTGTTTTATTTTGAACTGTCTACATGCCTGTAAGAGATGTCTCGCCAATCTATGTCCAACACTAAGGTGACCTAAATGGTCTCTCGTATAGGGTCTCATAAGGATTTTTGCCAATGGTAGAGTATTATTTTTTGTTTTATTCAACATATTACAAGAGAAAGTGATCCTCCCAGCTTTGAAAAAAGTTTAACATGCAAGACCTAAACATATCCTCCCACACTTAGATAGTGCACTTATTTTGATCATCGGTATGGGGGTGAAATACTGTAATAATCCTCATCTGGTTCCTGAATTCCTTCTACATGGATCTCTACAATCATGATGTAAATCATGTGTCACAATAAAAGATAATCATTGAGGGAACCACATATAGATGAATGATATCCCATATGTAAAAATGCCCCAAACTCTCCACCGAACTCTACTCCCTAATAGCATGGAAGTGTGCTGAATTTGTGAGTCAGTCAACAATCACCGAGATGGAATCATGGCACTTTGTTGTTCATATAAACCCTATAATAATTTCCATGGTTATGCTACCCCATTTCTACTTTTTGGAACTCAAGGGGCCATAATAAACCTGGAAGAACTTGGTGTACGATCTTCAACTGCTAACAGGTGAGGCGCTGAGATATGAAATCATCTACGATTCATCTCATACCAAACCACAAAAAATTCCACTGAAGGTCTTTGTACCACTTCCCCACACCAAGATTTACAACTAAGGGAGTAGTGTGGAACTCTCACACCACCTCCACATAGGTGAGACTATCTCACATGCTTGAGAAGAAGAGGAGTCAACACCATCGACTAAAGAAAAAATTTACCATCATAGTCCACCAGGGTCAGCTGTGGGGAGGCCAACTACTCCAAATACTCCTACAACAAGAGATCATGGTATTTACTTCTAATAGAATCTAATAATATGTTTCCATTCTATATAGTATAAAATCTCTCAAAGTTATAGTTTTGTAGGAACTCTTTCCAGAGACATTATCTCTGGTTCAAGTCTCTCTATATAAAGACATACTTGATACTCTAATGCTATGAGTAAACAAAAAATTGCCCCCCAGAAGGTTGTGAATCCACATCCTCAGAGAAAGGACTACCACTTTCAGATCTATGTGTTGATTCACCCAGTTCTTCTTTTGGGGTCTCAACTACATCAACCTGTATGTGATAGCTTTCTATTACTACATCAATACACATCAGATCCTAGCTCATGAGGAATCACAATACACTACATACTCCACACCATCTTATGGCATTATCAAGAGAGAATCACTCATCATCCACATCTTGAACTCCTCATAGCACCTCTAGTAATACTCATTCTAGGTAAAAAACTACTCTTTCTGCATCAGGGTGGTCAAAGAGGATATAATTCTGAATACATCTACCAGAAACCTTCTATAGTACCCTACCAAGCTAAGAAAAATCCACACCTATGACACACTCTTGTTAGTATACTAATCAAAAAAATCTAGGATCTTCATTGTAGAGACCCGAAGCCTGACGTACATTGACATTACATTACATTTGCGGAATACTTAGTACATAACAAAAAATACACACACAAGGATCGTAATAGTTTAGTTTCTTTGGAAACTCGGAACGTAATCTTCTAATCGTGGTGAAAGATCTCCAATATCTCCCATAAAGATCTTACCTTTTTTTACCTAAAAAATTTCTTTATATCTTGGGGAAAATAAAACATAAAAGGGTGAGCTCAAATGCTCAGTAAGGGTAAACAAAAGAAATATAAATCTCATCGTATACACAAGCACATAACTTTTGGAAATCTTAACCTGCAAAAGAGATCATAATTTCATAACATGGGATAAATCATGGCAGTGAAATGTAATCACAATAATAATAACTTAAAACATGAAACTTTGTGGCATACACACATAATCATAAAGAACCATATCTTATTAGTCAAGACTCATTGCCAAGACTATCTTAGTGGACAAAGTCCCTTTCTGAACCGAGTCACCCTCGTTTCAGTCCTATTTCACTGAACCGGTATAACCTACCATTCCAGCCATGTCTATCTCATGAGATATAAAATCTTTAACCAATGCATTGGAGGGAGATATAGTTCCCAACCATCTCATAATGATACCATTCTTATGTGTGACACAAAATCATAAACCATACATCAAAGCATAACCCATGTAATAAAAATGGGATTCTTAAACAACATGACATCATAAAACCATTCATATAAGATAAAGGAATTCATAAACATAATTCCATCACAACATAGTCAAATCAATGTAAAAATATGGATAGAAACATAACCCTTTATTTTCTTAGATGGAAAATAATTTTGATAAAACACTTGAACTCTATTCTTGAGGAAAATATCTTTTCTTCTTCAAAAACACTTTTCCTTTCTTAACATGTCCTAAAATTTTAAACTAAAAGAAGTTGATTAAAAATAAACTTGGAAACTTGTAAATGAATCTTCTTGGAAATAATGTTTTAAAAAATCCATTCGTGCCATATAAGTTTAAAAAAACATTCTTCTTGTACTTTTGTCGGAAAAGTCAAAAAAGTACCTCATACGAAAAACGACAAAAGATTCCTTTCATATCCTTTACTAAAAACTCACCGAAGGGTAAATTTGGATTTAAAAAATTGTAGGTGTATGGAAATAACATTACATATTTAGGAAACATGGATTTGGATGATAAAATACACCCTAGTAAATACCAAAGTATAAACAATCTCGGATAAAAATGAGATTGTGATATTTCCCTTACCTTAGGTCCGACTTGCTTTGTAAGTGTCCGAACCTCCTGTATAATGATTTAAATCATGTTATAGACTTATTCCAGAATGATATTCATTGTTATTATATCATATATGGCCCACTTATGACTTTATATTACCCGTTCTTTTGTAAATTCATGTTAAAGTAGCGTTTTGGGTAAAATCGTCTCATTTGTCGTTCGTGTTTTTAACTTGTAATTATTAATATGATTACTTGGATCATGATTACTTATATCCATAATTTAAAACATGATTTATATATAATATATATTCAGAATATATATATATATATAATATATCGATAAATGGAATGAAATACACCGTTCATGGAGACGGTAGTCCGTACGTACGCATGAACGCTGTTTTCGTTTCCTTATTGAAGTGAATGGAATTAAGTAGATGACATACATATAAATTTACATAAATACAGTATCATTATTATGTCATATATTTCATTAGTACTTATTATATATACTTTATAATCATTCATGAATGGTTAATCATTGAGAATGAATCTCATCGCGTCGTGGAGACGGTAGTCCGTACGTACGCATGAGCGATGATATCGTTCCCATGGTCGTGGAATTGTGTTGAAGTGTATGTACACTATTTCAGTATCAATATCACTTTATAATAATCATATATAGTTACTAATTACACCATTATACCCATCCTATTAAGGTGGTTGTGGAAAATAGATTACACCACGGTGTGGAGACGGTATTCCGTACGTACGCACGCGCGGTGATTTCATTTTTCCGTAGGATGGATAGAAGGTGAATTAGGGTTGTTTCATATTTATAATAACATATCAGTATGTAAGTAATACTGATGTTATTACTTTGTCATGAAACAACTAAATAAGAAGAATTTGAAGAAGAAAGAAATTGAAAAGATCGGTAATGGATATTACCTCTTCTTTGAAACGCCTCTTTGAATCCTCCACTTAGGGAACTAGGATTGGTCTTTGAAGAAGACCAGGACCTCTAGGATTATTCTAGGGAAGTGGATAAGGGATTTTGGCAGGGGTTGGCAGAGCTTGAGTGCTCAAATTGGTGTGAGGAGGAGGGGGAGGAGGTGTCCTTTTATAAGGGAGGAGAGGGGCACCTTAGGAATATCTCAAAATATTATTTTATATTAAAGTAAAAATCGGTTTATAATGGTTTCAAAGGGTCTTATTTCGAAGATAAAGTGGGGATGGGTCGAAATCCTATCATCCAATAGGATTTAGACAAGTTTAGGTTATTATTTTAACCTTATCAATTAGATTTAACTCTTAGTTAAATAATTTAACTTTTACCGTGTCTTTTTGTTTTCTTACACTATATGGTTAATACACTTACTATAACATGTCAAACGAACCCCAAATTGTTTATTATTAATATATATATCCTTATCTAAGTCATTTGGCCGAACCTTAGTTTTTTAGGAATAAAATAACAATTAATAATATAATATTTGATTTAAAAACTATTTTGTGTCAATTTTGACACTATTTGATATATGATTTTTTTGAAAGTCATAACAGAATTATATGTTCTAAAAAAGTTGATTAAATCAACACTAATATATCATAGTAACCTATAAAATTAGTGGAATTCATAAAAAGTCTCAAATTACATTTATTTTGGTGTTTATAACATCAATTATGTCAATATTTCATTAATAAGATAATTACTGCATCATCATTGTGTCATAAATAAATTAAATTATTTAATGTCTAAAAATTACAAATAAAATACAATCATATAGGAAATCTTTTTATATTTCTAATGAATATTTATAGTCGAATTTATCTTATGTATAACTCCATATTAAAAATTATTTACTTATTAAACTTTGATTTTAACTATTTTAACTATTCATTAAATAAAATAATATTAATTGTCATAATCTAATCCAAGTGGACCTAAATGGTCATATTATATTCATAAGGTTGTTTTTGGTCGAATTACACTTATCCAATAGAATTAGGACATGTGTTAGGGTAATAGTAATATCATATTTACCCTTAGTTACCCTATTTACTATTAACCGCGGTAAAAAAAGTAAAAAGTTACTATTCATCAAAAAATTATTTTTATCTCATTGAACCACATTTTACTTACTGATATCAACCGTATCTGTCGGATTTTCGAAATTCCATTCACAGAATCGGTAAAATTAAGTTTTATGCAAAATTCAGTTTTTAACCTACCACTTAGTGGTTTCACTATTCATAAAAAAATTGAAGTTTTTCAGAAAAATGCCAAAATTTCACCCTAAGCTATAATTGATATTCCGAATTCAAAAATGATTTCTATTTTAAAAAATTCCCAACATATAAGTTTCATTAATTAATTTTCTAATTAATTTCCGCTGTTACAACAAATAGCGTGTTTTTAAGAGATAATAACTATCAAAAGATTGACACTTGTTTATAACTGGTTTAAATGTGAAATTACATCCAATGACCAACATTGTATTAAATTGTAAAAATATATTCTAAATATACTTTAAAATCACTCAAATTAATAATTTATCACTATTAATTATTTCGATTAAAAAAGTTGTTTTTAATTAAAATTTAGTAATTTTCACTATTCATCAGAATACTAAAGTTATCCGAAAAGTACCAAAATTTCACCTTAGGCTAAATTCGATACTCCGAATCCAAAAATGAAGTCCATTTTGAAAAATAAAATTTACAACATTTCAAAAATTGGTTATTACTATTCATAACGGCTAGTTTTAATAATATTTTAATAGCATATCGTTGTTTAGTGAAACTCGGTATTGCGTACAACACACGCTATCGTGGAAGGTCGCAATTGTGTGTAATGAAAGGAAAGTCAAGGATGCGTGTTGTGCAAGCTCCTTTTGGTGTAACGTACAACACAAGACATTAATGAAATTAAAATGAATATTTTTCATAAAATCTCGGGGTGTTACATTCTACCCCCCTTAAAATGAATTTCGCCATCGAAATTCATCGGGGTTATAAATGGTTTACTACTCAAAAGTTTATTTAATAGAAACCCACATCGTAAAAAGGAATACCAAAACCAATCTTTAAAAACAAAAGTATGAAACGTAATGGTTACCCAAATAAACTGATCACTGGGTTTCCACATAGGTGAAAATATGGATATGGAAGAGAAATATAACCATCGTGTTCTGATGGAGAGTGGTAGAGAACATGGCTATGGAAAATCCAACAATCACAAATCCATAAATTTGTGACGATCTAAGGTACCATCTGATTAATCCGATATAAGAGCACTAGGACAACATTTTTGGTTTTCAAGATCGTTTCCCTAAAGTTGAAGAATTTGAATTAGAATAAATACTTACTTTATTTTGGTACAATCTCACTGTTGTTCGTGCCTTGAACAATTTCCACTTCATCTCTTAAATAAATGAAGTTGAATTTGTTATTCGTGAAGTGTTAGTATGACAGGTCATTCCATCTGTCTCAAACAAAAGGTTAGCAAAAGTTATTAAATATACATAAGTCATTCTTTAGTGAGATTAATCATATATGGTTCCTAAAATGAACTTATACTTCATATATCATACCACTTAATAAAATAAAACTAGTTTCTACTAACCAGGGACTTCCTGTAGGCCAGTGGTAGGCGATAAAGGCTAGTCGCACTTCGGTTGTGGGTTCGATTCCCACAGCCTTGTCCGACGCGATGGGTTGCCGCCCATCCTGCAGGTTGTCCTTTTTCTAAAACTACATTACTATAACATCCCATCAATAATATCGAAAATCTTCTATCCATAAACAATACTAACTTATGTCCAACATAATCCATTCTAATCTTTAGGCTTATCCATAATACTGCAGTCCACTCTCATAATATAGTGAAAACGATTACTAGAGATTTAATACTGTCGTTGATCCCCATATATCATAAGATATGTCTTGTTGGTCACATTCCAAACATTCAAAGGCCTTAATCACTTATTCTCTTGAATACCCATTGAACCTTAGTGAAAACATGAATGCAGTTAAAAGTTACCTCTTTCCACATACCAAAATCCAAAAATTCTATATACTCAAACCATGATATAACCTTCTCCTTATATCAGTCATGAGCTCATGAATACAATCAAATACCTCATTATCTTATTATTCCTTCATTATGCGCATATCATCTAATTTCCAAAAAAAATATCTGAATAACATTTCATGGTTACTAGTACCATTAATCATGCACTTTAAAAACTCAAGGAAAGGAAACAGTGTAACAATCCTTAGATGTCTTTTTATTCCATAGTACCATGAGATTAATTATACAACATTACACATGATAAACATGTAATAATTACACTACATTCTTAAACCGTTGACCGAGATTCAACAATTCTTTCATCTCAAATATCATTTGTAGTCTCTTCATCATCATCAACATAAATACTACCCATACGACCATACTGATTCTCTTCATGAGACTTTCCCTTAGGGCATTGGTTTGCATAATGCCTGTACATTCCACATTTAAAACATTTAACCATTGTTGATGTCGTAGCAATACCATTATCCTCATCCCTGGTGTTAACTGAACCTTTTCATTTGCACTCACTGGCTTTGTGTCCTTCTTTTCCACACCCAAAGAATCTTCCAGTTCCTTTGAAACATTCTCCTTGATGACTCTTCCCACATGATTTACATAGGGGAAATTGAACTTTCTTTCCTCTATGATCATCATGAAACTCCATCTTTCTCTTATTAGCTGAGTCAGGAAACTTACCAAATTTTACTTTATTGATCATATTATGAGATTGCTGATTCGGCATAATAATGATGTTTGGACTTCCAAATCCCATTTCATTTGGTTGCTCATGAAGAATATCATTCCATTGTCCATCATATCCTCCATTATCGTGAATCATCTTGTTTCCAGCCATTTTCTAAAACCCAAAAAGAATAGTGTGAGAGGCCAAAATCATGCTAGGGAAAAAAACATAATAAAGGGGGATTACCTTCAATATCTAACATCTTAGGTTTAATTCTATGATCGTTAGTGTAATTATAGTACTATAACCTATACGTATACTTAACCTTAGGGACATCCCTAGACATACCTTAGAAATATCTCTAGGGATCTCACTAACGTTTTCGCATCCTAGTTTCCAAAGGTTGACTAAACCTTTCCTCTGATACCAACTGTAGAGACCCGAAGCCTGATGTACATTGACATTACATTACATTTGCAGAATACTTAGTACATAACAAAAAATACACACACAAAGATCGTAATAGTTTAGTGTCTTTGGAAACTCGGAACGAAATCTTCTAATCGTGGTGAAAGATCTCCAATATCTACCATAAAGATCTTACCTTTTTTTACCTAAAACCTTTCTTTATATCCTGGGGAAAAGAAAACATAAAAGGGTGAGCTCAAATTCTCATTAAGGGTAAACAAAATAAATATAAATCTCATCGTATACACAAGCACATAACTTTTGGAAATCTTAACCTGCAAAAGAGATCATAATTTCATAACATGGGATAAATCATGGCAGTGAAATGTAATCACAATAATCATAACTTAAAACATGAAACTTTGTGGAATACACACATAATCATAAAGAACCATATCTTATTAGTCAAGACTCATTGCCAAGACTATCTTAGTGGACAAAGTCCCTTTCTGAACCGAGTCACCCTCGTTTCAGTCCTGTTTCACTGAACCGGTATAACCTAACATTCCAGCCATGTCTATCTCATGAGATATAAAATCTTTACCCAATGCATTGGAGGGAGATATAGGTCCCACCCATCTCATAATGATACCATTCTTATGTGTGCCACAAAATCATAAACCATACATCAAAGCATAACCCATGTAATAAAAATGGGATTCTTAAACAACATGACATTATAAAACCATTCATATAAGATAAAGGAATTGATAAACATAATTCCATCACAACATAGTCAAATAAACGTAAAAATATGGATAGAAACAGAACCCTTTATTTTCTTAGATGGAAAATAATTTTGATAAAACACTTGAACTCTATTCTTGAGGAAAATATCATTTCTTCTTCAAAAACACTTTTCCTTTCTTAACATGTCAAAAAAATTTAAACTAAAAGAATTTGATTAAAAATAAACTTGGAAACTTGTAAATTAATCTTCTTGGAAATAATGTTTTAAAAAATCCATTTATTCCATATAAGTTTAAAAAAAACATTCTTCTCGTACTTTTGTCGAAAAAGTCAAAAAAGTACCTCGTACGAAAAACGACAAAAGATTCCTTTCATATCCTTTACTAAAAACTCACCGAAGGGTAAATTTGGATTTAAAAAATTGTAGGTGTATGTAAATAACATTACATATTGAGGAAACATGGATTTGGATGATAAAATACACCCCAGTAAATACCAAAGTATAAACAATCTCGGATAAAAATGAGATTGTGATATTTCCCTTACCTTAGGTCCGACTTGCTTTGTAAGTGTCCGAACCTCCTGTATAATGATTTAAATCATGTTATCGACTTATTCCAGAATCTTATTCATTGTTATTATATCATATATGGTCCACTTATGACTTTATATTACCCGTTCTTTTGTAAATTCATGTTAAAGTAGCGTTTTGGGTAAAATCATCTCATTTGTCGTTCGCGTTTTTAACTTGTAATTATTAATATGATTACTTGGATCATGATTACTTATATCCAGAATGTAAAACATGATTTATATATAATATATATTCAGAATATATATATATATATAATATATCGATAAATGGAATGAAATACACCGTTCATGGAGACGGTAGTCCATACGTACGCATGAACGCTGTTTTTGTTTCCTTATTGAAGTGAATGGAATTAAGTAGATGACATAAATATAAATTTACATAAATACAGTATCATTATTATGTCATATATTTCATTATTACTTATTATATATACTTTATAATTATTCATGAATGGTTAATCATTGAGAATGAATCTCATCGCGTCGTGGAGACGGTAGTCCGTACGTACGCACGAGCGATGATGTTGTTCCCATGGTCGTGGAATTGTGTTGAAGTGTATGTAGACTATTTAAGTATCAATATCACTTTATAATAATCATATATAGTTACTAATTACACCATTATACCCATCCAATTAAGGTGGTGGTGGAAAATAGATTACACCACGGCGTGGAGACGGTATTCCGTACGTACGCACGCGCGGTGATTTAATTTTTCCGTAGGATGGATAGAAGGTGAATTAGGGTTGTTTAATATTTATAATAACATATAATTATGTAATTAATACTTATGTTATTACTTTGTCATGAAACAACTAAAGAAGAAGAAGTTGAAGAAGAAAGAAATTGAAAAGATCGGTAATGGATATTACCTCTTCTTTGAAACGCCTCTTTGAATCCTCCACTTAGGGAACTAAGATTGGTCTTTGAAGAAGACCAGGACCTCTATAATTATTCTAGGGAAGTGGAGAAGGGATTTTGGCAGGGGTTGGCCGAGCTTGAGTGCTCAAATTGGTGTGAGGAGGAGGGGGAGGAGGTGTCCTTTTATAAGGGAGGAGAGGGGCACCTTAGGAATATCTCAAAATATTATTTTATATTAAAGTAAAAATCGGTTTATAATGGTTCCAAAGGGTCTTATTTCAAAGATAAAGTGGGGATGGGTCGAAATCCTATTAACTAATAGGATTTAGACAAGTTTAGGTTATTATTTTAACCTTATCAATTAGATTTAACTCTAAGTTAAATAATTTAACTTTTACCGTGTCTTTTTGTTTTCTTACACTATATGGTTAATACAATTACTATAACATGCCAAACGAACCCCAAATTGTTTATTATTAATATATATATCCTTATCTAAGTCATTTGGCCGAACCTTAGATTTTTAGGAATAAAATAACAATTAATAATATAATATTTGATTTAAAAACTATTTTGTGTCAATTTTGACACTATTTGATATATGATTTTTTTGAAAGTCATAACAGAATTATATGTTCGAAAAAAGTTGATTAAATCAACACTAATATATCATAGTAACCTATAAAATTATTGGAATTTATAAAAAGTCTCAAATTACATTTATTTTGGTGTTTATAACATCAATTATGTCAATATTTCATTAATAAGATAATTACTGCATCATCATTGTGTCATAAATAAATTAAATTATTTAATGTCTAAAAATTAAAAATAAAATACCATCATATATTAAATCTTTTTAGCTTTCTAATGAATATTTATAGTTGAATTTATCTTATGTATAACGCCATATTAAAAATGATTTACTTATTAAACTTTGATTTTAACTATTTTAACTATTCATTAAATAAAATAATATTAATTGTCATAATCTAATCCAAGTGGACCTAAATGGTCATATTATATTCATAAGGTTGTTTTTGGTCGAATTACACTTATCCAATAGAATTAGGACATGTGTTAGGGTAATAGTAATATCATATTTACCCTTAGTTACCCTATTTACTATTAACCGCGGTAAAAAAAGTAAAAAGTTACTATTCACCAAAAAATTATTTTTATCTCATTGAACCACATTTTACTTACTGATATCAACCGTGTCTGTCGGAATTTCAAAATTCCATTCACAGAAGCGGTAAAATTATGTTTTATGCAAAATTCAGTTTTTAACCTACCACTTAGTGGTTTCACTATTCATCAAAAAATTGAAGTTTTTCAGAAAAATACCAAAATTTCACCCTAAGCTATAATTGATATTCCGAATTTAGAAATGATTTCTATTTTAAAAAATTCCCAACATATAAGTTGCATTAATTAATTTTATAATTAATTTCCGTTGTTACAACAAATAACGTGTTTTTAAGAGATAATAACTATCAAAAGATTGACACTTGTTTATAGCTGGTTTAAATGTGAAATTACATCCAATGACCAACATTGTATTAAATTGTAAAAATATATTCTAAATATACTTTAAAATCACTCAAATTAATAATTTATCACTATTAATTATTTCGATTAAAAAATTTGTTTTTAATTAAAATTTAGTAATTTTCACTATTCATCAGAATATTAAAGTTATCCGAAAAGTACCAAAATTTCACCTTAGGCTAAATTCGATACTCCGAATCCAAAAATGAAGTCCATTTTGAAAAATAAAATATACAACATTTCAAAAAGTGGTTATTACTATTCATAACGGCTAGTTTTAAAAATATTTTAATAGCATATCGTTGTTTAGTGAAACTCAGTATTGCGTACAACACACGCTATCGTGGAAGGTCGCAATTGCGTGTAATGCAATGAAAGTCAAGGATGCGTGTTGTGAAATCTCCTTTTGGTGTAGCTTACTACACAAGACATTAATGAAATTAAAATGAATATTTTTCATAAAATCTCGGGGTGTTACATTCTACCCCCCTTAAAATGAATTTCGCCCTCGAAATTCGTCGGGGTTATAAATGGTTTACTACTCGAAAGTTTATTTAATAGAAACCCACATCGTAAAAAGAAATACCAAAACCAATCTTTAAAAACAAAAGTATGAAACGTAATGGTTACCCAAATAAACTGATCACTGGGTTTCCACATAGGTGAAAATATGGATATGGAAGAGAAATCTAACCATCATGTTCTGATGGAGAGTGGTAGAGAACATGGCTATGGAAAAGCCAAAAATCACAAATCCATAAATTTGTGACGATCTAAGGTACCATCTGATTAATCAGATATAAGAGCACTAGGACAACATTTTTGGTTTTCAAGATCGTTTCCCTAAAGTTGAAGAATTTGAATTAGAATAAATACTTACTTTATTTTGGTACAATCTCACTGTTGTTCGTGCCTTGAACAATTTCCACTTCATCTCTTAAATAAATGAAGTTGAATTTGTTATTCGTGAAGTGTTAGTATGACAGGTCATTCCATCTGTTTCAAACAAAAGGTTAGCAAAAGTTATTAAATATACATAAGTCATTCTTTAGTGAGATTAATCATATATGTATCCTAAAATGAACTTACACTTCATATATCATACCACTTTATAAAATAAAACTAGTTTCTACTAACCAGGGACTTCCTGTAGGCCAGTGGTAGGCGATAAAGGCCAGTCTCACTTCGGTTGTGGGTTTGATTCCCACAGCCTTGTCTGACGCGATGGGTTGTCGCCCGTCCTGCAGGTTGTCCTTTTTCTAAAACTACATTACTATAACATACCATCAATAATATCGAAAATCTTATATCCTTAAACAATACTAACTTATGTCCAACATACTCCATTCTAATATTTAGGCTTATCCCTAATACTGCAGTCCACTCTCATAATATAGTGAAAACGATTACCAGATATTTAATACTGTCGTTGATCCCCATATATCATAAGATATGCCTTGTTGGTCACATCCCAAACATTCAGAGGCCTTAATCACGTATTCTCTTGAATACCCATTGAACCTTAGTGAAAACATGAATGTAGTTAAAAGTTAACTCTTTCCACATACCAAAATCCAAAAATTCTATATACTCAAACCATGATATAACCTTCTCCGTATATCAGTCATGAGCTCATGAATACAATCAAATACCTCATTATCTTATTATTCCTTCATTATGCGCATATCATCTACTTTCCAAAAAAAAAATCTGAATAACATTTCATGGTTACTAGTACCATTAATCATACACTTTAAAAACTCAAGGAAAGGCAACAGTGTAACAATCCTTAGATGTCTCTTTATTCCATAGTACCATGAGATTACTTATACAACATTACACATGATAAACATGTAATCATTCCACTACATTCTTAAACCGTTGACCGAGCTTCAACAATTCTTTCATCTCAAATATCATTTGTAGTCTCTTCATCATCATCAACATAAATACTACCCATACGACCATACTGATTCTCTTCATGAGACTTTCCCTTAGGGCATTGGTTTGCATAATGCCCGTACATTCCACATTTAAAACATTTAACCATTGTTGATGTCGTAGCAATACCATTATCCTCATCCCTGGTGTTAACTGAACATTTTCCTTTGCACTTACTGGATTTGTGTCCTTCTTTTCCACACCCAAAGCATCTTCCAGTTCCTTTGAAACATTCTCCTTGATGCCTCTTCCCACATGATTTACATAGGGGAAATTGAACTTTCTTTCCTCTATGATCATCATGAAACTCCACCTTTCTCTTATTAGCCGAGTCAGGAAACTTACCAAATTTTACTTTATTGATCATATTATGAGATTGCTGATTCGGCATAATAATGATGTTTGGACTTCCAAATCCCATTTCATTTGGCTGCTCATGAAGAATATCATTCCATTGCCCATCATATCCACCATTATTGTGAATCATCTTGTTTCCAGCCATTTTCTAAAACCCAAAAAGAATAGTGTGAGAGGAAAAAATCATGCTAGGGAAAACAACATAATAAAGGGGGAGTACCTTCAATATCTAACATCTTAGGTTTAATTCTATGATCGTTAGCGTAATTCTAGTACTATAACCTATACGTATACTTAACCTTAGGTACATCCCTAGACATACCTTAGAAATATCTCTAGGGATCTCACTAATGTTTTCGCATCCTAGTTTCCAAAGGTTGACTAAAACTTTCCTCTGATACCAACTGTAGAGACCCGAAGCCTGACGTACATTGACATTACATTACATTTGCGGAATACTTAGTACATAACAAAAAATACACACACAAGGATCGTAATAGTTTAGTGTCTTTGGAAACTCGGAACGTAATCTTCTAATCGTGGTGAAAGATCTCCAATATCTCCCATAAAGATCTTCCCTTTTTTTTACCTAAAACCTTTCTTTATATCCTGGGGAAAAGAAAACATAAAAGGGTGATCTCAAATGCTCAGTAAGGGTAAACAAAAGAAATATAAATCTCATCGTATACACAAGCACATAACTTTTGGAAATCTTAACCTGCAAAAGAGATCATAATTTCATAACATGAGATAAATCATGGCAGTGAAATGTAATCACAATAATCATAACTTAAAACATGAAACTTTGTGGCATACACACATAATCATAAAGAACCATATCTTATTAGTGAAGACTCATTGCCAAGACTATCTTAGTGGACAAAGTCCCTTTCTGAACCGAGTCACCCTCGTTTCAGTCCTGTTTCACTGAACCGATATAACCTACCATTCCAGCCATGTCTATCTCATGAGATATAAAATCTTTACCCAATGCATTGGAGGGAGATATAGGTCCCACCCATCTCATAATGATACCATTCTTATGTGTGCCACAAAATCATAAACCATACATCAAAGCATAACCCATGTAATAAAAATGGGATTCTTAAACAACATGACATCATAAAACCATTCATATAAGATAAAGGAATTAATAAACATAATTCCATCACAACATAGTCAAATCAATGTAAAAATATGGATATAAACAGAACCCTTTATTTTCTTAGATGGAAAATAATTTTGATAAAACACTTGAACTCTATTCTTGAGGAAAATATCCTTTCTTCTTCAAAAACACTTTTCCTTTCTTAACATGTCATAACATTTTAAACTAAAAGAATTTGATTAAAAATAAACTTGGAAACTTGTAAATGAAGCTTCTTGGAAATAATGTTTTAAAAAATCCATTCATTCCATATAAGTTTAAAAAAAACATTCTTCTCGTACTTTTGTCGGAAAAGTCAAAAAAGTACCTCGTACGAAAGACGACAAAAGATTCCTTTCATATCCTTTACTAAAAACTCACCGAAGGGTAACTTTGGATTTAAAAAATTTTATGTGGATGGAAATAACATTACATATTGAGGAACCATGGATTTGGATGATAAAATACACCCCAGTAAATACCAAAGTATAAACAATCTCGGATAAAAATGAGATTGTGATATTTCCCTTACCTTAGGTCCGACTTGCTTTGTAAGTGTCCGAACCTCCTGTATAATGATTTAAATCATGTTATTGACTTATTATAGAATCATATTCATTGTTATTATATCATATATGGTCCACTTATGACTTTATATTACCCTTTCTTTTGTAAATTCATGTTAAAGTAGCGTTTTGGGTAAAATCGTCTCATTTGTCGTTCGTGTTTTTAACTTGTAATTATTAATATGATTACTTGGATCATGATTACTTATATACAGAATGTAAAACATGATTTATATAAAATATATATTCAGAATATATATATATATATATATATAATATATCGATAAATGGAATGAAATACGCCGTTCATGGAAACGGTAGTCCGTACGTACGCATGAACGATGTTTTCGTTTCCTTATTGAAGTGAATGGAATTAAGTAGATGACATACATATAAATTTACATAAATCCAGTATAATTATTATGTCATATATTTCATTAGTACTTATTATATATACTTTATAATCATTCATGAATGGTTAATCATTGAGAATGAATCTCATCGCGTCGTGGAGACGGTAGTCCGTACGTACGCACGAGCGATGATATCGTTCCCATGGTCGTGGAATTGTGTTGAAGTGTATGTAGACTATTTCAGTATCAATATTACTTTATAATAATCATATATAGTTACTCAATACACCATTATACCCATCCTATTAAGGTGGTGGTGGAAAAAAGATTACACCACGGCGTGGAGACGGTATTCCGTACGTACGCACGCGCGGTGATTTCATTTTTCCGTAGGATGGATAGAAGGTGAATTAGGGTTGTTTAATATTTATAATAACATATCAGTATGTAAGTAATACTTATGTTATTACTTTTTCATTAAACAACTAAAGAAGAAGAAGTTGAAGAAGAAAGAAATTGAAAAGATCGGTAATGGATATTACCTCTTCTTTGAAACGCCTCTTTGAATCCTCCACTTAGGGAACTAAGATTGATCTTTGAAGATGACCAGGACCTCTAGGATTATTCTAGGGAAGTGGATAAGGGATTTTGGAAGGGTTTGGCTGAGCTTGAGTGCTCAAATTGGTGTGAGGAGGAGGGGGAGGAGGTGTCCTTTTATAAGGGAGGAGAGGGGCACCTTAGGAATATCTCAAAATATTATTTTATATTAAAGAAAACATCGGTTTATAATGGTTCCAAAGGGTCTTATTTCAAAGCTAAAGTGGGGATGGGTCGGAATCCTATAAACCAATAGGATTTAGACAAGTTTAGGTTATTATTTTAACCTTATCAATTAGATTTAACTCTAAGTTAAATAATTTAAATTTTACCGTGTCTTTTTGTTTTCTTACACTATATGGTTAATAAACTTACTATAACATACCAAACGAACCCCAAATTGTTTATTATTAATATATATATCCTTATCTAAGTCATTTGGCCGAACCTTAGATTTTTAGGAATAAAATAACAATTAATAATATAATATTTGATTTAAAAACTATTTTGTGTCAATTTTGACACTATTTGATATATGATTTTTTTGAAAGTAATAACAGAATTATATGTTCTAAAAAAGTTTATTAAATCAACACTAATATATCATAGTAACCTAGAAAATTAGTGTAATTCATAAAAAGTCTCAAATTACATTTATTTTGGTGTTTATAACATCAATTATGTCAATATTTCATTAATAAGATAATTACTGCATCATCATTGTGTCATAATTAAATTAAATTATTTAATGTCTAAAAATTACAAATAAAATACCATCATATAGGAAATATTTTTAGCTTTCTAATGAATATTTATAGTCGAATTTATCTTATGTATAACCCCATATTAAAAATTATTTACTTATTAAACTTTGATTTTAACTATTTTAACTATTCATTAAATAAAATAATATTAATTGTCATAATCTAATCCAAGTGGACCTAAATGGTCATATTATATTCATAAGGTTGTTTTTGGTCGAATTACATTTATCCAATAGAATTAGGACATGTGTTAGGGTAATAGTAATATCATATTTACCCTTAATTACCCTATTTACTATTAACCGCGGTAAAAAAAGTAAAAAGTTACTATTCACCAAAAAATTATTTTTATCTCATTGAAAAACATTTTACTTACTGATATCAACCGTGTCTGTTGGATTTTCGAAATTCCATTCACAGAAGCAGTAAAATTAGGTTTTATGCAAAATTCAGTTTTTAACCTATCACTTAGTGGTTTCACTATTCATCAAAAATTGATGTTTTTCAGAAAAATGCCAAAATTTCGCCCTAAGCTATAATTGATATTCCAAATTCAAAAATGATTTCTATTTTACAAAATTCCCAACATATAAACCATTATAACAGTCCATGCCCTCTCGGTCTATTAATTTTCCAATTTTGGTTGTTGGAGGTGTTCTAAGGAGGTTTCAGGAGTTCTCAGTGGAGGTTGTAGGTGCAGTACTGTTGCTATAAGAAATACACACTGTGTAAATGTATTACATGAAGTAAAAGATGGTCTCATGTCTTGTCGAGGGACAGTTCATGACATGTATGTTTTTGGGGTCAAATAATAAAAATGTGACACATTTTTTGGAATAACCTATAATCCTGGAGTTACACAACATGAAAGAGGATCACACATCATGTAATTCCTCAATGATGTATAGTTTTAAAGGTTTTAGATACTTGGGTTTCCTATAAACCCTATATCCAGTAGAACTTCTCTCATTCCAAGAATCTAACAACCTTCCCCTTCAGTGTTTAGAGAATAATTTCGACGTGGATCAATCCTTAGGCTCCCATATTAGATCCTTAGTGTGTTCTCCTATCTTTATCACCAATTTCATTTCTTTCTTATTTAGAGTTTGGAAGTGTTGGTGTGGTTTAATCAGGGTTGTGATTATGGGATGTGTTTTGATGGTCTTTGGTTGTAGTATAGATTAATTTGTGTTTTCTCGTGGTGCGGTTGTGGGTTACAAGCATTCTTCTTCGCCCTGTGGTGCACAACGAGTCAGAAAAAAAATTCATTGAGGTAGGTATTGCATCATTTATATTTATTTTGTATCATGTAGCAGGGGTTTACTTTTTTTTACAATGGATTATGGTTTTCCGACTTAATTAAATATAAAGAATTTGATAATTGAATTGAAAAGGGGTGAATGGGGTTTTATTTTCATGCTTTTATATCTTTGATATTATATCATGATATTGTGAATTGTACAATCTTAATACCCCACTGAAAATATTGGTCATTGGAGGACTTTTTTGTTTGATATATGTGTTAATATTTCTGCTTTGTTGTGATTGTTGTGATATCAACCTTAAAGATGGAAATTGGATAACCAATTATAATTGGTTGATAAATTGGATTCCTTGAGATTATGATTTGTGTGATGACATCGCTAAAATATAGTGTAATGTGATAAAATCCCATTTTTAAATCTATAAAATGATCTTGATGTGTTGTGATGTGTGGTTGGTGCATGTGGGGATAATAGTTTGTGGGTCGTGCTTTTGGGGTGGTGAGTTGATAGTTTGTGGGTTGTTATTTTGGGGTGATGAGGTGATTTTTTGTGGGATGTGCTTTTAGAGTAGCAAGGTGAAGTTGTTGGGGATGAAAAGTTGCTTTTGATATGTGGTTATGTTTTTCTAAATTCCTGAGTTGTGATGGAATAAATGAATTTTTAATAATGTTTTAAATAGCATGGGTTGGACAGGTTAATGGGATTACAATTTTCCAATTGAAAAGTTAATGATGGGCTGTGTGATTAAATGTGGTTGATGGTAAATAATAAAATGAATGGGTGTTAAACATGGAGTAAATGTGAAGCCATATTAGATTATTAGGGTTATTCACCTTCTGAAATGACTACTGTAGATACTAATAAATACATTCAGAGGCGGCAGAAAAAGTGACAGTGTTGTGAGTTTTTTGTTTGTTTGATAACTTGTAGGTTGTTCTTGAGTGTTTTAAAGACACACACACACACATACATGTATCGTTACTATTATTTTTATATTCACCCCACTCATGTTGAGCACTATGTTCTGATCACCGACATAGTCACACGGGGGGGTGTCTTTCCCAACATCTCAGTGGGAGGATGAATGGATGGCCACCCACACTTCCCTGCCCCCTCTTACAGGTGTTTATGGACCAAGATTCTTCATTCGAGTTGTGATGTGGTGTCCCAGGTGTCTTTAGGATGAGTTTTGATGTGGTGTCCTAGGTGTCTTTGTATGAGTTGTGTTGTGGTGTCCTAGGTGTCTTTGAGATGAGTTGAGATGTGATGTGATGTTTTGTGGTGTGTGGTCTAGGTGTGTGTGTGTGGATGTGTTGTGGTGTGTGGTCTAGGTGTGTGTTGGAGGTATTTACTATGGTTTTTATCCTAGTTGTGTGCGGGTGAGATGTGATGTGGTGTATTCGGAAGAGGTGAGAGTGCCAAGACTTCTTCCGTTGGGGTGTGAGAGAAGCTAATCAGTGGAAATGTGATATGAGGCACCCTATCATTGATGTTATTTAATTTATATTATATTACATGGTTTGAATTATTTGGTGAGTGTGCCTTGGTGAGGTTGGGATGGTTAGTATACCTTGATTGGTGCTGCTTGGTTCTGTTATTTTCTCATAGGTGCATTAGCACGATTCTTCCACATGTTCAAGAGACACTTGCATTTTTCTTACTGAGTATACTTGTATGCTTATCCTACATATAAATACTATTTTCAGGTTCCAAAAGGATTTCTTGGACCTTACTATATTGTATCCTTAATAATAATTGTGTCACTGCATTATCTTTAGGTATGGGTATTTACTTTGGATACTTTTATCTGCATTAGTTCTATTTATACATGCATGTGGGATAATTTGGGTTTTTCTTTTATATTATGTCTGGGATTTTTTGTATATAATTCATTCTACCTCCCAATCTTGTTTTCTAATAAATGTAAATACCTCCCATATTGTGAGATTTATACACCCTTGGTTCTAGTCACAAACTCAAGGCCTGCTAGAGGATGGAATCAGGGGTAATTATTTATCTCTCCTCATTGTGGTATCTTTGGAGGGAGGGGGCCATGGAAGAGTGGTATCAAAGGTGATGGTTGAGAGATGGTATGGAGTTTTGAGTTAGGAATGGTGAGGGTTTCAAGGGTTGGTATGGAAACAATGCTAGTTGACCTTAATTCATGACATAGGAAAGGGAGACCAGTTAGGAAACAGTATTTTAGGCCCCCCTAAATCTAGTGCATAGAATTTGAGCTTATCAAATAGCTAAGTGAGATAAAATTACTTGTAGGGTAGAGTCCTAGGAGAGGTACATGAATCATAATGACTTGTGTTCTTGTTTGAATTGGTTTTTTTGGGAGGTTAAAATGTATTAAATAAATAAATTAATTAAAATGAATCTTAAATGAAATTATATAATACTCGAGCTTAGGAAATATTTTTTTTCCTTTCATATATGGATCTTATTCATCATTCATGTGTAGATCACAAAGTTGAGGGTCAGTAGCCTGATCCAGTTGACCATCGTAGGGTTGATCCGGTTGAGGAGGAGGATTAGTGTTAGAGAAAATTGCATCTTTCTATCGACATGATTTAGGGAAGTTAGAGGGAAGTGTTTCATATGTGAAAATAGAGAGTTGGATAGATGAGGTTGAGATATCTTTTAGTTTGATCTAGGTGCCGATGGAGTATTGTGTCCCTTAGGTAGTTAGTCAGATGTGAGGAGTTTCACGTTAGTGGTGGAAACTATTTCTAGGAGAGCGGAGGGAGGCCTAAATTTTGTGGTTCAACTTCCAGAAGGATTTTTGCACAAAGTTCCTTTTGTCGACCATGAAGGCAGTGAAGAGGAAGAAGCTTCTTTCTCTTCAATAGGGGAATTTGTCAGTGTAGGAGTTGGGAATTTGGTTCAAAGATCTTATTATTTTTTCACCATAACTTTTTTTAGATGAGGAGTCACATGTGAGGTGACTTGAGGAGGCACTCCTTCCTTCTATCTTGTTTGTATTAACTTCTTTTACATTTCCAACATATCTGGAGGTTCATAAAAAGGCATAGGCGATTGATCGAATGCACCTGTGAGGAGGTTTTCCATGGGAGGGGAGCCAATAGGGTTCGTCAAGGGGGGAAGTTTTTGGTGTAAGATCTCAAGTGACTTCAACTTTGAGGTTTTGACCAGGCGGGAGTCTACCTAGGATACTTCCCTTTTGACCTCCTAGTTTTTGTAACTTTCCTGTGGGGTTGGGGATGATGTTTTTTCTATGTAATTCACTGCCATCTTCAGAACCAGTTCCTAGTGACTAATCAAGCATAGTTTGGATGAGGTAGACAGGTTCAACATTAGCTTTGAAAATAGTTATCAGTGACTACATTTCAGTCACATGGGCATCTGAATTAGGCTCTTCCGAAGGTAGATGGAGCAGGTAGTGGCTAACCTTAGGATGTTCTTTATGTTATGGGATCATGTCTTGAGTGTGGATTTGGTGTTGGTCATTAGTAGAGAGCTATAGGAGCTGGGCGTGGTTTGTTTCATGTAGTAATGGTAGCAATTATAGAGGGCCCAGAGATTATTATAGGTACAGTCATCTTGTTTAGTACTCATTTTGTGCCTTGTTTGATTTGAGAGTTTTGAACTCATTTGTTTAAACCTTTTTAGAACATGCTCTGGGACTAGACCTAGAGAGGCTTCCCATAACCCTAGTGTTGACTATGACATTCAAAGGCTAGACCAGCTTTTTCGATGTGTTCTAGGGGTGTAGAATGATGATGGGGCTTCATTAGTCCCATGGGAATCTTTTCCTACTACAGATTCAGTCATACAATGTTATCCTCAGTATGTACTAGTTATATTCCATAGTTACTATTATCAAATGCTTCGAGAGGATAATAATATTTTTGGAAGTGGATGGTTAGTGTGTGGTTTTATTCGGTGAGAAGAGTTGTTAGTTGGGAATTCAATGTGTAGAGCCCCTTATTTCCTTTCTAGTTGAGATTTCAATGGAATCAATAAACACTAGGACGTTAGAGGTTCCCTAGGTCATTGGAGAGTTCATGGATTTTTTTTCTTGAGGAGGTTGTGACTCTACCCCCATGACGGGACACTGAGTTTTGGATATTAGTATAGACTAGTACTTCTATAATTTTGATGTCTCCTTATCATATGTAACCTTCTAGGTTGTGAGAGTTGATGATTCAGATAGATGATAAAATTCATATGGGTTTTATCTGTCCCAGTGCGTCATCATGGGGTTCTCCAATGTTGTTCTCAAGGAAGGTGGACAATAGTATGAGGTTGTGCATAGACTAACAGAGGTTGAATCAGGTGATAGTAAATAAATGGTACCCTCTTCTGAGGATAGATGCTATTTTCAACAAGCTGATAGGGTTGATATCATTTTCTAATATCGATATGTGGTCTGCATATCATCAGTTGGGGGTGAAGGAGGGTAATATCCCAAAGACTACCTTCAGATGCAGGTATTGGCGCTTCAAGTTTGTAGCCATTCCATTCAGTGTTATGAATGCATAATATTTGTCCATGGGGATTATGAACTCTATGTTCCGTGAGTTCCTGGATCGGTTCTTTTTCGTATTCATCGATGAAATCCTAATCTACTCGAAGTTAGAGGAGGAGCATGCTGAGCATTTAAAAATTTCCTTACATGTTCTTCAACACCTCTAGCTCTATGGAATGTTTTCCATGTGTAAGTTATTGACATGATAAGTGAATTTACTTTGGCATGTGGTGTCTCAGTAGGGTTTGGAAATAGACATATCGAAGGTTGAAGTTGTTGTTTCTTGGGAAACACCCAAGAACATGGCATAGTTTCATTGTTTTCTTGGTCTTATAGGTTATTATCAGAGGTTTGTACTCAATTTCTATCAAGTTGAAGCCCCATTTAAAGATTTGACTAGTAAATAACAGTATTTTGTGTGGATTGATCACTTCCAGGTAGAATTCAGTTACCTAAAGGGGAAGTTGGTTAGTTCTCTAATTATCTAGTTTCCTAAGGAAAGGGCGATGTTTGAGGTGTTTTTTAATGCCTCATGTCTAGTATTAGGATTCATGTTGATGCAGTAGTAGGTAGTGATCTCTTTAGGGTCTAGGAAGTTACATTACCATGAGTGTAAATATACCACCCATGATATGGAGCTAGAAATGGTTGTGTTCGTGCTGAAGTTGTGGAGACATTACCTCAATGGGGAGCGATTTTTGGTCTTTACAAATCACAAGAACTTGAGGTATATATTTTCCCAATGTGATTTGAACTTGAAGTAGTGGATTTGGATGGAGTTTTTTAAGGATTATGATTTTTAGATCTCATATAACTTAGGAAATTGGATTATTGTGGCCGAAAAGTGGAGTAGGAAGTCATGTAAGTGTGTTATCTGAAAGTATGAGGATCCTTAGATAGAAATGGAGGAGTTCATAGCCTTTCTATTAGATAGAAGAGTTGAAATTGGTAGAGGATGGTTTTTTCAGAAGGTGGTGCAATCTTATCTAATACACCAGGTGGAGGAGTGTTTGTGAGGAGACTAAGAGGCATAACTAATGCACGATCGTGTTGGCTATGGTGATGCTCTGATGGGATGGTCATAGGATGGTCAGAACTAGATGTTGTAGGTTGTTTGTTCTGATAGAAATGCGCAAGGGAGTTCTTCATGAGTTCCATAGCTCACCCTTGTAAGTACACCTGATAATTTCTAAGATGTACCATGGCTTGAGGTTTCAGTTTTGGTGGCCTAGGATAATGTGGGTAGTGGTTGAGTTTGTGGAAAGGTACTTGGTTTTCTAGTTTGTAAATGAAGAGAATCGTGTTCCTCATGGTTCATTGCAACCCTTGGATTTACCTCAGTGGAAATGAGATGAAATATTTATGGATTTATTTACACGATTACCCAAAACATAGGGTGGTTGTGATGCTTTCTGGGAGATAGTGTATTGGTTGACGAAATTGACCCACTTCTTAGCAATCAAGGATTCATGCATAGTGGATTATTTATCTAAGAGTTACGTTGATGATGTGGTGTGGTTTCATGGAGTTATGAGGTCCATTATCTCATATTGGGACACATATTTTACCTCATGACTTTGTATGGTATTGAATCATTATTTTGGAACTTATTTATACCTCAACATTGCTTTCTACCCTCAGAAAAATGGGAAAACCGAATGGACTATCCAGACATTGGAGGATATGTTGTGAGTTTTCATCTTGGTATTTGGTTGATCTTTGGAATGAAACCTGCCTTTGGAAGAGTTTAATTATAATAATAGATATTACTCTTCCATTGGAATTTATCCATTTGAGACTTTTACAGGAGATCATTTCATCCTCTATTGTGCTGGATGGAGGTCAGGGAGACACCTATTATTGGTCCTCATGTCGTGTAAAGCACAAAAAATAAAGTTCATCTTGTCTATGAGAGTATAAAAACAGTGCATGACTAACAGAAGTCTTATTATAATCACAGTAGGAGTCCCCTAGATTTTGAGGTTGGAGACTATGTTTTCTTGAAGGTTTCCCCTTGACGTGATTAGTGGAGGTTTGGTAGATGGAGTAAGATTTCCCATAGGTTTATTGGGCCCTTTAAGGAATTGAGGTGAGTTGGAAAATTTCTGTACTTGTTGGAATTACTACCATGGTTGGAGAGGATCCATGATGTCATTCACATCTCTCATCTTTATCAGTATCTTCACGATGAATCTCATGTCCTAACTGGGAGAGTTGGATATAGAGGATGATGTGACATTTTTGGATCATCAAGTGGTGATCCAATACTATCAAGAGTGTTGTGAGGAATAACCATTCCCTTGGTTTGTGTGTTTTAGAGGCATGGTGACCTAGAGGAGAGTACTTGGGAGCAAGAGACGTAGATGAGTTCCTTGTACCTGGAGTTGTTTTGAATTTTTATTTTCTCTGTCTTGCTTTGTGATGTGATGTTTGAGACCTTTTTATTTTACAAGATGAGATATTTTCCCTAGTTAGTGATGTGTGTGGTGTGATGCATGAATTTTTTTTAACATATGAAAATGGGAGGACCTAATTCTTAATTAATAAAAAATAACTATGATGCAATTAAACCTATTCGGGTGAGTCATTGTCTCCCTGAGCAGATAACATCTTGACATGGAAGATAGAATTTCCCGATTTGTGTGTTTGAGACTGTGAAGTTAGTTGGTTGTAGTGGTTTTTGGTTTAGTCTGTGTGGATGTTTATATGGTTGTGTATTGGTTGTGTGGTAGTGTGGTTATGTGAGAGAAGGCGGCTTGTGGTTTTGCAAGTGTGTTTTGTGGCCATTTGGGTTGGCTTTTTTAGTCGATGGTATCATTTGAGGTGTGATGAAATCCTTGACAGGTATCTCATGGGATGTTTGTTTGGAAAACATTCCTTTTGGGTGTGGTTTTATATTCTCAAGGGATAGAATCATTTTAGAGGTATCTAATGTAACAATATGTGGCCTCCTGGTCCATTATTTTTCCAATTTTGTCCATTGGAGGTGTTCGAGGGAGGTTTTGGGAGTTCTTAGTGGATGTTGGAGGTGATGAAGAGTTTATATAGGAAATACACATCGTGTAAGTGTATTACATGACATGAAAGTTGGTTTCACCACTTTTCTAGGTATAATTCACAATGTGTATGTTTTGGGGTTTAAATAATAAAAAGTTGATGCAAATTTTAGTCGGAACCTCGGATCCTAGAGTTATATGATGTGAAATGGGATTACATGTCATGTAATTCCCTAATTTTTTATAGTTTAAAAGGTTTCATCCACTCAGGTTTCCTCCATATCCTATTACCAGTAGCTATTCTCTCAATCCATTCATCTTTCAACCTTCTTCTTCATCATTTGAAGATTCCTTTTGATCGGGATAGATCCATGGGATCCCATATTCAACCTATGGTGAGTTCTCCTCTCGTTCTCATCTGTTTCCATATGTTCTTCTTCTGATTTTTTTTGCAGTGGTGTGGTTTTGTTTGAGTTGTAAGTTTGGGATGTTTTTTAATGGTCTTTGGTTGTGGTATAAGTTAATATGTGTTTTCTCACAGTGCGATTGTGGTTTGTGGGTGTTCATCTTCACCCTATGGTGCACAGTGAGTTGGGAAGACTTCTTTGAGGTAGGGATTCCCTCAATTCTCTTTATTGTGTATCATGTGGGGGGGGGGTTACTTTTTTTTATCTATAGATTATGGTTGTTTCATATTAATTAAAGATAAATAATTGGCTAATTGGATTTAAAAGGGGTGAATGAGGTTTGATTCACATGCTTTTATATCTTTGATATTATATTGTGATATTGTGATTTGTACGGGCTTGTTTCCATAATGAAAATTGGGGCAATTAGTGGCTTTGTTTGTGTTGGATATATGTGTTGAGATTGGTTCTTTTGTTATTATTTTTGTGATATCACCCAAAAAATGGAAATTGGCAAACCAGTTATATTTGGTTAATAAATTTATTTATCCAAAATTATGATTTGTGTGATAAAATCCCAAAAATATGGTGGAATGTGATAAAACCCCCTTTTTAAATCAATAAAAGGATCTTTCTGTATTGTGATTTGTGGTTGGGGAATGTGGCGATAATAGTTTGTGGGCTGTGCTTTTGGGGCGATGAGGTGATAGTTTGTGGGCTGTGCTTTTGGGGTGAGGAGGTGATAGTTTGGGGGTTGTGCTTTTAGGGTGGTGAGGTGATAGTTTGTGGGCCGTGTATTTGGGGTGACAAGGTGAGGTTTTTGGAGATGGTAGTTTTCTTGTGATATGTGGTTATGTTGTGATAAATGCATTAGTAGTGATGGAATAAAGGAATGTTTACTAATGTTTGAAATGGCATGGATTGAATTGGTTAATGGGATGGAAATTTTCCAAAGGAAAATTTAATGATGGGTTGTGTGACTAAATATGGTTGAAGCTAAATAATAAAATTAATGGGTGTTAAAAGTAGAAGAAATGTGAAGAAAAATTAGATTATTAGGCCTATTGAGCTTCTGAAATGACTATTTCAGATTCCAATTAATGCATTTAGAGGTGGTAACAAAAGTTATGGTGTTAAGAGTTGGTTATTTTTTGAAAACCCATAGTTTGGGATTGAGGGTTTGATATATATATATATATAATTATATATTCCTTGTTATTTATATACAAACCCCACTCAGGTTGATAACTATGTGTCTAACACCTGCATAGTCATGTGGGGTGTGTGTTCCTCAACATCTCAGTGGGAGGATGGATGGGTGGCCACTTACCCTTCCCCGCTCCCTCTTCCATGAGATGATGACCGAAGATTCATTGGGTGAGTTGTGATGTGGTGTCCAAGGTGTCATTGGAATGAGTTGTTACGTGGTGTCCTAGGTGTATTTGGGATGAGTTGTGATGTGGTGTCCCATGTGTCTTCGGGATGAGTTGAGATGTGATGTGATGTGTTGTGGTGCGTGGTCCATGTGTGTGCGGTCAGGATGTGTTGTGGTGTGTGTCCCAAGTGTGTGTAGGTGGGATGTGATGTGGTGTGTGGCCTAGGTGTGTGTGTGCATGGTGTGTTGTGGCGTGTGGCCCATGTGTGGACCAATTGTGTGTGGGTGGGATATGATGTGGTGTGTGTCCTAGGTGTGTGTGGGTGAGGTGTGTTGGGGCATGTGGCCTAGGTGTGTGCAGGCGAGATGTGATGTGGTTTATTCTAAAGAGGCGAGAGTGATAGGATGTTTGTCGTTGGGGTGTGAGAGAGGCTAATCAATGGGACAGTGGTACAGGGTTTCCTTTCATCGATGTGCTTTAGTTTATATTATATAACTTGGATTTAATTATTTGGTGAGTTCACCTTGGCGAGGTTGGGATGGTTAGTATTCCTTGATAGGTACTTCTTGGTTCAGATGTTTTATCACAGGTGCATTAGTGTGCTTCTTTTACATGTTTATAATAGAATGGAGGTTTTTCTATTGAGTATAATTTTATACTCACCATATGTATATAATACTATTTTTATATTTTCATAAGGATTTCATGGACCGTTCTGGAACTTACTAGACCAGATCCATTATATTTGTTTTGTTTCTACTTTAGATTTACTTTTGGGTATTTACTTTGGATAATTTTATTTGTATCAGTTCAATAAATACATGCATGTTTGATGGTTTGGGTTTCTCTTTTATATTATGTCTTAGAGTTTTTGTTTATTATTCATTATATCTCCCAATATTTGTTACTTATAAATGTTAATGCCTCCCATATTGTGACATTTTTACACCCTTGGTGCTAGTTTCCAACCCGAGGTACACTGGAGGAGGGACTCTGGGGTCATTATTTATCTCCCCTGATTGTGGTATATTTAGAGGGAGGGGGTCATGACATCCATGCTCATAAATGACATTACCCAGAATGTGAACCTCATGTATCTATATCTAGAAATTCGAGATCTTCCCATAAAGATGGTGCTCTCAAAAAAATCTAGAATCATCCTCAAGTGCTCTGCATGATCCTCCTTGGATGAAGAGTCGATGAGTATGTCATCGATGAAGACAACCAAAAACTGGTCCAAGTACATTTGGAAGATCTAGTTCATCAAAGCCATAAATGTTATAGGATAATTAATCACACCAAATGTAATCCCAAGAAACTCATAGGATCCATAGATACATAGGGATTCCAACTTTGGTATATCAGCCTCGTGAACCCCCAACTGGTGGTAATCAGACCAAGGATTGATCATTGATAACCATCCCACACCATGAAATTGGTCAAAGAGGTTGTAAATCCATAAAGGGGTACTTTTTCATTATTGTGGATTGGTTTAGGTGATGATAATCCATGAAAATCCATAAGCTCTCATCCACCTTTTTATGAATGATATTGGAGCTACCCATGGGGACACACTAGGTTTGATGAAACCCTCCTCTCCAAATTCCTCCAACTGCAACCAAAACTCTTATATCTCAGTAGGGTCCAATTGATATTATGTAGAAGATATCCGAGTGGTGTTGGGATGTATGTTGATGAAAAAATCCATCTACCACCTTAGAGGTAGTCTCATAACATCCTTAGGGAATATGATTATATAATCCTCCATGATTGAAGGAATCCAGATGCCTAAATATCTTGTTTCACCAAGGGATAAAATTTCCAACTAATGGGTTATGTCTTACAACCTTCTTCTCATAGAACCCACCCATCCTGCCATGATATCTCACAACCTCCCATAAAGGTGAATCTCATCCCATCAGTGCATAGGCATCTAAATCGTCTTTGGTGACAATAAATCTGGGCTCAGACCATGAAAAAATAATCTATATCCAAGATGAAATCATAGGGTTCCATCATGATGACCAAAAGGACCCATGTGAACCTCTCTCTACCAAGTGGTAGCTCATACTACTGACATATAAAATATTCAAAAGAACCATTCCCTATAAGAGCATCAAGATAAAGATGCTAAACTAGTGCATAGACTGGGAGCTCCAACTCTCACACTATGAGTATAGAGATGATTGAATAAATGGAACTTTTGTATACTAGAACTAAATAAAGATAAAAATAAACACATATAATACCTATAATCATCTCTTGAACTATAGGGTAATAAGCCTCCAGAGCCTACAGTTGTCTGTGGCCCTGATCACTGGCTCCCTAAACCGATCATGGGTTGCCTAGTGGTGGTCATGGAAGGATCTCATAGCATCATACACCACCCATAATTCCTCCTCCTTTTCCATCTCCGCCCCATGAGAACTACCCTTAACTTTCCTAGGAGATCCCTGATCATGGTGCTACCTAGGACTTGGAAGTACTTTAGCTACTTACATGCACTCTTCAATAAGTCTGGTTAGGCAGTGAAGTGCTATGTGACCCCACCCATCAGAAGAATAGCATCGACCCTCTCCAGGATTCCATTGTATTCAGTGTTTTACATGTACCACATGACCATGTGTCTGAGTTTAATTGTGAAAGGATCCTCTATGCTGTGATCCCACCAACTAGTGCTTGTTAGCTGTTATAGATGAATCAGATCTATGACACCCACTGCCAACTCATGCTACCGAGAATCCCTCTGATAGAAATCTATCTATCAATAGTTCCCACTCAAGCACCTAAACAAAGGTGGGGATGCACAAGGGCTCCACATTGACACAAATATTTCTAATTATTCCCTACTCAAACATCAATTATCAAAATTAACCATCGTGAATCATGTTAAAGGAGTACCTTGTAAGGTCTATGAACATTGTTATGTACTCAACCACCATCACCCCTCCCTACTACAGCTCTAGAATCTCTTGAATCTAAGCTAAGTGCAAACAAGAGGGGTAGTGCTTCTCATGGAATAACTAATGGAAGTCGGGCCACCAGAGTGTCAACTCATTGTGCATCTGGGTAAGAAGGACACACCAACACCTAGATGCTTCATAGAAAAGGATAAATGCTAGTGAAACCACCTAATACATTAGTGTTCAAAGAAGACTGAATACACCTACCACCGACTCTATCCAATCCTATTATCCCTGATGATTTAACTCCCAATGGAACCTCAGTGTCCTATGACACTGGAATCCATGGAGCATGTGACTCCTACACACATCCTTAGCCTACTCTATTGGGATGATTAAGTACTTTATTGGTGTAGGTGCTACAAACTTCTCACCAATAGGAAGAATCTCATGGGATGGACCATAAACTAAGGCCACATTGCTCATTGGATTTTCATCATGATTTAGAAATTGAATTCTCGATGGTTGTCATCATAGTGAAATCCTGAAATTTTAATCAAGACATACCACAACCAGATGAGCATATATATATTACAACAATGGTGAGCTGAATCAAAAAGGAAAATCAAATAATCAATCATATATGATGCATGTGCCATTGATCCCTACAAACAATGTCTTAGTATACTGGGTTGACAAGAAGGTTATCAAGGTCTTTTTAATGGATATGTCGGTCTCCCACACCACCATTAGATTCCCTATCTGGATATTCACACTTGAGAAACTCTAACACTATTTCCCTAATCCCAACCAAATCCTCAAAAAGTGACTACTCCAATAATCATCACATGGATAAAACGACATTTGATACCAATAAATCATGACCCAACCCAATTTGGTGCTCAAGCCACAACTACCCCAAGCCTGCCTCTATAGGCTTGGGGTGGTGAAAAGAACTAAAATGAATATCCTAATTGGGAGGCCTTTTCCTAAGTACTAGTACACCCACACCTTACAATCTAAATGCGAAAGTGTAGAGGAATAATAATAAAAAGATTCCAAATCGAGAAATTAAACCAAGCATGAAAAACCTCTATAGTGTACAAGAGTACGATAGTGAAAACTAAAAAGTAAAGGGAAAACATACATGCCCAACTATAAATATGACCCAACCTAAAAAAACTAGAAAATTAAACTATTGAGTGAACCCAAATATTGATCTCTAAGTTGTGACCACAATATGTGGTCCAAAGTTCTAGGTATCCCTAGGCTCCTTTGAAGTCACCACTAACCTATCTGTCATCTGCATAAGACATGATACATGTGGGAAAATCCCATGTAAGGGTGAGTATATACATACCCAGTAGGACACCCCAAAATATGAAGGGGGTAGTGGTAAGAGATACAATGGGAAGCTAAAGTCAGTAGATAGTATACATGATACAACATACAATGAAAGAGAACATATCAACCCCAACCTAGAGAAAGAGTAACCTCGTCTAAGCACATGGGACTCTACACAATGAGTAGATGAACTAAACATAGAGTCATTTACAACCATATTAGGAGAGTGAACTGATCCAACCATGAGAAGAAAAACCTATAAATCACGTGGCATACCCACATGTCTTTGTATCACATGTAAAGAGAGTAACCAAACCCAAAGGCATGGATGCAAATGTGTGTATATATATATATATATATATATATATGCTCAGTAAAAAAATCCCAAATGAGATGTTAAGGGGATATTTATCTCACAACTCATCCTAGAATAAGATACAACAATAATTCCAAAAGTCCATCAATGATTCCCAACATCTTACACATCTTCTTAGAAGTAAACATCCAAGTAAATACATGCCTTGTCACCATGCTGAATAGTCGAGGGGTCATATTATCTTGGTAGAGGACCCATGCCCAGGTATAATAGGAGGTTTATACTTAGTGGTAGAGGACACATGCCCAACCTGGATGGAGGGTTCCACTCTAAGAGTCAAGGAACCATGCCCAACCCAGTTAGAGGTTTACACTTAGAAGTTTATAGAGAACTCATACCCTTAAAAGTATGATGGTTCCACTCCAGAGGTAGAGAATCCATGACCATCCCATCTAGAGGGTTCCACTTTGATCATCTAGGACCCATGCTTAGCCCAGAAAGATGATTCAACTCGGATTCTAGTAGAGGACTCATGCATTGTTCTAATAGGAGGTTTACACTCTACAAGTTGACAAGGAACCATGTCCATCCAAGCTAGAGGGTTACACGTAAGAGTTGATAGAGGACTCATGCCTATCCCAGATAGAGAGTTCAACTATAAGAGTCTACAGAGGACCCATGACCTGTGCCAACAGGAGGGTTCCACTCTAGTCATTGGGGACCCATACCCATACTAGATGGAGAGTTCCACTTAGGATGTATCTGGTGATCTTGTGTGATCAATTATATCATTGAGCATCTCCTAACCAATCATTGTTATCATAACATTACACATTTTATATCAAAATCCACAATTAAAGGAATCATCACATTATATGTGAAAAAAAATCAGGATAGGCTACCTGCATGCCAAAATCTATGTTCAAACAAAGGAGATACAGAAGACTAAAGGTTCCTAAAAAAGAGCCAAGGTGGTACATAATATTTAGGGGACCCAAAAGGAATGTGTTCCTAATCCATCACTGGGACTTAGAATTGCACGTCGTCTTAGCGCATAACTCTAGAAAATTAAATATAAATATTTTTTATGTCTTTAACGAAAAATCTCGAGTCTCTATAGAAAGTGTGGGTTGATTGAATCATTTTAAATGGGATTGACTGAGGATCATCTATTGAGTGTCACACTTTTTTAATCATGTATAGTTATTAAAGAGTTAAACCTCATCATTCTTCCTTATAATTTTTATCATCGGGAACCACCCACCTTACCCTCAAAATAACCATGGGAAATCCCTCATGATTAAATCATTTTTATGACTTTATATGCTAATTCAATGACTCTTATTATCATTGATTTTGATAAATCACAATACACTTCATTAAGGTTTAAACATTAAATTGTTTTAAATTTTACTATTTTTAGTTTTTATTATCCTATTGGTATATTATAAATTAATTAAATTTTTTACATCCACCAGAACATAGTAGTGATTTTTGATAGCACATTGAGATAAAAACATTATAAAATGGAGTTAAAAGTTACGTATATCAGATGATGGTAAACATTATTTGATACTCTTTCAATTTCACTCAAAGAAATTGAAATGAAACCATTGATGTTTATTATACATATTTCAATAGATTTAATATGCCGTTTTTATGATATAGAGTGAATTTCATGATAATATTTCTGAATATTTCTCAATCGTTTTGAATTTATGCATCATATAATTTTCCCTCAGTGCTTCTGGTTGTTTTAGTCTTCATAGGGACTTATATAGAGAATCAGTGCATGAGGTTTTCATTATAAATTATCTAAGTTTTTTTGTAATTATTCTTTGTTTTATTGCTGAGATTAAGAAGATTCTATAGTGGAATATGATTTTTCAAATAATTGAGATTGATGGATTTTGGGGATAGGAAGACATAGACCTTTTGGTAGGGTTACAATTGATGAAGCTTAAGGTGATTGAGCTTTCTGATTTTGATAATTATTATTTAAGGATTACAACATATGAATATATATATATAAACCAATATCCCTATTAATGAGATTTTGGGTATGAAATTTTTTGATCCTGGTGAGCTTATAGTTGATAAACTTACAAGTTGTGAAGTGGGATACCAAGGATTAGTTTAGAAATCCTCCCACCTATTTTAATAAAAGAAAAGGATTCTTATGGATTAAATTTTTTTTGGTGATAAATATTCCTAGAATTATTAGAGTTATTTCGCAATACTCCATGCATTGTTGTTACTTTTATGTGATTATTTTTTGATTTCAATAGTGTATTTGTACATTTTTCAAACAGTAGTAATATTTTGATCGATTTATTTTTTTCTATATTTATTATTTATTTATATTTTATTTGATCATATTATATTATCATTCATCCAAATGGTGCTATAGTGGGATGAAAATTGATAGTAATTCTTTAGATTATAATTCACCTCTATTGTAATTTTATATTAACACATTATCCAGGATAACACTTGGTATCTTAGCCAATATCTTGATATTAAATATATACTCTATATTTGAGGTAATATTTTGATATTCTTATATTGTAATTTTATTGTAGGTGAACATATAATAGTATCCTTACATTAACTTATATAATAGGAAATATGCTTTTGTTTCTGATAAGGCATGAATTCCTATATGAACTTCAATTTTTGTAATCTAAGATGACAACCTATATTTGATGGGGAATATTTTTAATACTGGCACAACAAGATGAATACTTTCATTATTAGAATGGGAGTTGATCAATTTATTATGATGACCAAAAATTATATATTTCTAGAGAAACATTTATCTACGTTTTCTTATGATGACAAGATGTAATATCAAGAAAATTATAAAGTCCAGAATAAGTTACTTTTCACAATGACATGAAATCTCTATATTTAAATTTCATTTTGTGAGACTATGAATGAAATATGGAGAAATCTAGAGATTACTCACTTTATAACTTCCAAGGTACTTTATACTTGAAGAGTTATATTAGGATCTTTTTATAAAGACCTTTATTTTATACCTAGAGAATCTATGGTAGAAATGTAGTAACACCTTATGATTATTGTTAATAAACATCAGTGTTTGGGTGAACAGGAAATTACTGATGAATAATATTCATAAAAAGTGGTTGATATTTTACTAAGGGAATGAGAATACAATAGTAAAACTATAGAATACACTAAAAAAACCATGAATCTAAATCTACATTGTATCATTGGAACATTAATACAATATGTGAATATATTTAAAAGAGATGTTGAGAATGAGAAAAGAAATAATAAATGAGAACTCACTTCATGTTATGGTGTTTTAATTACAAGTGATAAAATATCTAAGTTAGTGAATAAGTATACAAATTAATTTAATGATAGGAATATAGAATATAGTGAAGGTGTGATTTATATTCCTATGAGAAGAATATATAATATTATCAAAAAATAGCTTCATGTTTGATTATCATAAGGTTATAAAATCTAAACATTGATTTGGGTATTTAGACACCATATGTTATGAATGTAAGAAGCCAGGGAATATCATATTGGATTTTGCTTAGTTGAAGAGAAAGAATAATGACATCAAATCTATAAATAGAAAAGAAATAAAATATTTCCATGCTACCAATGATACATAGAGTGTCAGTAATGATCCCTCGTCTGATAAAAATAATGAATTGGAGGATGATGAAAAGAATATCATCAATTTTCATTCAAATATTCCAAAGAATTGCCTATGATTGATAGGAATAGTAACTACTGATATAATTTATTAATTATCTTTGAATACTAATGTTTCTTTTTCCACATATGATGATATAAGTTCAACTTCATAATAAGTTAAAGATGATATAACAATGGTTAAAGAAATAACTGGATATATGTATTTCCTAGAAAAATGAAATAACTTTTTTTAAGACCTTAATATTCTTATAGAATATGTGGTTATCATAAAAGATAGAAGTTCTAAATATTTTGAGGAAATTTATAATATTAATTCCAAGTTAAATAATATAGGTTCTAAAATTATGAGATGATGATAGTTAAAAGTAAATTCATTAATGATTTCAATGAATCTAAAAGATAAATTTCCAAGATAGTTACTAAATTGAATACTAAAAAGATTAAGTTATATCATCAGAAGATGGAAGTGAAAATGTTAAGATGAAATTAGAAATTGAAAGTTTAAAGAAATTATTAAATAATTTTACTACTATAAGAAATTAATTTTAAAAAATTTATAATAAATTAAAGTCTAAAAAGACAACTTTTGGTGGTTTTTATAAAACCTTCAGAAGATACCTTTATAAAAGTAATTTTTCCCAAGTTATGCACCCTTTTATACCTAATTTTCGAGATGCCCACATTGGGAAAATATTTTTATTTTAACAAGAACCAAAATACTAAACACCATAGAGATTATATTTCTAAAATCTAATAGCTATATACTAAAAATGAGTTGGAAATATGTGGGTTCCTAAATATCAATTTGTTAACATCATCAGACCCATATAGGTTTAGGTACGAAATTATTTATCAAATTTTTTTTGGAAGAAAGGATGAGTATCAAAAAAATATATATATGGAATATAGATAGTGGCTATCCTTTACATATTATAGGATACATTTTTAATTTTTAAAATATATGAAAAGTTAAAGTAGTAAAAATCAGTTTTGGAGATGATGTGTAAGTCCAAGTCTATGGCATGGGTTCTATTGTCTTTCTTGGTCAGAATTTAATGTATAAATAATTTTATGTTTTAAGACATAAGTAAAATTTCATTATCATTAAGAAAAAGATATGTAAAGGTTATTATGTGAACTTAAAGAATAAATAAAGTGTTGTTAAAAGCTCAGACAGAGTGCACACTTTATCCACTTATAGGCATGATAATGTTTTTATGATAAACTCAAAAAACCTTAGTAATTTGAATTTACATTATCTAAGTGAATTTGAATATTATTCATCGATTTGGAATAGAATATTATTAAATTTTAATGTATATACATTAATAATGTTATGCAAGAATGGTCTAGTCAGGGATTTACAAGAATAGAAATTTAATTATTCTAAATTTTGTGATCCTTTAAAATTTGGTAAGTGAAACAAATCAATATTTAAGTCCATTAGTGAAATCTCAATGTCTGTGGATTTATAGTTAGTGTAAATGTATCTTTTTGGTCCTACACAAACTGTATATATTGAGGGAAAAATATTTATTTATGTATAAGTTGATGATTACACTATATATACTTGGATTTATTTTTTAAAACTAAAGGAAAAAGACCCACTATTTTTAAAAGTTTTGTTTTTCATGTTCAAAATTTTAAAAACATATATATAGTTAGTAACTAAAGCTATTGAGGTGGTGAGTTTATAAACTCTAGTTTTGAAACCTTTTATAGTTAATAGAGAATAAGTCATAATTTTTTAACACTAATAGATCCATAATAAAATGGAGTAGTTTAATGAAATAATAAAACCCTATAGTAAATTATCTAGAGAATTATATGTGAATACATAGTAGCTAAATATTTTTGGGTGGAAGCTGTGAGTATAGATTTCTACACTTTTAATTTCATTTTCTTTCATTTGGTTTTTAATAAAACCCCTTATGAATTGTAAAACATAAGAAAACCAAAACATAGATTGTTCAATGTTATTGGATGAAATTTTTTAATTTTGAATATTATATAAAATATTCACGAATTTTTTCCAAAATCTGAATAATTTATATTTTTTATTCATTCCTCCACTATTATGGTGTATTAAATTTTTAAAAAATGCTTATATATTTTGGAATAAATGATATATGTCATGTTTAATGATACGTATCCTTATTTAATTTTAAAATATTTATAATTTACACATCAAGATTGTAATTTTGAAGCCTTTATTATATTATTGGAAGTTTAATCTCATCTACCAGAAATTAAATTACCTGATAATAGACTAATAGAAATAGAACTATTGGAAGTTAGACCAATGGATGTTAATTCATCATCAAATGAAGTTTGAAATCTGTTTTTACCAAGAAATAAAATAATATAAAGGAATAATCTCACTGAAAATGTCATTATTGATGTTAGAAATCTAGTTTAAGACAAAAATTCATTACAAAATGAATGTGTAGATTTTGTATTACTATATTAACATGAACGTAAAATGGTAAATAAATCCTTGGGTGAGGAGAGTTGGATAAGTAATATGTAGAACAAAATAAGGTTTGAACCATGGTTGAGAATATAAAGGATTTAATAATTATAAGAGTAAAATAGGTATTCTATAATAAATGTGATGAAAACAATATTATTTTCCAAAATAAAGAAAGATTAGTTTCTAAGTGTTATAGTCTGAAATAAGGCATAGATTAAGGATAAACATTTTCTCTAGAAGCTAGTCTTGATTCCATCCATATACTTATATAATTTCCATATCATCTTAATTTGACTCTATATCAAATAGATATAAATATTTCCCTCCTTAATAGATATGTTTATGAGGATATTTATGTATAATAAACCCCTAGTTTTGAAAATATTTTCTGACTAGAATATGTTATTAAACTCACTAAAGATAATTATGAACTTAAATGAGATCTAAGAGTCTGGTATGATCAGTTTTCCAAATTACTTATTCAATATAATTTTTTTTAAAGAAATAGATGAACACAATATTTTTATCAAGAAATTTTTTAATGAAACCATCATTGTTTAAATTTAAATCTATGACATTATCATTGGATCAACTGAAAAAACTCTCACAGATAGTTTCTTGGAACTTATACAAAGTGTGTTTGAGATGAAAATAATTGGTGAACATAATTTATTTATATTATTCCAAATAACATAATAAATATAAGGAAAAAATTTAACTCAATGTAAATATATAAGATATTTAATGAAATGATTTGATTTTGAAAGTGCCTCTTTGATAAGTACTCTGATAGATACCTCATGCAAACTTGATCTTCATGAAATAGATAAATTAATTGATCCAAAAATATTTAGAAGGATGATTATAATCTTACTTTAATTGATAACTAATCAATAATAATTAATGTATTCTATATACATATATGTAATATTATAAAAAAATATTAAGCAAACCCATATTAAGGTAGTCAATATGGTCTCACTATACCTTAAAGTAACTAGGAAACATAGCTTATTCAATTCATATGGAATTGAATTTATTCTTAAGAGTTATTCAAATGTTGACTTTAGAGTATGTAAAATTTCTTAGAAGAGTACTTCTTGAACTTTCCATTTCTTAGGAGAGTCATTAGTTTTATGGACAAGTAAGAAACAAATCATTGTTTCACTTTCTAATACCAAAGCTATGTATATAGTGGATATAAATTATTTCCATTAGTTATTGTGGATGTGGCATACACTCACATATTTTGATGTGATTTTTACTCAAAGTTTGATTCTTTATAACAAAAAAGGTCTATATATTTTTCTAGAAACCCAACACATCACACACGTGTGAAGAACATAAACATAAGTGACCACTTCCTATATGACCACATATATAATATTGATATTATTCTCATGTTTATGATAACTAAAAATAAATTTGTGGACATTTTTACTAAACCTATAAATTCAAATAAATTTTAATCTATTAAATAAAAATTAGGTATGATAAAATCAAATTGATCATAATTTACACTTCTTATTTCAACTATATATTGACATTAGAAAGATATTCAATAAAGGGAGTTGGCATCCTTTATTTTACAACAATATTTACTTTTTATGAAGGTGATTTAATTTATATGTAAGTCCATTTAATATAATTTACTATTTAATTTTACCAAAATCACATCTAATAAATGTTACTTATTTAAATTGAATATAATGGTAATTATCTTCTATAAGGTAAAATTTACTCAATTATTTTATTCTTATGTATTTTGAACTTTTATTCTTATACAAAAAATTTTATGCGTTAATACTCAATATTTTTATTGTAATTACTCCCATGATTATAAAAAAATTTTAATAATCACACTTATTCTTCATGTTGTAATGATTAAATTTTTTCCTTTTTACTTTCTTTTTGATATTATGATTTTATTAAGAAAATTTATTTTTAAGGAATATAAGAGAATAGATTTTAAACATTCTCCATAACCATATTTATTAGAAGAATAACATTAGTAGGTATTAAAAGATAACTTTTATAAGGTTAATTGTTTTTAATCTTATTATGTGTTGAATTATTTTCTTAATGTCTATTAATTTTGAGAGAAAGTGAATTTAATCAAGTTTTATTAATTATATGATAATATAAAGTTAGTTCTTGAGTTTTATTTTTAATTTATAACTATACCTTATTCGGTTCTTTTTATCACCATAAATGGGGAGAATTTTTTATTTTTTTATTGATAAGTTTTTCCCTGTTGTATTATTTCAGGGGAGATTATTATTTACCAATTATTGATGCTTTTATTATTTTGGGGGAGTAATGATTATCATTATTAGGGGACAAAATTATAGAGGGAGATAATATTTTTATTATGATCCTTATTACTAAAGGGATAAAGTATTGAAAAGAGGATGTATCAAAAAATGTGAATGGTTAAAAAGAGATATTATTATTTTGAATTTTATTAGATTTTTTTCTTATAAATTTTTATTATTTATTAAATGGGGGGTTATTAGAAAGTAAAAAAGTATATTGATTTTTTTTAATTTATTATCAAAATAACCATTACTTGATTTTTTAATTTCTATTGTGAGATTTTTAAAAAGAGATAGATTTTTGAGTCAATGAATCTTATTATCCTTGGTTTTGAAAGATCAAAATAAACTTCATTAAAGTTTTAACTTTACTTTGTTTTATGTTTTTAACTATGTAATTTTTATTGTTTGATTGGTATGTTTTCTAAAAAAATATGTACAACCACTAGAAAATAATAGTGTGCTGTGATTATATGTTGTGAAAAACCGATTAGAAAATGAAGATTGAGGCTACACCCATTAGTTGACGTTGTTGTAACTGAACCTAGAGAACTCATAATTTGACAATTTAATTGTTTTACCCAAATTTATATAAATTTATCCTAAGGATTGAAGGATTAGCAGTGAGTCACCAAAGAAGTGATCTGAATGGTTTTCAATTATATTGAAACTATGAATAATCTCATTGTTTCTGAGTGATGTTGATATTTTCTTCACATTGATATTCTTATAGGATCAATGTGTGAGGTTTTAATTGTAAATTCTCTTAGTTTTTAATATTTAAATTTTTATTTATCCAATCATATAGATCGAAGAGATTTTAGGTTGGAATCTGGTTGTTCTGAGAATTGAGATCGAGTTATTCTGGAGAAAATAATATAGATCCACTCTGACAGGGTTATAATTGATGAATCTATGGGTGTTTTAACTTATTGAGTTAGATCAGTTTGATTAAAGGATTTCAAGGTAAGAATACAAATATTGTCTAACAGTCTTTTAAAAGACATTCTGGGTGTGGGATCAATTTCTGCCTATAAGCTTATAATCGAGGAACTTCTAGCTGTGTATGTGGGATACCTAGGACCAAGATAGTGATCCTCTAACCAATTTGGATAATATTGAATGATTTTTTGATAGTGAAGAATTAGGGAGTTTAGATCCATGTATTAAACATGATTTTTCCAAGTTTCAATAATTGAAAAGTTATACCAAATATTCATTGTAATTTTTTTAACCTTAGTGTTAGGTTATTTCCTATTAGTGAAATGTTTATGTGTGTTGGATCTGACATAGTTGATATATTCATTATTTTTTAACATTGTAATTCAATGATTTAATTACCACTATTTTGATAATTTAAGGGAAATTATCACATATTTTGTTTATATGAATATTTTTCGATTTATTATGAAAATATTGTAAAATTTGATTTTTAGTGATTTAATTTTTATTATGTTATTAATTTATTAAATGGATAAAATTTAATTTGGGTGTTTTGATGATTAATAAGGTTTTTTATATTAGGAAATTTTCAAAAGTATCAATGTTGGGAATTATAAGGATGAATTTCTGGAATATTATTTAATTTATACATTGATCTAGAAGTATGGAATGCTCTAGAACCAATGAAAAATTTATGGATGCATGATGATGAAATATTTAAAGATATATATTTCTAGAAGATGTTGAAGAAGTTAATAAAGGATTGAAGGGAAATCCCATACATATGAATAAGCTATTACATAAGATATTTTATATAATATATGTAATAGTTTTAATTATTTCATGATAAACACAATGTAAAAACCCTTATATTATAGTTATTTTAGTGATATGATAGAGTCCCCATTTGTCCATTGTATAATATAAAATTAATTTTCTGCTAAAAGTAAAGAGCCAAGTGTCCCATGTGAAACCTAAGAGTGCCCAATCTCATATGAAAAGGATAACTAGATCTATACTAATATTTAATATTCCTCCTTTATTTTAGGATTGTAATATATGAAGCTTAAGAGTTTTCCTAGAGATTCACTAATAAATTTGATATTTTCATTTTTTATTAGAATCAAGAAAGTAGAGAATTTGGAAGGATGAAAGGAGAAATGGGCATAAAGATTTCAAAAGGAAGAGGGGGAATAGACTTGTCTAAAAATAAAACGGGACACCCACAATATAAAGGGCTCCCCCTTGGGGATTATAATAAAATATTAACTTCTTACAGTTTTTTAATTGATATAATTTTATTCTGTTCATTTGTGCTCATATTTATCTATATCTCTTATTTTTCATTTTGATATTGTGGTCTCTTAATCCCTCACTAATGGTGAGAGGTTAAATTAAGGATTAATTCCTCGATGAAATAAACTTTTCAAGAGTCTTTTCAACAAATTTCTTATTAATTCTTTGAATCCTTTGGAATTCAAAGGTTGGACGATGTTGTAGTTCATGAAATTGACTTTTATCTTGGATTTCCATTATTTACTTCCAAGTAGCTCAACCTATTTTCACTTCCTTAACATTAGTAATGGTATATGATGGAACCAGTTCTCATGTGATGATTGTAATGTGATTAAAAACAAATTTGTGTGTGGGGGGGGGGGGTAAGTTAAGGATTCACTCTCAATCAAGGTGTTTCCATCTCCTAAACCTAGGATACATTAGTATGAAATAAACATTATATATCTAGGTAATTTCATGTGCCCACCATCAATTTAGAAAGGATGATTATGTGAATTATGGGACATTATAAAAGAGATAGATTGGTGTAAATGAAGAAAAATTATATAAATTAATTCTTAAGAATATTCTAAGGTGGGTTTATTTTCTTACAAACTTCATTATATTATAATTTTATTTTTATATTTAAATTATCTTTTTATTCCAACACACACAATAAGAACCCCTATTTTCCTTTTCTTAAAATATTTAAAAAATATCGAGGAAGTTGGCGAGTGTATAAAAGGATCCTTGAGGAAAAACCAATGTCATATCCCAATCAGTTCATAGATAAATTTAAAATCTATTTTGACAGTTCCACAACAATAATTCTTCCAAGAATGTGTACCTTTCACCAAAGATGGATGATTTTGATATCTTTAATCCCATGCTTGATAGAGATCCCTTAGAAGAAACCATAGATTTAATTATTTAGTGGTGTATCCAAGGTTTAACAGAATCTCCATAATTTTGTGTAGGACATACTTACTACTACGATATTATAGTATCTCTCAAAGAAAAGGAAGAAAGAGGAATAGATATTTTGGGGATTTTATACGACGGTTGAGAATAATAAAAAAAATAGTCATCTAAATGAATATCACATTCTTATATATGCCTTATGTATTATCACTATGTATCCATGAATTTACTCATTTGTTCATAACATATTAGTAAATGGATTACAGCTATAACTTTTTATAACCCTCATCCTAAATGTATTCAACTGACTGTTCCATAATGTAAAACATTTATAATTAATTAAAACCAATATGAAAGATATAAAAACATTAAACACTTAATGATCGATAGCCCTGATCAATCATAGAGAGTAATATTCATTAAAAAATATTATTTAAAATATATTTTGATATATCCATTTCATACAATAAAATTGTCTTAGGATATAGTTATACATTATCTCCCTATCATATCAAACTATATTATCATCCATAATATATTTTCCTTGGAGTATTGGATAATGTCTCATATGATATCCCTATGTCTTACCCTATAATATAGGCTAACTTCACAATATACATATTAGTACATAGGTCATATCTACTTTAATCTACCACTTATACTAAATCCACATAGACTTTGTGCCATTCCACCTTATATTGTGTCATATATAATAAATTTTGAAACCATATCCAAAACTCTTTTTAGTTATCTCCCAATTTTTTGAAAATATATCATTAAATTCATTGTATATCATATCATATAAAATACCTTGTCAATATATATAAAAACATTTTTTATAAACTTCAAAACACTTTTAGAGTATCCTTCTAATTTTTTAAAAATTCAATCCACATTTAGTTAACCACAAAGTGTGGCCCCATGATACTTTTAAGTGTTGAAAATTAAAAATAATTATTGAATTCATTAATGTATAAAAAGTGAGGAATCTATAAAAACATCATTGCTACTCCAACAAGAAAGGGATTTGGTGTGATCTCCATTAAACACATGTATCTATAAATCTGCTTCCACAATATGTATCATATATAATTATGTGTAATCATATAATCCCTTTTCCCAAAATTTTGAGCGATTGTGGGATATAGATTATTTCAACCTTATATCTCACTCATAAATTCTAAATTACCTAAGTAAAAATTAACCAAGATGATTAATTCATCATATTTAATTCATCTAAGTGGATGAGAACATCACATTCCCTACACCCAAATAGAGAATCACATAACATACACCTTATTTTGGTATGACCATACACTTCCTAAATCTATCTCAATATAGGGACCAAATGTTATACTCATCATATGAGAGGAGCAATATAATCTTAATTAAGCATTAAATAATGAAATGAACAACAATATACCCAATCCTCGTGATTAGATAAGCTTAAATCCTTTCACTAGAAATGTACCAAAATATGAATGTTCTCATGCTAGTTATTTTGATGACCTTAGGTATGAGGATTCAATATAAAACATTAAAACCAAGTATACCAAGTATATAGTGAATGTAAAACCTTGTGGTATACTTGATGGATCATATAGTGCACACAAATCCTTTTGTGCCTCATTATACTTTTCTCTATCTCTATATGAAATCCTACCCACACAAACCTTAACATTTTATCACAACCTTTATGTAGTGACCATGAATTGGTTACTTGTATGACACTTGTATCATAGTTCTATGTCCCTAGGAGAACTCCTTGATCGATAAGGGTTGTAAATAAGCATTGAGACTCTAGGTGTGTGAGTTTGAGATAGATTTACCAATTATTTTTTAAATAATAAGGAACTGACTAAAAATAGAAAATTTGGCATGATATATCTATATGCATGATATCTAGAAAAAATAAGAACTTTCCAAAAATAATTAGTTTCTAAAAGTTCATAACCAAGAATGCATTTAAGACTACAAAAATATAAAAAGACTAATATAAGTACTCAAAATAAAGAGAAAACCCAATAATTGATAAGTGCCAGCAAGGTCCCTAGTCTCTAGATCCAACACCGATGAAAAGTGACACAAACCAACTAAACACAACTAGAAAATGGATCATAAATCAACCAATACCTATGATTCATGAAACATAGACCATATGGATTCATGTACAACAAAGTGGGAATGTGGGTGTGATCTTAACATACTCAGTAGGACCCCACCAAGATTATAACATATATGAACCATCCCCAAGTGTGTGATTGAATCAGTCAACTCATTTACATAGATATAGTAAGAAATATTTATAAACAAAGATCACAAATTCTTGGAATGTAAAAAAATAAACAATATACATTTCAATAGTAGACTATAATAAAATAACCCTATATCAGGAGTGTTCATACATGAAAAAATTTCATTGAGTTGAGTTCTCATGGTATGAGATGTACTAGTCAGCATAACAATATGCCCATTCCAAAAATTTAGGTAGGTCATTCCAGTCATAATAGTGTCTTAAACATGTAATCATATTCACTAATTTGTATGATTAGATTTGTACAAATAAGTAATAGTCTTAGTGATCTATTATAGGTATATAATTGAGTCTTAACCTATAGTGGTAATCTTGCATCCCATCGAAGGTAATATATGTCACAAACCAACCCAAATTTTTCACCCATCAGATGCTCGAACCGGCCCATGGAATCCCTAAGTCATATTCTTGATCACTATGGGGTGGTACCAAGAAGAATGTAATCAAAGTAAATCTAGTGGGAATAAATTCAACCAATAATTAGAGTTCAGTAACAATGGAAAAATTAGATTGAACACTCCATATGTCATAGGTCCATGCTAAATAAAATATGATTCATAATAAACTAAAATAATAAAACAAAGAAACTGAAAAAAAAACATCTATAGTAATCCATCTAATCACCTCTAGTATCTCTCCATTTCATATGTAATAATGAAAAATACACCTCTAGATTCCTTTTCTTTTTCCACCAATAGATTTCAATACCCTCCATCCAAAAAAATATGTTAAATCCTATATTACTGATGCAATAAAGAAAATATAAAATAAATGAAATAAGCAACATACCTCCCCATGAAAATAAAAGTATTCATCTATTTATATTACATTAATGATCCAATAGTACAAATAAAAGAGCTAGAACCTAGAACTAAAAGATATATATAGGCATGAGAAAAATAGATTAATAGGATTTCCAAATAAACCACACCCAACATAAAGCCTTTAAAAAAGATATCCTTTTTTAGTTTGAAATAAAATATTAAAATTAGGTTTTTTATTTGTTAAAATCAAATCACAAATCATATAATCATTTTTTAAATATTTCCCTTCTCAATCTATAAATGAAAAAATTCAGTAAGAAAATTTTTACTGGCCAACGCCCCTTTTATATTAAAATATAAAAAAACCATTATTCGAACAATATTTTAAAGAAAGATTTTAAATAACCTTTAAATTAACTATTTTACTTAATAAGGAAAACAAGATATAAAAATGATGATATGAGTAGTTGAAAACACACACCCTATGATATAAAATAGTTAGAGTCATTATGGGAACCAAGGGGTTTTGGGGACTAACTTATACATGACTAAAAAAATACACAATATGGATAGTGCCAAATAATAATCAACCTGACCAATACTTAGTATTACTCTCACTGGTCTAACTAAGTGGAACACCCCATAAGAATATAATTACTCTATCTCAGGGACACTACTAAAAGTGTAATACTAAACTAGTGCAACATGTGAACCTGTCATTCTGGCCTAACTACCCCAGGATTCCCATGAAATATAAATAGAGGAGATTATTTCAAATATATAAGGTTGGTTACATCTGACACCATGGAACACAATGCAAGGAAACAAATGACAGTAAACACATAGACTCATGGACTTGACCCCACAACCTGCGCCTCACCCCCCAAACCCTTACCACCATACCACCGATGGTGGGGCACCATACATTTTTATATTTCAAATATAAATATATAACATGCAATCATAAAAGTAGATTGAAAATAATATTTTTTATTTACCTTAAAACTCCATTTAAATGAAAACTCGTTGTTACAATACATGCATATAATAATTATATAAACCCCCACCCGACATGATCCACATATCATATTTCAACAATCCTTGATTTTCAATAATTAAGGGGAATTACTCAAAGGGGTAAATTTTTTGAATAATCAATACATTAAATTTTTACAATAAAAATGGTACTTATAAAAAGCACAAAAAAAATAATGACAAAACATATCTATTTATAAAATTCTAAATAGGTCCTTTAAATTTATTTTGAAATCATGTTAAAATATTCCATTTCCAATTTACTTTGGAAACTAAAATAGGCATCAATATTAAATTTAAATTTACCTTTTTATTGTTATACTCATATAGACTCTATCATATAAATACATATGACTTGAGTTGGGTAAATGAAAATAATCCCATGTGGATTTGTACACACACACACACACATATTTATATGTATACCTTTTTATAAGTGAATAACCACAAAATATATTTTTTTTTCAAAAAAGGTTTTTATTAATTCAAAAACAAATCTTAAAATACTTTATTAATTGTTAGAATTTCAAGTATTAATTGAAATGTCGAAAAAAAAACTAGAAAGGTCAAAATTGAAAGTTTCCTTTAAAAAACATCATTGAAAATACCATAATTCACTAGTAAACGCCATTCGAGTATTTCATTAAACATTCAAAGTTAAAGGCAGTTTCTAAATAATTTTAAACCAATAATTTATATGAGAAAAGTCCCTCCAACTTAGTAAAAACCAAGTGAAACTTTATTTCCTTTGTAAAAATGATTAAAAACATATAATTAAATTATTAGGTATCCAAAACATCAATTTAAAACACAAGAAGTGAAGGTTATAATATTTGAGGACTAAAATGATGGATAACCTACCTGAAACATGTTTTCCATGAAAATGATGGCACTATTACACATTAATGAGGTCCAAGATGCCCTAGAGGAAAAAAATGGAACCAAAAAATCACAAAATACCTATCTAAAATTTATCAAAATATTAATAAAGATCCAAAACATACATTGATTCAATGGAAATCCATCACCTTTCATGATTATAGTATTAACCAACCTCAAATCAAACCCCATGTGTCTTATGAATCAAAAATAAAAAAATAAACACCCCCATTCAAAATAAAGATCCAATAAGTCTTGGGTACTATGAGGGAGATAAGGAAAAAAAATAAAAACAAGATTATATGGGAGAAAGATACCTTATGGTGAAAAACTGAGCCTAGCTCATGTTAAAACCCCTTGTAATCACTATTTGAGGTAGAGAATGATAGGAAAGAGAAGTGATGAAAGAGCCTTCTCGGTTGGTTCATGTAACACAGAAATAGAGATTAGGGATGGCTCTAGTGTGATAAAAAAAGGTAGTAGGGTAAATATATAAAAATCAGTTTGTTTTATTTGACATTGCACATGGTTTTACTGGAAGGTTGGTCAAACAATGCACCAACAGTATACCTCCTACTGGAGGGTCTGAATTACCTCACATTGAAAGGGATCATGGTTAGGTAAACCATGCATTTTCTATGTGTTTTGGATATATATAATTAAATACACAATCTCACAGTCTACACATAGTTTCCATTAACCATGCACTAACTGTGTGATTGTAAAAAAATTCCAAAATAAAAAAATTAAAATAGATCAGCCCAAAAATTAAGAATGAGATTAAATAAAATTAATTAAATAAAATAATAAATAAATAATTTTTATTGGGGAGTGAAAAAATCCCTACCATAATGCTTTATTCCCTCATAGAAACCCTTAGATGATTTAGATGTTTAAATGAAAGGACATGAACAAAACTCTTCAATCATGACTAAATATCTAAAACTAAGGAACAACATGACCATCACCAAAAAAAATCCATGAAACTAAAAAAAATGAAACACAACATGTTCACAAACTCAATTTTTCTCCCAAGAAAACTCTAAATAAACAACCACTATTAGACACTCTCTTACCGAAAGGAGCATCAGTATTGTATTTCAAACTGAATCATTGAATGAAGAAAAGGTAAAAAAGGTGGTCTCCCAAAAAATTTATAATTTTATATTAAACACTCATCCTCAAAGGGACCTAAATATTGATATCCAATTTTACCAATAAACATCCTTTTGGACATAGACATCCATACTTATAAATCATAATTTGAAACCAAACAAGAAATCAGAAAACCTCTAGGGGAAAAAAGAAGATCGAGATTGATATATTGTCCCTCCACCACAAAGATTCTATTTACACAAAACACTAAAGGAAAAAGAGGAAAAACTTTGGGGAGCACTATAATAAATATAGACTCCAAAAAATGGACCCAACTAAAATGTTCAATGAAAAATGAATTTAGGATTTTCATTAACCCAGATATCTATCTCTCTAATAGCCTAGGACTAGCATCACCTCAAACAAGGAGAACCAATGGAAGCCAAATGAGAGAAGGAAAGGCATGGCTAAAATCACTTAAACTATCCTTAAAAGGTTTATCCAATTCTAGCCTTGGAATAATGATGAAAGAGGTAGAAACTTAGGGCATCACACATGGAACACCAAGACCCCGATAAACCCATCAAAATAAGTAAGGTGTCAGCTAGGATATGAATTACACTGGGTGTATTACCCATCCCATATCCCATGAAAATACCCATGACTTAAATTTATTAAACCCTAGAAAAAAAATCTATAATAATACTAGCATATACATGGAATAAAACTCACCATTGATTATTGAGGAGATAACATCTCAAAATATATTTCCATTTTACTGAGATAATGCAATGAAAAATCAATGTGAAAAAACAAACCAAGGACTCTAAAAGAGTTATTAACTCACAAGGACCCACTAAAACATTCTAGTAGAAATAAAATAAATACAACAATAATATAAAATTAAAATAGATACACATAAAAATTTAACTCACCCAAAACGAGTAAACCATGGGAAAAAATAAAAACACTAAAAAACAAACCACAACCCCCAACATTTAGAAAATAAAATACCAAACCAAAAATCAAATCCATATTGAAATTTATGAAGGTTATTTTTAAAAACAATTTTCAGAAAAATATCAACCATAAATATTTCCCAAAAAACATGTTCTAATTCTTAATTTTTTATTTAAATAATATTCTTTATTTGGAATCCCAAATAGTTCACCTTCATTTTTGAATTTTAAAATTACACTAGAAAATCCGTTTATTAATCTAAAATTTTTCTTTTAAAGTAATTTTAAAACTTTGAAATACCAAATTACCTTCAACTTAGTTTATAATATTTATTTATTAATTTAAAATTTTATAAAAAAATATTTTTTTTCTTTTTAATAAATAATTCATTGAAATTTTTTTTAAATTAAAATATTTTAATCCCATCTAGAATAATTTTAAAAAATTATTTATTATTTCTTAATATAAACCTAAATTTTCAACCCTAAACTTTAAAGTTTTGATTCAAATATTTTAATTTTTTAAAAATTTCAATGTTTCATTTCAAAATAAAAATGTACTCATAAAATTGCATTATAAATATTAAAAAATAAAATAATTTCCCCTTTTTAAAACCAATTATCTCCCTAAAAAACTCATTGATTAAAATTAAAAAATATCAAAATTCATCTAAGAGGTACTAGTGGTTGTGTATGACTTGGCCACATCATTTACCAGACCATTTTTAAGCATGAAACCACCACCGGTAGCCACATTGAACCATGCACTCAGGCTCCACATGCATTAATATGCCATGAAACCTCACCAGGTGATTCCAGTTCAATTCCATTGTTATCCCCCAAATAAAAAATAAGAAATAAACTCACAAATATCAAGACTCATGCCTAAATTTCTATGGAGACTTGAGGCTCAAGTAAAGTAAGGTTTCATGTAACTCTTCCTACATCTACCCCTCAAGTCATGAAAATACTACTCCAATCTTCCAAACTCACCCAATTAATAAAGGTCTCCTTTAATACCATTTTCACAAATCATCTTGAGTTGTCCATTCATAGTGTTTGGCATGTATTATCTCAACAATAATCTATAAATCTTATTGATTTTTATGTTAAAAAATAACCTTGTTTTTTTCTAATAAAGTTACTTTATGTATTTTTAGTGATATATTTCTTGATAAGATTGTCTAATTTATAGGTTATAATATTTTTTAATGTATTCTAAATGTGTTTAAAAATTATTCTAGAAACATTGTTCATACTCTATGTTTATAATCATAGCATATAGTTCAAGACCATACATTTGAGATAACATGTATGGATCACATACCCAAATTTTTTGAAAAGTATTATTTATCAACCATACACTTTGATGGAATCTTATGGTTAAGAAAAGAAAAATTATGGATAAACAACCCTGCATTTGTAAGGAACCCTATGTTTAATGAAAAAAACATGTGGTATATCATCCCTACATTTGTAATCAACTCTACCCTATCAAACCCCACATTTGAAATTTTTTCGTCACATGAAGGAACAATACATTTTTATTATTCAATGACAGAGTTTTAACTAAATATATTTTCTATGATTTTTGGGATGGTCTTGACAGAAGTAAATATTGTTTTAAATATTTTTTACAATCGATTCAAGGTATAATATTCAATAGATTTATTCATTCCTATTTTTAAGGGAATTTATGACATTATTGAATGATTTAAATTTGAATGATTGCAATTTTCTATGAAACATATGCATATCTACTCAACCGAAATAAAACTATGTTATAAATATATATATGGCCAGATTATTTTATCTCTTATACACACAACTATATATATGAAATATCTTTTTGAATACAGAACTGCTGAAAAGAAACAAAATATCAAGTGATATTTTTTTATTTCTAAAGAGGGTACACTTTGAATATATATATGATTCATCCACATGTTGTTGTGTAACTACTGGTATTTTTAATTTGTTGTTTTTGGTAAAGAACACTCGAAACAAGGATATCTTTAAAGGTATTATATCTTGAAGACAATCATCTTTGAAGAAGAAGATCTATATTTTGTTAGTTTCTAATTTAACTGCGATCAAGAACCTGTCAGTTCAAGAAAATCAAACTCTTTTGATTTGTTGGAGTTTTTGACTTCTCTAACTAATTCATGGAAGAGTATCAGTTTCTCAAAATAATCAATAGAGAAACTGGTTCCTTGTAAAAGAACCAGAAGGCTTTGTTTAGACTTGTTGTAAAGTTTTCAACTATCTGCACTTCGTTGTGAAGGTCTTGTGATAATAAGACCTTGTTTAGTGAAAAACACCAAGATCACAGGGTGAGTGTTGGTGGAGTGGAATATTGGATCCTTTTTCCTTGAGCCATTATAAAAATTATTTTATTCATATTTACTGTTTATCCACTGCTTAAATTACTTACAAAAGAGAACGTTGTATGTCTAAAAAAATTGAAAAGAAATCTAAAATCCAAAATATGCCAATATTATTGAAAAAACACAATTCATCCCCATATTTTGTATCTTTTTATTATTAAAAACTAACAATTGGTATCAAAAGATGGTGTTTTTCTAATAATGTAGATAAATCTCTGGCAAGATCAAATCTACATGGTCTATAAAAAGTCAGATTTTAATGGATGATCCTAGAGAATGTATATCAATTATACATGATCCAAATTTAAATGGTTATATATATAGACATTGTAAATATTGTATGATAACCTATCAAAAAATATTTGATTAAAATTTTATATGAATATAATCATTCCTTATGAAATTTTTCATAAACCAGAAACACAAGATGCCGATAAATAAGATGAGTATAAAATATATTCAAAATAAATGAATTATATCCTATATGGACTTGGTCCTCATGAATCTAATCTAGTATCTCAATGTTATACAGATTATTAAATGTTATAGACAATTTGTTTTTGCATTTGAAGGGACTAAAAATGTTAGAAAAATGAAATATCCTACTCTAAAACAAAAGTTTTACACCTTTAGAATGTATGACGGTGAGAGAATCACCCAAATGAATAGTTTATTGGAAGAAATAGTCAATGATTTTTTTTCTTTAGGAGATGAAAATTTTCAATCATATCAAGCACTAAAAGTATTCATAGTACTAACTTCAAAATGTAATGGGATATCTGCAGCAATTCAACAATAATCACCAGAAAAATATTTGATAATGAAAGGATTGATTGGAACTTGGATAATGTATGAAGTGGAAATATAAGCTAAAGTTTAAGATAATAATACAGTAACAATGGAAAATACTTCCCTTAAAGTTACATCTTAGAATAATTAAAGTAAATTAAAATAATGTATTAAAATCTCAAAATACTTAGACTATTCAGATTATGAAATGGAACTGGATCAATTAGATAGAAAATTTATCAAATTATATAGGAAAATATAGGCTTTAAAAAATCATTCAAGAATGATGAGAGAATATAAAATTAAGTAATATATTATGATTTCAAAAATCAATAGGTCATATTAGACCTGATTTCCCCCAATGAAAATAATAAATAAGAGAGATGGAAAAGAAAATTAGAATAAAACTAATTAATATCATAAAGGGGAAAGAGCTATGAAGACTCCTTAGAGTGTGTATGAAGACTCCAATATCTCTTCTAAACCTGATTCAGAAATAAAGCCAAAAAAATCTTAAAGCAAGCATTTTCTTTATGGATAATGAATAAAATAAGATACAATCCTATTATTCTTTAACTTCTATTTCTAATAGCTTGTCAAGTAGAAAATTAGTTTTTTACCACCCAATGCTTGAAGAAAACTATGATTCTCTAGTAAAAAACAATAACCCATTAAAAAATATTCATAATGATATTTTAAATGAAAATGATTCAATACAAAAAATAATATCAATATTTAAAAGAAAAATGAATACATATACAACAAAATGTATTGTTCATGAAAATAAAATAAAATAAAAGAATTATATAATGAAGTGAAATCATATAAAAGTTCTATGAGTATTTTAATGAGAGGATAAAAATATCCAAAGAAATTCTTGGAAAACATATTATTAAAAAAGAAAATGTTGGAATAATAAGAGAGGTAGAAAATTAAAAGTTATATAAAAATTATTTTTCACCCATATTTTCAAAATAATACAGATTTCTATTATGGAATAAAAGGAAATTATTCTAAAAATAGTTTCTTAATAAATCCTCATATAATAGGAATTACAAACACTTTTATTTCTAAAAATATGCATGAAGAGAGTAATGAAAATTTTGGTAAAATAAAAAAAATTGGGATTCCCAAATATTTTCTTGCTAACATAGTTAGACCCAAGAAAATATGGGTTCCAAATAAAACTCTTGTTTAAATGTTTTTGTAGGTCAAATAACATAAGAAAAAAAAATATTATATGGTATATGGAGAGTGGATACTAATGGTATATGAGTGAATACTCTTACTATTTCTATAAACTAGAAAAAATGGATGGAAGACTAGTCGCCTTTGGAGATAATGAAAAAGGAAAGATAGTTGGAGTTGGATTAGTTTGAGATCTAAATTCAATATCAATCAAAAAAGTGTTATATATACAAGGGATAAATCACAACCTGTTACGTATCTATAATCTTTATGATGATGGTTTTTATGTTTATTTATCTAACAATTATTTCTCAGCTTTCAAATATAAATTTCTTCAATTTAGAGCATCTAAAACTAAACATGTTTATACCTTGGATCTTAATTCCTTGTGTAAAAAAAGTGAATTTTTTAAATATTGAGATAAATGAGTCTTGGATCTGGGATAGAATACTTCGACACTACAATATATTTTTCTTATATAAATTCTCTAAGAAACATTTAGTTTGTGATTTTATTAGTCATAAATTTTATAATGATCAATCATATGATTCATATAAAATTGGAAAACAACACATGCCTTCTTTCAAATCAGTTAACAAAGTTGCTACATCTAACCCAGTAGAACTTATCCACATGGAGTTGTTTATACTATCAAGGGTAGAAATTTTGGATGGAAAATTGTATGTTTATATATTAGTTGATGATTTTTCAATATTTACTTGGGTTTATTTTCTAAAACTCAAAATTGAAGTGTTCGATATTTTTAAGGCTTTTGTAAAATTGTCCAAAATGAAAAAGTTTTTAAAATAATTTCCTTAACAAGTGATCATGGTGGAGAATTTGAGAACTAATAATATAATTATTTTTCCTCAAACCTAGGTATTAAACACACCTTACCTGCACTAACAATGCCTCAACCGAATAGAATTTTAAAAAGAAGAAATAGAACCATTCAACAGATGGTAATGACTATGTTGAATGAATATAGTCTCCCAACCTATTTTATTGAATAAGTTGTTAACATATCTTTCTATATCAAGAATAGATTTTTAGTAAGACCCTTTATTAAAAAGAAACCCTATGAACTTTGGAATAATAGAAAACCTAAAGTTATGTATTTTAAAATATTTGGATGCAATGTGTATATCCTGAATACTAAATATATCCTTGGTACATTTAATCCAAAGGCTAATAAAGGAATATTTATAGGATATTATGCTACTAAAAAGTCCTATATAGTTTATAATAAAAATTCAGGAATTGTTGAAGAATCAGTTCCTCCAAATATTGATGAAATTGATCCTTTTGGTAAAAGGAAAGATAAAATAAATGAAATTATTGACTCTTTTGATGACATGAGTCTTGAATCACCTAAGATTAATTTTGAAAATAAAATAAATGATGTTTATTAAAATCTAAAAGAAAATGAAAAAGAAATAACCTGAGAGTTCCTTACCTAGAAAACCCATAATCGTAAATGATCATCCTTTAGAAACTATTATAGGAAATATAGGCACAAGAGTAATAACCAGAAGAATTATAGAAAACTTATCAAAATTTTCTTTCTTTTGATCACAAAAGAACCTAAAACTATAGAAGAATATTTCAATGAAGAAATTTGGTTATTGGATATGCAAGAATAACTTAATCAATTCAGAATAAATAATGTTTTGGAATTAGTTGAATGACCAACTAATTATCTAGTAATATGAACTAAATAGGTTTTTAAAAATAAACGAGATGATCGAGGGATAATTAATAGAAATAAAGCTATAATAGTATTAAAAGGATATAATTAAGAAGATGTTTTAGACTATGATAAAACCTTTTCACCTATTTCTAGATTCTAGAAAATTAGAATCATGTTAGATTATGTATCTCATATAAATTTGAAATAATATCAAATGGATGTAAAATTTTCCATTTTAATGGATATTTAATGGAGGATGTTAATATTGATCAACCAATAGGTTTTGAAATCCCACATCTACCATATTTAGTTTTTAAGCTTATTAAAGCTCTTTATAGCTTTAAAAAAGCACCCAGAGCTTGGTATTAAAGATTAAACTCATTTTAATTAGAAAATAGATTTTCTATAGGATTAGAATATCCTACTTTTCTTAAAAAAACCATTTTCTCTATTATATTATTAGTTCAAATTTATTTTGATGATATTATTTTCAGATCAAAAATAAAAAACTTTTTAATGATTTTTCACATCTTATGTAAAAAGAATTTGAAATGAGTATGATGAGAGAATTAAATTTTTTTCTAGGGTTTAAAATTTATTTAAAAGATTATGAAAAAATCTTAAATCAAGGAAAATACATTATTTATTTGTTGAAAAATTTTAGACTAGAAAATAGTAATACTTATACAACTCCCGTGTGTAATAATGTAAAACTTGATTTAGATGAAGGTGGAAAACCAGTTGACAACATGTAATATAGAGGTATGATTGGTATTTTATTGTATCTTACTACTGGAAGACCATATATGATGTTTTATATATTTTTATGTGCATTATTTTAGTCAAACCCAAAATAATCCCATCTTACCACTATTAAAATAATTTTTAGATATTAAAAAGGAACAGTTTTTCAATCTCTACTTTACCAAAAAAAACTTCTAATTTTAATTTAATTGCATATTCAGATGCTGATTTTGGAGTATGAATATAAGATAGAAAAATAAAACTAAGAAGCTAACATTTTTAGAAAACTATTTAGTGTCATGGTTGAGTATAAACCAATATTAAGTTTCTCTATCAATAGTCAAGGAAGAATATATATTCTCTAGATGTTTCTATGCACAATTGTTGTGGATGAAACACACATTACTGGAATATGGACTTAATTTTAATCATATACCTATTTTATATGATAATATGTTGGATATTAATATTTCCAAAAATCCTAAAATTTATTAAAGAACCAAGAATATTGATATAAGGAATCATTTTATAAGATATCATTTTCTTAAAAAGGACATATCTTTATAATTTGAAAATATTGAATATCAAATTTCAAATATTTTTACTAAACCACTTCCCACTACATGTTTTGATTTTATTAAGGGGATCTATGAATATTTAATTTTAAATAAATGTTAGATTATTTTTATTAATTTCTTTATTGATAGTTTTCATTTTATTTTGTTATTTAGTTATTTAATTTTAATCATTCAAATGAAAAAAAATTGTTTCATTTTTGAAAACTGAATCTTTTAAATGTAAAAACTAATAATGATTGTGGTGAGTAAATTGACTCAAGAAACAAGAACAGTATCACCCAAAACTATCAAAAAACTCTTCCTCCATCTCTTTCTCTTACTTAACCTAAAATTTTTAAACATTTTGTCTTCCAGAGCTCTCATGTTCCTTAGAAACCATAGAATCTGAACCATTAACCGTTATATTCTAAAACATATCAAAGAAAAAGCGAGTAGATGAAGGTGAACCAAGTGACTTGAAACATCATCACTTCCCCTTCAAAAATATTCCTCGAGGAAGAGCTTCCAATATGATTGGCTATATCATAAAAATATCTTATTGAATTATTTCCTCTCCTTTCATGGTTTGGAATTGTTGTTTAAAAAATAAAATACCGAATTTATCTTTGAGCTAGAATTGAAGTAGTTATATATGAATATTCAATTTAGTTTTAGGGAAATATAAGATATCATAACTTCACAATTAGATGATAAGTAATTTTTAATTTACTTAGTTGAAATTTCCAAGATATTAAAGTTACCTCATAAAGGAGTGTTTTATTTTGATCTTTGATCAATTGGAAACTAGGAACACAAGTCAGAATATTTTATGAAATTTCTCTTTGGCTTCACCCAAACATGGAAAATATTTATGAAGGATATTGAGGCTGACCAGAAGGTATTGGTCAACTTTATCCTTTCTAAAATAATCCCACGAATTGTAAAATTAGAAAATATTCTTTATCCTAACATATATGTCATTTTTTTTCATTAGTTATATTAAGCTTAACTTCCCTAGGTATATGCTTCGATATCTAAGTCATTGTTGTCAACCAGAGGCATGAATGTCTTTATATCCATATGGTCAAATTATTTTTCTTATTTTGTATAGGAAGAATAATGTCCTCTATAAAGATTTTCAAACTAAGTTTCATCACAACAAAATTCTTAATGCTCGTACTTTAAGAAAGTTTGAAAGATTTTGGAGTACAATTAAAGGAAAATTGTTGCATGTTGGTGCTGGTGACCAACAACAATCGAGAATTATTTATCAGGGAGAGAAAGAGAATTTGAAATCAGATGGATTAGTTTTTCTACAAAATATGGAAGTTGGAGAATCCAAAATAGATTAGTTTGTCAACCAATAATAAAGAGACTAAAATATAATATTTCTAATCAAGATTTTGTAGATCCTGGAGAATTTGAAAATGAAGTTCTTGTCACCCATCCTATAAACAGAGAATAACCTTTCAATGAGAAACTACAAGTTCACACAGATGTACCTAGAGAAGAAACTCCATCAATGTTTTTTAGAGTAACAATCACTCTTGAGGAAGAATAAGATGACATTCATCCACAGGATGAACATGTGGCTCCTGAGAAAGAAATGATTAAGGAATATGGTCAAGGATATGAGAAAATTAAAATTTTAGTATCTAAAACCACTGAAATAGTTGAGAATAAAACAGTATCTTCTAATTCAACATACTTGGAAAAAATAACTTTCGTGACTAGAGAGAAGATAGAAGTTGTTGATAATATTTATTTTACTTATATTGAGAAAAATACAGGGAAGTCATTAGAAGAAGACCCATTATCAGAGAACCAAGAAGAAGATTCTTATGATTAATTGAATCATTAGATAAAATATATGGTAATAAATTTTAATGTAATGAAGGATGAGAACTCAATTTTACAACAGGATCTAGAATCTACAAGAGAAACATTGGAATATTTTAGGAATTCAACTGTTTCCAAATAATAATTTAAAGCTGTTCAGACTCAGATTCTCAATATATTAAAAAATTTAGTTACCAGAAGGGATATTAATGTTTTCCAATTATAAATGATAGATCATTTTGGACAAATAAAATAAAAATCAGTCTCAAATTCATATTTTGGGGATTTAAATAAATATTTGGAAAATCAGTTTTAATTGTTGAGGAAAAAATCTAGTCAATTCAGAGCCTCTCACTCTACATCCCGAACATCACTATACTTAATTATAATGTTACAAGAAATTACTTCATTGATGCCTAATATAAATGATTTGAATCATTCACTTCAGGGTAAAAGTGAAACTCTGAATGTGTTGTTAAGTAATAAAAGATATCTTGTTGGAAATTTAAAATCAAATGAACCCAGAATAAAACTACTTCTCAATTATATAAGTGAAAATCTTACCCAAATTCTTCGGACCGAGGAAAATCTACATAAATTTTTGAATGTAAATCTAATTAAAATTTTACAAGTGGGTCAGGACCCACAAATTTTGATAAGATAGTTGGTTCACAACCTTTTATAATGTTTACAAAGACAGATACCTGAAATAAAAGAAGTTATTCACACTTTTCTAGTTTCACCAGAATCTGAAACCTCTTTTGAACCAGATCTCTCACATTCAGCCATCCTTTCTTTTTAAAAATTTATATTTCAAACTTATTTGTGTAATAATAAAACATATTTTTATGAAATTATTTTGTTCATTAATAATTATTCTTATTATCATTTATATTCATTTAAACAACCAGAACACATGTCTTATCTTTATATTAAGAAAAATATAACATTATTTTTTAGTTATGTGCTATATTGAATTTGTTTTAATCCATTTTCATATACTTTTTTTCATATCACAAAAAGGGGGAGAAAATTGTGTAAACACAATATTTCTGACTCTATTACAAGTTTCTATTTTCATTTAAACAAAATGAATTTTACTATGAAAAAAATTCAACAAATATAATCCTAGTATCTTTTTAAATATATTTTTTCATTTGTGTTTACAATTCTTATATTTTATACATTATTTTATGGGTTTTGTGATCATAAAAAAGGGGGTGATTGTTGGGAATGTATTTTCTCAACAATACTCTATAATTCTTATTGATTTTTATTTTCAAAAATAACCTTATTTGTTTTAATAATAAAGTTACTTTAAGTATTTTCAGGAATATATTTATTGGGATTATTATCTTATTTATGAGCTATAATATTTGTTAAAGTATTTTGATAATTTTTTACAAGTATTCTGGAAGCACTGTTCAAACCCAATATTTGTAAGCATAACATACGGTTCAGAAAACCTACATTGAAATAAGACATATGGATGATATACCCAACACTGTTCAAAAGTTATTGTTTATCAACCCTACATTTGGATGGAATCATACACTTTAGAAAAAGAAAATTATGGATAAACAACCCTATATTTGTAAGGAACCATATGTTTAAGGAAACAAACATATGGTACATCAACCATACTTTTATAATCAATATTATGTTATGAAACCCTACATTTTTAATTTTTTAATCACATGAAGAAACCCTAAATTTGGTTATTCAATGACTGAGTTTTAACTAAAGATATTTTACATGATTTCTACAATTGTCTGGATGGAAGTAAATATCATTTTAAAGCTATTTTATGACCAATTAAAAGGCTCATATTCAATGAATTAAGCCATTATTATTTCTAAGGGAAGTTAAGAATCTCTTGAAAGATTTAAATTGGAAGGATTGTGATTTTTTAGGAGACATATGTGGATCTACTCAACTGAAAGAAATATTTTTGTTATATATATATACAGTAAGAGCATTTTTTATCTCATACACATGACTGTACATATGAAATATCTTTTTTAATACAAAAATTCTACATAGAAAAAAAAATCAAGAGAATTTGATGTTTTTGAAGAGGCTACACATTGATCATATATATGTTTCATCCTTATGATGTTGTGTAACTACTTCTATTTGTAACTTGTTATTTTTATTAAAGACTATTCACAACCAGGATCTCTTTAAAGATATTTTTTCTTGAATACATTCATCTTTGAAGAAGAAGGTCTATATTTTGACAGTTTTTACTACAACTATGATCAGGAACCTATCAATTCAATAGAATCAAATGCTTTTGATTTATTGGAGTTTTAGGATACTTAGACTCAGTCGTGTAAGAGTATCAATTTCTTAGACTAAGCTTTAGATAAACCGGTTTCCTATAAAATAACCAGAAGGATTTGTTTATCCTTATTTTAAAGGGATCAACAACCTGTACATAGTTGTAAAGGTCTTGTGATAAGAGGAACTTATTTATTGAAAATCACCAAGCTCATAGAGATATAATTGGTAGAGTGGACTAGGGGATCTTTGTTCCCCCAACCACTATTTACAATTTATCCACTACTCAAATTACTTACAAAAGAAAATGCTACATATTTGTATAAATAACAAAGAAATATAAAAGCTGGAATCTTTCAAGATTATCAAAAAGACACAATTTACCCCCATTTATGTATCTTTTTATTATTCTGACCTAACACGTAAGATGAATGTGACATCCCTAAGGTGTGATTTTGATCTCCACGAGGTAGTTTCAAATGAAAGGACATCAAGGAAATATAATTTCAATAGATTCACCTAATAAGAAGAGTTTATTAATAGTAGAAAAAAGGAAATGGTCACTTTATTTATTTGAGGAACATGATAAATTAAATAGAAAGTAAAAGAAGTAAACCTGTAAAACAATGAAACATAAAAACATATCTATACTAATATATCCACCCACTGATAATCTTCATCCACTACATATAGAAAAACAAAAAAGTCACCTCTATATTCATTTTCTTCGGTCACCAACAGATATCACCACCCTTTATCTATTGAAATAAGTAAAATCCTATGTGGATGACGTGATAAATAAAATATAAAAAAATAAACCAAACAATATACCTGATCATGATTATACAAGTCACTATCCACTAGTATTATTTCAATGCTGCAAGTGTAGAAATAAAAGAGTGGGACCCTAAAATTGAATGATATAAAAAGACAAGAGAAAAAGAGCTCAACATACATTTAAAATAAACCACACCCTAAGTAAAGTATTTATACAATAGATCCTTTTTTAATATTGAAATAAAATATTAAAAGTAGGTTTTATTTATTCAACATTAATCACAGTTCATATAATCTTTTATTAATTTTTTCCTTGCCTTTCTTTAAATTAAAATAATCACTAAAATTTATTTAGGTTCCAATGACAATTTTTTTTATTAAAACACACTAATGAAAACCATTTTTAAATAGTATTTAAAAACAATATTTCCAATACCCTTAAAAGTGTAAATTTTACTACAGAAGGAAAACATAATATAAAAATCATTCTATGACCAAATGAATGTACACACCATTAGATATAAAATAGTTAGAGTCAACAAGGTAACTAAGATGTTTGGGTGGGGGGACTAGGGCATGGATAAAAAATTAAATAATAATACCATCTCCATATAATAATAAAACATCCCTACACTTGATATTACCCTCACTGGTTTAATCGAGGGGCATATCCAATAAGAAGACAAGAATTCTATCCCAGAGGCACTAGTCAGAGCATAATACTAAACTAATGCAGTACATGTACCTAGTATTCTGACCTAACTACCGAAGGATTCCCAAGATATATAAATGGATGTTATTATTTCAAATATAAATACATGGATTGTGATTATAAAAGTAAATAGAAAAAATAATTTTTTTCTTTACCTTTGAACTCCATTTAAATTGCAACCCCTTATAAAAATCCCTGCATATAATCATTACACAAATCCATACCGGTCATGATCCACATATTGAATTTAAATAAGTATTCATTTTATATAACTCAAGGGGAATTTTTCAATGGTCTTTCTCACTTTTGATAATAATAAATCCATCCCATTTTTTCAATAAAAAAGATACTTTTAAAAAGACAACAAAAAAATTAAACACATATCTATTTATAAAATGAAAAATAATCCCTTTAAATGGGTTTTATAAATCATGCTAAAATATCCCAATTTTATTTTACTTTGGAGAACAAATTAAGAATAAACCTTAAATTAAAACTCTCTTTTTTATTATTATACTCATATACACTTACATTTATATATATTCCTTGAGTTTAAAAAATTAAAATAATCTTATACATTTTTACACACACACACATATACACATGTATATGAAAATAACTACAAAATACATAAAAAAATTCAATAAACTTACACTATAATTTAAAATAAAATTTTGAAATACTTTATTAATTCTTGGAATTTCAATTATTACATGAGATTCCATGAAAAAATAGAAAGGTACAAGTTGATAATTTCATTTAAAAACTAAAATACCATTGAAAATACCATAATTCACTATTATAAGGAGCCGACCTTTGACAATATGTAAATTTTATGTTTAGAGAAGAATTTATTTTCTTGAATTTTTGAAGAAATATTTGTTTTAGAATTTTAGAGAAATATTTCATCACCCTTACATAAATAAATATTACATTACAAACTAAACACTTACACTGAGTATCCATTTTTATAAAAAAAATTAAAATATATAACAAGTTTTTTTTCATGAAATATTTTAATACTTTTCATCGTGGCCTCATCCTTGTCTCGAATTATTCTTAAAACCCTTTGAAAAACATTTGAAGACATAATATGAATCTAAAAATCTATGTAAGGGAGATATAAAAATAAATAAGGAAAGAAACATGTTATTCCATGAATACTCATAATAATTTTACTTTTTCAAAGTTAACTTTGAGATCAACATATATATTTTATTACCCAAGAAATAAAATTCATTTCCCAATGATTTTCTTAAAACATTTCTTAAGAAGTCTTAAAATAAAAAATATTACTCATAAATGTTTCTTTTTAATCATAAAAATTTAATGAAATAATTTTCAAAAAATTTATACATTTCACCCTTATTAAGTAACATATATATTCATTCGTACATAAGATCAATAGATTATCCTGTGAAATCATAATATTTATGTAAAAAACCACAAAAATAACAGATAAAGCATGTATGTAACTTGGGACATAATTTTTTATCACTCTCACAGTGGAATAACCTACCCAGTAAATTCTAATCATCTCTGAGGAGAAAACTAACTAGTTGACTCCATCCCTTTACCCAATGCATTGGAGAGCTATATCATGCTCACCCATACTTGGTTTATAGTGGAACCACCCATCCATGGTTTATAATTAAACCACCCATTATTGGTTTGCAATAGAACCAAACATCATCATAACAAATTACCAATAACTATAACATAATCAAACCACATAAAATATTGCATAAAAATATTCTTTGCATCCTTTGGAATTGTTTTTTTAGATATAAAAATATCAATTCCATTTAAAAACCCTTTTTAAAATACTTATAACAAAAATAAATAGCATTTTTGTAAATAAAAGATGAAATTTTATAAAGGAATACTAACATAAAATAATGGCTATGATGGCGGGAAAAACCATTGAGGTTTTGTATGATAAAATAAAACATTCCTTTTACCTTTTGAAAAAATGTTCCACATAAAATACATTAAAATATTCCTTTTAATAAAATTTGAAAGAATTTAAAAAGTGAAGATTTAATTTATAATCTTTTCATGTTCATATAAATACATTAATAAAAGAATTAATAATATGGACATGAAAGAAAAATATTTAAAAAATAAACCTTTAAAACTTTTAGAATGAGGTTTTTAATGTAAAGTTTCCATTACCTAGAGTTCGACTCATCACATATGTTCCTTGAATTCGTAAATAATTAAATTATATTAATTATTTACCTTCTTAATAACCCTTTTAAATTTTATTATTCCTTTTATTTCATTTATTACTATGTTATATGAAATTACTTAATTAATTAAGTTCCCATCAGATATTTTGAGGATATTCGACTCATTTATTCAAAATGAATTCGGTAATTTGACTATGGTAAAAGATTTAATTATTAAATTATATAAATAATAATAATCATGAAATAATTATAATTTATATATATTTTTTATACTTTTAAAAACAATCATGAAATATGGTTATGAAAAATGAATTGTGTTACAATCATGGTGATGATAAGTTATAAGTATGCATGACTAACATTTCCATTTTCAAAGGGCATGAACGAAAGAAGGTAAGTATCATTTTAAATTTTAATAATTATGATTATATCATAAATATCATATTATTTATTTAAATATACTATATTTATTATCAATGTGATGTGTTTGTGAAAATCAAATCATGTCACTTCGTAGAGGTGGTAATCCACACGTACGCACAAACAACGTTTTCATTTTTCAATGGATGGAATGGTAAGAAAGTAGATGATATATTATCATTAAATAATGATAAAAATTAATTAAGATCATATATATACATTAAATCTGTCATTATAACCAATCATGAGAGTGGTTGAAGGAAAAAGAATTACATTGGTTCGTGAGTGGGCATTCCTCCATACAAATGAATGATGGTTTTGTTTTCCATTTGATGGAAGTGGAGGTGAATATAAGTCATGAAATTAAAATAATAACATATAAATATATGTACTATATTATTATTATTATTTCATCATTTATTAATAAAATTTTAATGAGATATTATATGAAATAAAATTAAAATGTTGGGATAAAAACTATACATCTTCTTCATAAAACCTTTATAAGTTTATACCTAAAAAATTCCTAGGTTGGTTATTTGATAAAACCATAGACTCTAGGACTTGGGAGGTATTTTAGGAATTTATTTGGTAAGTTTTTTTTCTAATATATATTGGCCAAAAGGTGTGTGTAAGAGAGGATATGAGGTTCCCTTTTATAAGTGAGGGGAGAGGCACTTTTGGAATTACTTAAATCATTAAATTAATATAAATTAATTTTCATGAAAAAATGGAACACAATTAATATAATTAGAAGATAAGATTAATATTAGTCTAAATAATATCATAAAATAAAATTTGGTCAAGTTTAAGTGAGGTTTTCACCATTATCTCTTTGTTTTAACACCCCATTAACCCTTTTTATAATTTCCATGATTTCTTTGTTTTATAATCTTTAGGGGTAAATAAAGATTTTGTAAAAGGAAAAGTGAAAAATAAATAGACAATGTTTGATATTTTAAACCATACCCCAATAATATTTCTAAATATAAATGTGTTAGTAATTTTAAATCATTTAATAAAATATTGTTTATTCTTAAATATTATTATTTTCCTTTTTGGAACTATTCAATTAATTTGAATTTGAAAACAGATAGAAAATAATATAATTAGAATATAATCCCTTTAAACATCCCTAATATTTTATTTTTATTAATAAATTTTTTTAGACGCTATAAATCTACCAAAAAATATTACCTTTATATTTTTTAAAATCATTTACATGATTTTTTTACTACATGCACAAGCACTAAGTCAAAATTGCATAAGCGCTTAAGGAAATTATTTCATCAATAAAAATTTAAAATAAATTAAAATTATAAAAAATTAATTAATATTTAAAATAACAATTTATAAATGGACATAAATTTTTACCCTATCACAAAATATTATTGATATTAAAATCAAGAGTGTGACATTTTGACTTTATCCTTTACCTAAATATTATGAAGGTCATAATTCTAAATTCTGGATGATTATGGAGGAAATATAATCATAAAATTAAGTAAATAAAAGTTTTTGAATGAATTTAAATCCTTATCAGGTTAGTTTTAACCCTAATAAATTCATTTAACCTTTCCAATGGTAAAAAAATTTATTATGGTTACTATTCATAATGATAAAAAATAAAAGGTGAAGATTTAAAAAAAATTGACCTCATGATTCAAAATATGGACTCCATTGTTCATAATTCATTTTCTAAAAGTGATAATTTTTAATTTAAAATTAAACCCGTAAAACTAATCAATTTTTTTATATAAAAATGCCTTTTAAGAAACACGTGGGCTAGGGTCCCCAGGAACACATGGGCTAGGGTCCCCAGGAAGCCTTCCCCGCCGAGGGTGCGGGTACTCCTGTGGAGACCAGGGCGAAACCTCAGGGGTCAGTCCTTGGAACCGGGCGTAAAGGGGGACTGATCTTAGCTAGAATAGGCGATGATGATCTAGGAGGAGAGCTCCCTGCCATCCCCATTGTCCAAGAGGAGCTGACATCGGTAATTGAGTTGACAAGCACCGAAGGCTCTCCCGTGGCGGGGGCCCCCGCCATGACACATGCTTTGGACACCGCTGCACTTGGCTCCTGTAAGTCCTTTCTCCCTCCCTGTTTTTTTTCTCTTTTCTAGCGAATTAAGATTGTCAAGATATTGATTCCTGATGCAGTGATCTTATGGTTGGAGGCATGACAATCCGTTGAATCCGAGACATCTGCAGGAGTTGGATGGGAAGCGACCACATCGGACTTTATAGAAGCAACCATTCTAAGAAACCCTAACACGGTACTCAGTGGGTCGTAGATCACAATGAGGGATGGTAATGTTACTCGGGTGGAACTCTAACCCGACGAGAGTGAGGTCGCTGATGAGGTGGAGTTTCCCAGAGAAGACCCTGCTGCTGAGCTCCTCACTACTTTCCCCGACTGTCGGCCTACAGATCTTGAAGAGATAGATGATTCCGATTCGGAGGCAGCCAATGAATGCTAGATGACTCGTCGCAAAGGGTGGAAGTGTATCAAGCACTTTCTCAGTCAACCTCAGACATAGTGGCTGAAACGGATTGGATCTCTCCATAATTAGCTGCACTTTCTCTCTGCGGGAGGGGTGGATGTTCAATTCCTTCATTTGATAGTCTATGATTACCTGGCTGAGAAGCTGCGTGAGAGAATCCAACACTCCGACGTTGCTCGGTGTTAGGAAGAGTCAAGGATTACCTGAGTGTTCCTGAAGGCAGAATAATAAGTCCAATGCCTCGAAGAATAGATGAAGGAGAAGAAGGTATTCATTGGAAATTACTCCAAGCTTTTGGAGAAATTGATGGCCCTTCTGGCAGACGCCCAAGAGCAGCTAGTGTAAGTGGGTCACCAAATGACTACACTCCAAACTGGACAGGCACAAGAATATGCTAGGGTCAGTGAATTGTGCCCTATGGCCACTGATTAAGCGAAGGTTCTCAGGGGGTGGGAGGTAATCCTGGAAGCCACAAGCCAAAAGGTAGAGGCTCTAGAACGATTTATCCAAGATGCTGATCCCAAAGGGCCCTGTTTTGGTTGAACTCACATAAAAATTTCTCCTTAATGTCCCTTATTTTGAACTCCATGTATGGATAGATTTATTTACTTATTTTTTTTGGTTTAATGCATTCAACCAAAATCCTGAAATAAATAGAAATTCATTCCTAATCTTGCATGGGTGATACCCGGTGTGAGAAATAGGTGATGCTCGTACTATTACCTCATTTGAATGTAGGAGTTACAACCAAGCTTCGGGAACCCTAGGTTCGAACAACCAATTCAGATTCTCAGAAAGAGAAGTGAGATACCTGACTCGAGAATGAAGTTCTCAGAACAGTCAAATTACTGTTTTCTCGATGTGCTCTTGTGCACAAAAGGAGTAATGACACAGGCGCTAGAACAAATCTAAATAGGGGGGGTGTAAGGTATGAATCACAATACCCAAGACTCGGAACACTGTAGTGGTGGTGTGAAAATAAAGGATAATTGTTGACCATGTTCAAAACACAGTATCCATATTGCATTATCCTAAAATGGGGATGAAAACAAGGGTCGACCGATGAACATGTTCGAAATATGGGGCCTAGCTTAGAATGTCATATATTAGTTTTCCAGAACGTCGGCCCAAGAAAATAGGCCGGCCATAGGCCAAGAATCCATACTATCTGGGGGTCCCTTTAAACGTGAAAGAGGATGAAGATCCAAATAACGGGCTCACACAGCTTGGACATTGAACGAGGGGAATGTCCCTGTGAAAATTCTAGACTTCAATCTCTTTGTTAGAACACATTTGAGTAAAAAAATGAGACGCATTAGATAGAGGGAGTCAAGTTCCTTCCTAAGGACAAGGGTCCTGGGGTCACACACTTTCAATTCAACGTCCTAGTGTGGACCATTAAAGGGGAATTAATTGAATGGGTTGTGCGTAGGGTGGCGTGTTGGCCAAATGTGATGTACAATTCCTATAAGGAGGTCTTAGTTTTGGGTCATAGAACTCAGACCACTCCATGAAAAGATTTGGGAAGCACATGGTGCGACTATTGAAAAACCCGAAATGAATGAGAACCTAAAGGTACTCATCACACCACAAGTTCCCAAATGAGTTCGGGCCAAGGGGCCGAAAAAGAAGGGACATGATTTGTGGATTCCTGGGGCTGGACCCGGAGACAGAAATGTCTTGGCATTCCTACATAACCCATGTGGATGGGAATCAAGCCAAACATTGTTCTGGAATAGATCTTAGTTTACAATCTTATAGATCAGACCATGGATGGTAGGAAATAAGGGAAACACGGTGATGTAATTACAAAACCTGACCTGAATGAGGATCTGGTCTAGATCACCGTGCACTTCTTGGGGGAGGTTTCAGGTCAAGGGACCGAACACAAAAGTTAGGCTAGGCCTAGAACAAGGTACAAGAACGTTCATATGTATCCCATGAGGATGGGGATCAAGCTGCATATAGTTCAAAGATAAGGTTGTGTGGGTCTGGCCCTTGCACCAAAAGGAGCAGTATTTGATATATCTTGTTTGTTCTATAGGATGAATGTGTTTTTTTGTGTGAAGCGATGGACCTAGGATGGAAGGTACAGGTATATCCATAGGAATAAATCCATATACAGGTGTTGAAAAATTGTATGGTGTGTAACTGATACCAAACATGACGTCCCCTTGGGTGAGGACATCACAATGCAGTGCCGTTTTTCATCGTGTGTCCAGGATGATAATGTCACAATTTAGGGTCATGTGATGGGACCAACCATGCACTTTTAACATCGTGTAGGATAGACACAACAGTTTAAAGTCATGTGGGACTGAGCATCATAGTTTAAAGTCATATTGCTCAGACGTATATAGGAGATATGAGGTTTCAGAGGGGATGCACACTGCATGATAAAGCATACCCGACGTGAATGAGGACAAGGTCCACACCATATCGTGCTCAATTCTGTGGTGGAAACCTCGGGCCAAGAATATGGGAAATAATAGAAGAAAAGGGGGGCAGGAGAAACTATCTCCCTATTGAGATGGACCCAAAAACGATACATCTGGGTGCTCCTATGTATCCCATGAGAATGGGAACCAAGCTGTACATAGATCCAAAAGAGATCTTAGTTTATGGTCATTGAGCTCAGACCATAGAGGAGTAAAAACCTTCCAAGTAAATTCAGACCTCAACCCAATCCCTAAGACCATGTGAGTAAAACTCAATGTGGGAAACAAGGGTGAAAGAGGTTTGTTGCAATACCTGGAATGCCCGCCAAAGGGAAATTGGTGCAGAGCCCCGAATGACGCCTTACCACAGCTTTTTCATCCTAATGTGAAAATGCGCACTTAGGGATAGTTCCAGGAGTGTCAAAATTCTATTTGTACATGATGAGGTGGAGAAGGATGTGAGTCATGTAATTGACATTTTGGGCTTCATGGGGTTGGCATGAGGATGGAGGATAACTATTGACCATGTTCGAAACACACCACCCATATCATGTGGCCTGAGGTGGGGATAAAAAACGAGCGTCTACCACTGACCAAATTCGCAATGCGGGACTTGTATCAATTTTTTACTCGAAACCCTTGAGGATGTTGGCCCGTAATGGTAGGAGGAACCTTGGGCCTAGAATCCATTCCATTCGAGGGTCCCTTTGGGTGTGAAAGGTGATGGAAACCCTAATGAAGTGGAACATAAAGCCTAGGAAATGGGTGAAATCATGTTCAAGTAGAATCTGACATTCCAGGTACTAAACCAGAGTATCTTTGGGAACATTACTGAATCAGCAAAGAGGAATGAGTGGCTCATCTTGAGAGCAGATGATTTGAAAAGATGAGTATAGCACAAGTGGATGGAAAACTCTCAGGAGGAAGAGGTAAATGGCACGGTTATTACAAAAACTGATGTGAATGAGGACAAGGTCCCATAGCACACCATATACCCCTATCCCAGAGGGAATGTAGGAAATGGGGCCAAGATGAGGCTAGACTCAAAGACTAATCATCTGGGTGGTCCTACGTATCCCATGAGGATGGGAATCAAGCCACACATAGTTTTTGTAGAGAGTATTGTGTAGTTTACCATCATGAAGTAAGGACACAAATGGGTGAGGTACCCTAAACAGAGGGGGTGCACGGTGTGGAGAGTAACCCTACGTGAATGAGGACATAATCCCATACCACACCGTACAACCCTAAATGGGAACTTAGACTGGGGGCCCGAAAAGGAAAAGGGGCTTGAGGCTGGGTCTTGGACAGAAAGTCCCGACCAGCTTGCAGTTTAACATCTTGTAGTGAGGATGAGGTGATCTTAGTTTAGGGTTATAATCCTCAGACCATATATGCCTTGTTTAATTTCATATTCATGGGACAGAAAGGGAAAACCATCGTGATTATGGAATACCACAAGGACATAACGATTATTGAAGACAACTGTTGACTAGGTTCGCAACACAGTACCCACCCTTATGTGACCAAAGTTCTAGGAAAACAATTGAGTGTTAACCGTGGACCATATTTGCAACATGGGACTCGCATCAACCTATCGCCAACAATTCTCAAGGACATTAGCCCATACTGGTAGGAGACCCCTTGGACCTAGCATCCGTGCTATTCGGGGGTTCTTTGGATATAGAGGGAGATGGAAACCCAAATGATGGGGCTCACGAAGCATGGTAGGGGATATGTGTGGTGTGGTGAAATAGCCTGACCTAAATGAGAACATAATTCTTCACCACCACGCACAATCCTAAATGAGAACTTGGGCCAAGGGCTGAAAGAGGCTAAGGGGCCGGAAAAGGATAAGGGGACTGAGGCCGAGCGTACTAGCTAATTGTAGCCATGTGACCTCTTGTGCGGTTACCACCTCATCACCACTCCTAATCCCATATGGTAATTTCTCGGTGTGGGAAACAAGGAGCCGGATTTGGCTTTACCCTTCATATAAGGGTCAGATAGCTGGCATCGCCCGAAGGGAGTTTGTTTCTTGGAGATACAATGAGGTAGAATGAACCCCTGCACTCAATGCTTGGGACATCTTGGGGTGGCTCTAATGACAAAGGATAGCTGTTGACCATGTTCTAAAAATAGCGTCCTTATAGTGGTGTGGAATGGGAACAACAAATGAGCATTTACCGCTGACCATATTCGCAATGCGGGACTTGTATCAACTTGTTTCTCAATATCCTCGAGGGCGTTGGCCCGAAGTGGTAGGAGAGCCCTTGGGTCTAGCATCCCTGCCATTCGTGGTCCCTTCTGGATGGGAAGGATGATGGAGTCCCAATCAAAGGAATGGGTGAAGCATAGTTGTGCCCATACATTTTAAAGTCAAGCAGGGCGGTGAGAGAGGTGGACACCTCCGGGGAGTGGGATGTATAGAAGAATCGAGATGAGATCGACATGTATTGGAGAAAAAACCCACACTACTCCATATGTCTTGACCCAAGGTGAGATTACAGTGTTTGGGTTGGGCCAATAGATAAAATTTATGGGCATTCCAAAGTATCCCATTAGGATGGGAATCAAACTGTATGTAGTTCTTGAAGGCCATGCAGTTTAACGTCCAGCGGTGAGGACGTGGGAGGATAGAGGAACAGGGAGTGGGCACATGTTGCGACCGTCGTAATCCTGGCATGAGTGGGACTAAGGAAGCCTACACCATACCATGCAATGATCCTCTGAGAGAACTATACCCAAGGGGATAGTCAAAGAGAAGAGTTTGGGGCTGGGCTCAAGATGAAATGCTTGAGCGTTCCTACGTATCCCTTGCAGATGGGAATCAAGCCAAACATAGTTCTAATGGTGCAGTTTAATGTCTTATAGGATGAAATACAGTTTAACGTCATATGGGACGATGCAGTTTAGGGTTATGCATGACCAGATGGTTTATTGTCATGCCAGACCCGATACTGTTTAAGGTCGTGTAGGACCATACATTTTAGGGTCATGCCAGACCCGACAGTTTAGTGTCATGCAGGACCATATGGCTCATGAAAAGTATTGCTTGAGAAACTTGGAATTGGTGGGAGGAGTTATATGCTCACCATCCATGGTCACTAGGGAGTATGATCCATTGGGGTAAACCCTGTGAATTATGTAAGGTCCTTCCCATTTGGGCTCCAACTTGGGCGGTTTCCTTCCAAGGATCATCAGTGTCCGGAGTTCCAATACCAATTCTCCTTGTAGGAAAGAGAGAAGGAGATCCTTCTTGTTGAAGGCTATAGCTATCTTATTCGTATGCCTTTCCAGATTGTGCAGGGCACAAAGCCTATTCTCGTGAAGTGCATCCAATTCATCCATACAAATTTTGGATACCTTTTCTAGAAAATGATGGTCATATACTTATGTTCATAACAAAGGTAGCTAGATCTCGATGGGTAGGATGGCCTGAGTTCCGTACACTAGGGATTATGGAGTCACCTGGGTGGATTTATGAGTTGTTGTCCGTTAAGCCTAGAGATCGTTGGGGAGCTTGTCTGGCCAACTCTTCCTATTTTGACCAACCATTTTTTGTAGAATGTTATAGATGGTTTTGTTTAATTCCTCAATCTATCCATTTTCCTGTGTATGATAGCAGGAGGTATGGTTCGAACAGATGTTGTACTTGGCGTAAAACTTCTTCAACTCAACTGCATGGAAGTTGGTGTCATTATCTGTGAGGACGACGTGAGGGACTCCAAACCAGTAGATGATATTAGAGCTCACGAAGTCAATGATAGAATGAGCCTTGACCTACTTGAGTGGAACTACCTCTGCCCACTTGGAAAATAAATTTGTAGCAGTCAAGATGAATCTACACTGGCGAGCGATCGCTGGTGGATATGGTCCTATGTCATCAAGCCCCCATACCAAAAACAACCAAGAGTAATTGGTGAAGTGGAGACGTTTTGGAGGCCGATGCATAATTTTAGCATGAATTTGGCACACATGAAACTGTTTGGAGAACTCGATGCAATCATGGATCTTGGAGGGCCAGATATACCCCAGTCTCTGGATCTGGTGGGATAACTTCGGCCCAGTCTGGTGGGTGCTTCAAGAACAGGCATGAACCTCTCGCATGACCTGAGAAATATCAACTCCTTGGATGTAACAGAGGATAACACCATCAAACCTGCACTTGTAGAGGGTCTGCTCAAGACTGAGACCACTCTGGAGGGTAAACTGCAGCACGCGATGTCAGATTTTCATGCACTCGGCCCGATTAGCTGAGTGATAACCATTTTGGAGATACTCAAAAAAGGGGGCTCTCCAGTCGGGGTTCACTTCAACCACTGTATCTAAGGAACCTGGGGGTCCGGACATGGAGGCTTTGGTGGTAATATGGATTACCTGCAGGCCGTCTTCATCATCTGGGGTGACGAGAGCAATGACTCTTTGATGTGCCACGTGTATAATCAAATCATTCTACTTGGGTTATGCAAGTGATGTAGCCAGGACAGCTAGGGCATCAACTCAACTGTTCTAAGATCGAGGGACATGAGTAACTTCCGGTCGGGATGGAAACTGGGCCATTAGCTGGAGGGTGCGCTCCAACAATGGTATGAGATCTAGTTTTCTAACAACATAGTCACTGTTGATCTGCTTTATGACTATTTTGGAGTCCCCTTTCACATGTAAATGGGGCACATCATTCTTGAGGGCCAGCTCGAGGCCAGTGATGAGGGCCTGATACTCCACTTAATTGTTGGTGTAGCCTTCCGACAATAGGAATGAGTACAGAAGAATGGCTTGTGCCGGGGTAATAAAGACAATACCCATGCCTACTCTATTGAGTCTCGGATCATTGAGAATCCTGCCGGTGGGGCTCCGGGAGGCTCCATCAAAGTTAATTTTCCAACACAGTATGACATGATCTACCAAGAGGATTTCCTTTTCGGGAAAATCCAAGTCTAAGGACTAGTCCGTGGGGGTTGGATGGGTAGAAATAAAATCTATCAATGCTTGTCCCTTAATAGCCTTCTGAGGCACGAACTTGATGTCAAACTGCTGGAGGATTACCTCCCACCGTGCTAGTCAGCCTATCAGCATGGGACAACTTAGGATATACTTCAGTGGGTCTACTCAGGACACCAGCTGTACCTCATGGTGTTGCAGGTAATGTCGCAACTTATGCATGGAAAATACGTGTGCAAGGAAGATTTTCTTGATGTAGGAGTATCTGGTCTCCATATCGAGGAGCATGAGGCTGTGGTAGTAGAGGCTATTTTCAGTTCCCTCATTGTTCTTCTAGATGAGAAGGGTGCCAAGAGATCATTCTAGGGTAGTCACGTATAGGATCAGTGGTTTTTTGGAGATGGGTGGAATCAAGACCGAAGGCTGGAGCAGATACTTCTTGATTTACTCGAATGTGGTCTGGCGCTCTTTGTCCCACTCGTAGGTGGAGCATTTCTTCGTGAGCCAAGAAAAGGGCTTACACTTGCCTTCCATATTCGCAATGAATCGGTGTATGCAGGCTAAGTGGCCTTGGAAACCTCAAAGTTCCCGAATATTTCTCGGGGGAGTCATCTTACTGATGTCCTTGATCTTCTCTGGGTCGATCTCGATGCCCCAGTACCTGACAACAAAGCCAAGGAACTTCCCAGAGGTAACCCTGAAGGCACATTTCAATGGGTTCATCTTTAGGTGGAAGGAACTGAGGAAGCTAAACACTTTCTCTAGGTCCTTGATATGGTCCTAGCACTGGTGAGATTTGACCACCAGATCATCCACATAGCATTCCACCAATGTCTTGAGGATTGGCTTGAATATGCGATGCATGGCCTGCTGATAGGTTCCACCTGCATTCTTTAAGCCGAAGGGCACGACTTGGTAACAAAATGTACCTTGAGGCACCCTGAAATTTGTGGAATCCTCTTCCTCATGGGAAATTCGGATATGGTTGTATCCAGAGTAATTGTCCATGAAAGAGAGGGCTTGGAACCCAGCCGTAGCATCGATCAACAATTCTGTCACAGGAAGGGGAAAATCATCCTTCGGACTGTGACGGTTGAGATCACGGAAGTCGATGTAGACTCTGATATATCAGTTCTTCTTCCTAACTGGCACAATTTTGGCTAGCCATTTGGGGTACTAGACCTCCTTAACGACGTTCTCCCAGATGAGCTTGTCGACTTCGGCCTCGACCATGGCATTGTGAGAAGGGTGCGTCTTTCTGGGAGGTTTCTTGATCCCACGATGATTTTATGGAAGACCGAGGCAGTGGATGACTACCTGAGGATCTAGTCTAGGCATCTCATCATAATTCTAGGAAAACACATCATGGTTCTATTTAAGGAATTCCACGTACCACTGTTTCTCCTCAGGGGGCATGGTGGCACTGATCAACGTGGGTCTCGGGTCCACCTCGCTACCGAGGTTCACCTGTACCTGTTCATCGACCGTGGAAAAGACGCCCTCTGCAAAGGAGGGGGGAGCATCCTCCAGATCCTCTACTTCAATTGTGGAGGAGAGCTCCCCAGCGGGAGTAGCTTTTTCTGGGTCAATAGATTCTGACGGGAGGCTGGTACCAACCTGAGCAGTAGTGGTCACCGCATCATAAAATTCTAGTACTACCAAAACCATAGCGATGATGGTTTTCGACCTGATCCCATATTGTCTTCAGCCCAAGGGTCCACACTTGATGATATAAAGGTAGTAGTGGCACGTCAGCTTGAGATGGTTAATTCCATCTTAGTGAAACAGACACGTATGACGTACTGCTGTTGACATGGGGTGAAAATCCTGATACCTTACAGGGGTAGAAGGCTCCGGTATCACCTGTGCCTGATTTGTGTAAGAATACGAGGTGATATAATGTCATCACTTAGACTTGGGAATATGCTTCCCCATCTTACCAGAGACAACAAAACATTGCCCCATATCAGGGGTCGTATCCTCCAATTGATGGATCGTGAAGACATAGGTGTCATCCAGACCTACCTAGGGGTCGATTGCGACCATGAAGGGCTCAACCTCACTTGACTGAATCTTTTTATCCTTGATCTTGTAATATTCATCATCCAGATAGAGGGCTTCACAAGTGGAGAAAAGAGACACGTCACCTTGGAGTATGCCTACTCGACCATTAAGGGAGTACTTGAGGCACTGGTGATATGATGAGGGGACCACTTCATGAAGTTGGATCCATGGTCTGCCAATAAATTCATTGTACGTGGTGTCTTGAGAGACAACCATATACTCAATGTAGGCAACTAGGCCACCAAAATAGGTCTTCAAATGGATCTTGCTGACCGGGATCAGCTTTTTCCTGTCATATCCTTGGATCTTTAGGTCATAGGAAGTCAAGTCATACTTGGATAACCCTAACTTCCGCAATTTCTAAGATGGGATTATATTGATCTCGGAGCCTGTATCAACAAGACAGCGACGAACCTCCACATCATTGAACCAGCTAGTGATATATAATGGGTGAATGTGCCCATGTATATGAAAACATTCATCTTCTCTGTAGAATGAGATGATGGCCTGACATTCACCATTCTCAAGAGCCTCTACATGAAAGGCCTCTGCAACTGCTACCTCTATCTTGAACTGGAGGGGGCTTCTTAAAGCCTCAGCGAGGGCCTTATGCATATCTGATGATAGGAAAAGGGCCTCAAGGATGGAAATACTCACTAGGATACTGGAAAGGTTCTTAAGATCATCATACTTCCACGCAAGGCATGAAATTATGCTTGCAGGAGGCCTCTCTGTGACAGGAGGCATGGAGGGCCCTACCGGTTGGGCTAGCGTCTGACTGGTGTTGGGTATATCCTGCTGCTCAGTAATAGAAGACCTTAGAGTAGCTATAGAATGATGGTCGGGTGACTGAGACCGGAATATAGCAGGGTGAGGCTGGTCGTGGCATGGTTGAAGTGGCTCTTCCTGATCCATTAACACAGATGGCGGTGGAGGCGGGCCTGATGACACCGGATGAGGAGGCTACGTGTGCTGAACTCTACGCTGGGCCTGCTGTCTGGTCTTAGTGGCATGAACGGCCTAGCTAGCAGTTCCAACTGATGTTCCTCGACACCCCATATGGTCGCGTCTCTGCCGACGTTGGCATCAGCTGGGGACATTGGGGAGGTTCGCCTGGAACTCCCCATCATCGGGATTCATATAGGTATTTACAAACATGTCTTCAAGATCGACTAGATGGAATTTCTCTCCAATGTCTTCAAGATGTGCTTGTCTCCTGGGATAAAACACTCACTTATGATGAAGGAAAAAGTGAATCACCCAAAGGGTTTGGTAGAAACATTCATCCTCCACTAGGGTGACAGATTTCGGCGTGTGAAAATTCGGTGCTGCCATGGGCCAAAACAACTCAGGGAAGTGGTCTGTTGAGAGGATGTTCCATAAGCTCCTCGGCTTGGATTCAAGGTATGGCCTTAGATTTCCCCATTCTTCAACTAGGGGTGGTTGAGGAAATGATAGCCGTACTGAGGCAGGCTGTTGGGACGGCATGCTGGCCAGTGGAGAGTACGGCAAGTGGGCTGACTGGCCGCCGAATCTCGGTTAATCCTTCGAAGAGTGTAGTGACCTGTACGCTACATTGTGATAAGACAGGCTGATGACCGCAGTTCATGGATTAGGGGATAGGTCTACTGGCGATAGGTTTCACTACTTCTCACCCACCATCGGTCCCCAAAATTGTTCTTTGTGATCTCTTTTCGTGGTAGAGAGCGCTTTTGGTGACAACGGTGGAGATTTCCCAACCGTAACCTGTGGGGTTGCCAGATTTTTATCCTCTTGGATATACCTACAGAGGGAGGTGGGAATCCTACAGATTTCACATTCCGGGAGTACTAGGATGATGCGCCTCGTTCCTTCCCCATCTTTTGACTCGGATGAGCGGGAAGAGGGTTCCAGTGTTGAGTCATACTTTTCTTCAAAGTATGAGAAGCGGAATGGTTTAATATCTGTCCGAACCTTCCCAGAATTCTTCTTATGGTGCTGACAACCAGCCTTCCTTCCCCTAGGTGGCTCTTTGGGACGAGGCTAGTTTCTGACACAAGGTCCTTCGGCTGCACTGGTGCTGACGTAGAGAGGGTTTCCACCTGAGTAAGCCTGGGTGCGAGGGGAACTGGGAAAAATGTCAAAGCGTACATGGGGAGGACCTCTATGGATAGTGCTAGAGCAAGAAAGTAATCTGCTAGAACTCGCATGAGCATGGAGAGGAGTATGAGGAGGCCTCTTTTACTGGTCTAGTTGAACATGTGTAGGACCTCCATGTTGGATTCTAGTGAGGCGAGGCTGACCTACACCCCTCTAGTTGTCGAGGCGAGGAGGACCTTCACTAGCTACTAAGAGAACATTGGGAGGATCCCCATGTTGAAGAGATACCAGATGTGCAATGTCCCTACACCGGTGGTCGGGGGTAGGAAGAGTGACTTCATACCCAGTGTAATGGGCATGAGAGAGACTTCTGTACCGAGTGTCACCGCTATGGGTAAGACCCTCATTTTGATTGGGGGTGGCACATGGCAGACCTCCATGCCAATCCTTGAAGCGGGGTAGGTCCGCGCTCTCTGTGGTAGTGGTACAGGGAGGGCCTTTGTTCTGGGTGGAATTACTACGGGTTAGTTCGCAGAGGCAACTGCTTGTGCCGGTGACCAAGAGAGTTAGACCAGCCTGCCCATGGGGTAGTTGGGGCCTTGATCCTGGTCGGGCGTATAAGTGCCCCGGCTTAGTGTATTTAGGGAACTGCTGTACGTCTGCGGTGGCTCAGGCCACATTAGCCATCGATGTTGATGCTCCCTGGCCGGCGTCATTAGCTTGCGCCCGACGCTGGCATCGAGTCAGACGAACCGGAGCCGGTAGTGCAGGTATGTGTCTTACTTGATCTTCATCCAGCAAGACTGGATGGCGGTGCTGATGCGGCTAGGTGGAATTCCTCACTGGGATCCCTTGGAATGGGACTATAACCGGGCCAGGCCGGATGTCACCTACCTCATCAGCGTAAGGCAGGTAGTTATCAAAGTGTTATGGGGAGAGGCTCCCGAAATGGTTATATGTCGGCGTGGGGAGCAGCGGATCCCTACGCGGCCCTTGAGGGTGGCATTGATGATGAGGCATAGATGCCTCCAGATCCAGGTGGGCCATATCTTGAGTCATGATTATGCCCTCCTCTTCATACTGACGTACAAGGTCATTGATCACCCTTCATTGGATGACCTCAGATGAGGAGATGGGTCAATGGCACCCCATGGTTGTGGGTGTATAAGCCATCACGGAAGAGATGGAAACTTGTGGGGATTCCGTGTTGGTACTGACTATTCCCTTGTGTCTGTGTACATGTGGTTATTGCATTCTGAGTGCAACAACTTGATTCATGAAAATCAGTGAGATTAACTCATCAGTGCTGAAACAAAAAGGAATCGACGACTAATGCCCCAGTGCCATTCCATATTCCATGACCAGTAAGAGAGATCCACGCTGACAATGACACAGAATGGGATGTCCAAATTTCTACTGCCACAACTTCTGGTGAGTTTCACGCCAGGCCCACTATTTTCCTAGTTGGACCTGATGCCAGATAAATGGATTCGGTGACACGCTAATCCATTGATGCCTCGAGCACTACATATCTCCATATTGAGGATAAGAAATTCACATCGGGTTCACCATTTCTATTTTCGACACTTTATCTAGGGTGCGTGCATACGTCTCATTGGGCGGGACGACATTGTTGTCTGTTGCCCCACATTCCTGCTTTCCAAAGGCGGGCAGCATCCACTCCTTGATCAGGGACATTTTCTCCTTGATCGAAATGGGATGATGGGATGTCGGTTCTTCCTTCCTTGGATTCCTCCTCAAAAGTCATCACCTAGTCTGGGTCTCACTTATATATTTAAGATGTTGTTCGTGAAACTCTTCATGGTTCCATATCTTCATGGACACCAGTTAATTACACTGCTTATGTGAGGACATTACAAGGGGTCCGATCAGGGTAGAAACCTTCGGTCAGGGGAGTAGTCACATTGGACATCACTGGCATGTCTGGATGCTGGGACCGTGGCGCATCTGAGTTTCTTCCCTTTATTATCGGGATTCTTGAGGGCGCAGAAGCCTGAGGTATCTCACGTCGAATCAAAGGAATTATATGTCATAGGCATGTTTCTGAGGTTTTCCTAAGCTTCCCATATTTAACACAGGGTATGCCGCAAGTTTAACGTCCAGCGGAGATGGATCAGACAGATCCTAACACTAATTAGAGTGGATTAGATGGGTGCAAACCCTTGAGGGAACACTAATGTTGGGGCCAACATGTGGTTGACCACCTGATTACTATTGAGGGGAATGGGGAATGAGATGGCATAATTTCATCGGGATGTGGCGGCCTAGATAAAAATAAGGATGGATGATGGAGCGGTTGAATGAAGTGGGTGGTTAATGGGATGAAACCATCATGAGGATGATGATGGTTTTGGGCTTGAGCCTCAAAGAGGCTTCCTACATATCCCCATGGTAGGTAATCAAAGTCCACGTTGTTTATCTGATGATGGCTTACCACCGATTGGGGTTTTCAATGGCTTATAGCTGGATGGGGTCGCAATGGCTTACCACTGGATAAAAATGTGAACGATGTGAATGAGGACCTAGGGCCCAGATGGATGGTGGGGCTTGAACCTCGTGGAGGCATCCTACATACCCTGCCTCGGAAAGGATCAAAGACCTCATAGTTCAGGTGGTGGGAACCGACGTGAAGATGGTCGGGACGACCAGTGAATAGTTGGATTCAACCTAAAGGAGTCTTTTTACATACCCTTCCTTGGAAAGGATCAAAGACCACATAGTTCAAGGTGGGTTTTGTGTGTAATGACTTATCGCTGACTGGGGAAACAACGACTTACCACTGATTGGGGTCCACAATTTAACGTCATGCAGGATGGGGGCGATCCGATGTGAAGGTGGTCAGAGTGAGTGAGTGTTGGGCTTGAACCTCTTAGAGGCTTCCTACTAACCTTGCCTTGGCAAGGATCAAAGACCACGTAGTTCAGGATATAGGGTCATTTGGGGGTTACGCTCTGAGTCAGCCCAAGGTGTTGGTGAACTAACGTGAAGATGGTCGGGACCAATGGGTGGTGGGCTTGAACCTCATAGAGGCTTCCTATGTACCTTACCTTAGAAAAAATCAAAGACCTCATAGTTCAGGTTGTGTTTGGGGCTTACAATCTAGGCAGCCCAATGTGTTGGTGAACCTACATGAAGATGGTCTGGACTAATGGGTGGTAGGCTTGAACCTTGTGGAGGCTTCCTACGTACCTTGCCTTGGCAAGGATCAAAGTCTGCATAGTTTAGGTTGAAAAAAGGGGCTTGAACCTCATAGAGTTTTCCTACGTACCTTGCCTGGGAAAGGTTCAAAGACCTCGTAGTTCAGGTTGGGTTTGGTGAACCGACGTGAAGGGGGTCAGAATAACCGGGTGTTGGGATTGAACCTCGTGGAGGCTTCCTATGTATCCTACATTGGAAAGGATTAAAGACCACATATTTCAGGTAAAAAAAGGGATTGAACCTCATGGAGGCTTCCTACGTACCTTGCCTTGGCAAGGATCAAAGAACTCGTAGTTCAGTTTTGGTTGGGGATTTTACTATAGGCTTCCCAAAGAGGATGTCAGGGCCGATGCTTAATATAAGCCCACGTGAGTCATGCTTGGTGTGAGAAACAAGAGGCAGCAAAGACCTGATGATCACGTCGCGAAAGGTGCGTTTGTGGGAAATGGAGTGGGGATTACACGTGATCATAGGCCAAAGACAAAACAGGGGCTTATGCATGGTTAGAATCCTGAAGAGGTTGGGACTTACTATAGGATGGAGTCCTGGTGGAAACAAAGCCTAGCGGGAGAGGGATTTGGCACTGAAGAAAGGAGGGGCATGGATGCTGCCTCCTGCAAGAAAATATAGGGGCTTACAACAGGGTGGTCGCCCTTTCCCCACATAGGATGCATGGGGGAATTCATAGTTTAACATCATATGCTAAGGACAATGGTGCTTGGAATTGTAACGTCCTGTAGCTCAGATGAGGTGGGTTCACTCCGCACCCCTAGGACTTACATAACCAGTACCCTCTGCACCTTGGTGAAAGGAATGCACCGGTAATGCCATGGCTAGGGGGTGTCATGGAGAAAACCATTGGGGGGTCCACGCTAGAGTGGCTATGTGAAGAATTAATAGTCGTTAGCGTGCCTATGCAAAGAAGCATGTGGCGAAGCAACGTAATAGGCAGTATCGTTTAAGGGACTTTGAAATTACTCTGTGAAAACCTGAGGGGCTACATGGTGAATGAGTGCGTGACACATGTGTGTCGCGCATAAGAGTGGTTTGAAAAAGGTGCCTCAAGGTGAGGGAAGCACAAGAAGAGTGTCAGAGAATGGGTCGAGGCAAAATAGGAAGGTTGTGTTCAAGAGGAAGGGTTGGCGTGCAAGATGGAGGTGTTGCATGCAAGATGCAGGATGCACGCAAGTCGGGCCAGAGGCGCACAAAATGAAGGCTTGCACGTAAGTCGGACAGAGGCACTCAAGAAGAAGGCTTTCACATAGAGGGGGCATGCACACAAGACAAGACCTCTTGTACACAAAGAACATGAATATTTACGGGGATCTGGGGGCACGTGCGAAGGAACCCCCAACCTATCGCACAACCACCATTACGTGAAGGCCATGGGTTTTCATGTGGTCGTGGAAGATGGGGTATTTTCACAGCAGAGAGTCGCTTCATCTTCAGTTACCGTCCCCGAATGAGAGGGGAGAAGGTTTGTTTTATAGCTGGAGTCCCCTGAGTGTCGCGCAAGGGACCAATGCGAAAACCCCAATCTCTATCGCCTCGGGCTCGGAAATGGGGTCGGCCGCGCAAACGGGTGTTCGACGTCACCTTCGCTGTGGAACCAGTCTCGGCTACGGAAACCCCCTTTTGATGACACATTGGGTGTGGAAGTGGGGGCTAGAGAAGCCGTCACACAAAGGGCCATTCATCATCACCTTCTGCACGGAATCAGACCTGGTGGTGAAAACGTGGTTCGTTGTGGCCTTCGGCATGGAATGGGCTCGCACGCAAATGTTCGTTCGTCATCTCCTTTGGCGCAGAAATGGTCTCGCGTGCACAAAACCCCTTTTGATGACTCCTTAAGCACAGAAGTGGGGCCAGAGTGGCCAGTTGTGGAGAAAAACATTTTGGGCGCCGAAGCGAAGGCCGGTGCGCAACAGTTTGTGCACCGAAGGCCGCTTGCACGTGCTTTTTCAATTTTGCGTGTGCCCAACCTCGGGCCCCGGGATCTCCTTTTCCTCATCCCGGCTACATTCTGAGCTCTTTGATCCGCATGAAGTTTCCCTCCTCTAAATTTTGGCGTCAACACCAACTCTATTTTCATTACCAAGATGGTAATGAATTGTGTAGTCATAGTACTTTATCACTTCCAACCAACTCCTCTATCTCATTTTAATCTTTTTCTGAGTGAATACTATTAGATTTGGTGTCCAAGGAGAAACTATTTGTACTTTTATTAATTATATATTCAATGTATTGAATATTAATATAACTTCTTATTATATATTGTCTGTTGTTCTTCATGACTCTAATGTAATAACTTTTTAAAATATACATCGCATCGATATATTCATAGTAGTTCCCCACTATGACGATAACCTTAATGTGCTATGAGGATATTCTTAAATAATGCTCTAAAGTTGATAAAATACTATAATAGGACACATAGTATATAGAATTTTAGGTGTGAGTACTCATAAGTATATGAGGCTTCCTCTCATGAAGTTTGTGCTCTGTAATATCCAACATGAGATATTATGAGAATAGACATGCCAGTTGGAATTATATATGTTTTGGTCTTAATTAGATACTATTATATATGGGTGTGTGTGATGGTCTTTAGAATTTAAGATTATTATTAATGCATGTTAGAAATCACGTACATAGATGTATTTCATAAACCATGACGATAACAGTTCATGGAAAAGTTGGATATATTGGGGGCGCCATGAGTAACATGTCATTAATAAATATTTTGAGGAAGGATTTTCCCTTCCATATTTATGAAAGTTGATATCTCATCCCATTAATTGGAATAGAACTGTCTTATTAAATTCTACAGCCATGCTGTAAAGAAATTTTCATTTCAGATAGTTAAAGAAATACATATCGAGCATATAGGTTAGTAAAATAGATGTGAAACCTTCTTGTTGGTATATTAAAAAAACATATTATATTAAAAAATTATTGTTCATATGTGGTTTTCGACATTATTACATTAGGTTATTTCTCATTGGTTCCTTGACCCATTGCTGACAGTAATATTGGACTTTAGGTAAGCCCACCTAATGACAATGAGAAAGAATCCATGAGGGTCACACAACAAGTGTTTCTGTTGATCTCAATTAAATTATATTTGAATTTAATTAATGTAATAAATATTAATCTCAAGTCTGAGGAATAATTTTATTCAAGTTATATTGATCACATGAATTAAATAAATATTTATTCAGCAGCTTGTGAATAAAATATTTATTTAATTTATTGAATATTTGAATAATTATTTATTCACTAAATTGTAAATAAAATAACTTTATATGAATAAAATATTTATTTAGTTGTTCAACAAATCCTAGTGGAGTTTAAATAGACCAATACCAAGTCCAGTGAAAAATATTAATTAACAAGACCATTATATAATATTTTTTATTGAACAAATTTCTACAAGCCATTAAATAATAATTATATAATTATTATTATGTGGTATGGGATTTATTAAATTTAATAAATGTTATTTAATGGATGGTATGCAATTAAATAATATTTTAACTTAAATCCCAACTATATAAATATGTGACTATGTCTATTGTGTAGAGCATCTAAAATTGAGAATAGAGAATTGTTGCACACAATTAATTCTATCTCAACTCCTCATATACCCCTATCAAGAACAAGAAGTAAAATAGATATTTTGTAAAGAATGAAAAACGAGTGATCAAGAATGAACAATAGAATACATTCAAGTCATCGCGCTATCACCCAAAGATCGAGTGATGTTTCTCGGGGATCATGAGAGCATATACATATCAACACTAGAGGGACTATATCCTTGGATCCTCATTTAACAATAAAGGTAATCCTAAAGGGTATTTTTGGATGATCAACATTCACCAACTAAGAATGTTACTAATCCTAGGTATTTATTTCTTCAAATATTAAATAAATTAATTATTATTTTGACGTGGAAGATCCTCTCTATTGGTTTCGAGAAATGATTATTACAGGAAATTTTATTATATCTCCCACATCTACACACTTCCACTATCCCCATAACCATAAAGTGGTATCAGAGTAGTCATGTTTAAATTTAAAATTATTTATTTTATTGTTGATCTATGCACAACTATTGTTAAATTTTTCTTTCAAGTTATTCTTTATTTAATCCGATTTGAATCAATATGTTATTGACATATTAATCATGTTCATTATGTGTTTCATTTTCATACAGTTTTAAGAATAAATTAAGAACAATATGATATTCCATCAGGAAGTTCTGAATATTTGGATGGTAAAACTAGGTTACATGGTGTGTGGCCATTGCACACGACGTATACCCATGTGAATTTTATCTATATGCGTCGAGAAATTAATTACATAATATTATTTTATTTCACACTGTGTGTTGACTAGGCCAACCATGTCACATGAAAAGTGGATATAGGTTGTGTAGATGGCCCATACATGCGGTGTAGTCCGGCCAAGTTAACAAACCGAAGCCCTAGGCGTGTGACTTAGATATACGACAATAGAGGTACATGGAGTGTAGTTGTAATTAGAAATCGTGTAGTCTCCCATTAATGGATAAAATTAAAATTATATTAAATTTGAAATTACAGCATTTAAACCTTATTTTATTGATTGAAACATCATTGGGTGTTTGAAAATTTAATAATGTTCTAAAAGAATATTAAATTCTCAATTAATTTATGGTAATTGATATGTCATTATTGGTTCTGGCCTTTATTTTCCAAGAATTACATTAATGATGGGTATCCCAATATAAGATCATAATATCATTAAGATGAAAGGGGATTAAATAATTAATTAATTAATTCAAGTTCATTTATCTTAAATAATAAAAATAACTAATAATGAAATCAATTATAGCCATTTACTTTTTCATATTAATTACATGTATAACTGTTCATGAGCTTGATTAAGAAATATGTGTGTATTGGATGTATTAATTTAATTTATTTCAAGAGTTTCCAATCATTAAATTTTAAATTAAATGATGGACTATGAGTCATCCATCCCTACTTTATTATTTAGGACCTATATGTGGAAGGATATTTATGTAATCCCCTTTAACCAATCATTTGGTTACCCTCACCTGTATGTGAGTAATAAATATTTTTAATTAATGGAGCATCCTAACATGCATGGAGGTAATTAAAGACGGAACCATAATGAAGAAAACCAAGGAGATACACAAGTGGATATGAGTAATGTTGAAACTCATGCCAAGACCATCAATATGAGTTATTTCCCCCAAGTCAGAGGTTTATTTAAAGTCATATCATTAAATCAATTGTTAGATAAATATCATGAATGAGTCATTTATTTAATTAATTGTTTATGTCTATGAAATTATTTATTATATCGATTCATGTTTGTGAACACATAAATAAATAAATTAATGTGAAAATACGAAAAATAAATAAATGAATTATGTGTAAATGTTTTATCCAACATGGTTAATTAATTAAGTAACATCCACTTAATATTAATCAGATGTGTAAAGGATAAAAAATATAAAATTTAGGCATAATAAATTAAAATCCCTCAAATAAATATTAGGTCATACTCAACCTTTCATTGCAAGATTGAGAATGAAACCATAGAACTAAGTATAGTACATGGAAAAAGTCTAGACACTTACTTTTATCGGGGCATTCTCATGAGATTTTTGGGTAGAATTAATTGAAATTATATTGAGTTTAACTTCCAAAGTATGTTTAATAAAAATTTGGAGGTAAGTATCAAGGAAATATATGTCAGGATTTCAGGATAGGGGAATCTATTCAATGGATCAAGGTGATCAAAGTCCTCAGTTGGCAAGGCCTCCTACCTAATTACTTTATTATGGTTTTCATTTCCAAAGTCTGGATCATTAATAAAATTAATGGGGATCCTTACCACTATAATGTTAATAAAAATAGACATTCGAATTTCAATGGTGAGGGCTATTAAGACATGATAAAATAGTGGGATATTTAATAAATAAATAAATAAATTATTATATCTCACTTATTTTTCTAATCAATAAAAGTACTAGTAATCTTATCTTTTTAATTATAGAATAAAATTAAAATTTCATCATCCACACTATCCCTACAATAAATATTGGATAAAGATAACCTCCAAACTAGTAGTAACTTCCAAGAGTTGTTTAGACACATTTGGGTTGTGGTATGACATGAATGGAAATTTTATGTGCTAGAATCCTCAATACCTGATCTGTTGACTAAAGAGGCAAGTGATGAATAGTTCCTTGTATGTGATAAAAATTTTAGTGACGCGGTCGATGTTCGGTGTTTTATGCTTTCATCGATGTCAAGTGAACTAATGAAGTCTTCGGAAAACATGCATGTGTATATCATACTTGAGCACCTCCATGGTCTTTACCGAGATAAAGGTTGATAGGAACGATTTAATATTTCCATGGTGCTCCTTTAGAGTAATAACTAAGATGGTTCCCTAGATGGGAATCATGTATTCAAGATCATGCTTTACATTGAGTGCTTAAAGGTTATATGGTTTAAACTCCCTGAAGAACTAGGAACTGACCACATTCTAGAATTACTCCCACAAATGTTCTCCATCTTTGTTGTGAATTTTAATATGAATAACATTGATAAGTCTCTAAAATATCTTCTTACTCTTATTTTCCAAGTAGATAAGGATATGAATCCTGAAAAACCATTCATCCTTATAGTGAACAAATAGAAAGCTAAAGACAAGATATTTAGGACAAAATATTCTTTGCTTCCTTCTAATAAGAGGAAGATAAAGGGGAAAACAATGGAATAAGATTATATCTATTTTTCATGTGTCACGAAGGGACACTGGAATAAAAACTTCACCCATCCAAATATGAAAGAGGAATATTTAGGTGAATTTTTTATCAAGTGAAATTTATCTATTTCTAAAACTTGGGTATTAGATATATCTTGTGGTTCTCAAATATGTATTCAGATACAAGAAACAAGTATATTTAAAAATATTGACCAAGTGGAGGTAGATCTTTAAGTATCCATGGGAGATAAACTCGTTGTTGTGTCCATCGGGCACCACCACTTCACATTTCCAATTAGAATGATCTCAGTTTTAAAGGTTTGTTATTATGTGACATCAGTTACTGAAAACATTATTTCTATATCCAAACTTTATAAGGGTAGATTTATCTTCAAATTTGGGAATAAATTTTTCTTATTTTATAAATATAGCATTTGTTATGGTAAGGAACATTTAAATAATTGTCTTTATTGGTTGGATTACATGAACCAAGTAATGGAAATTAATAACGAAGTAACTTCACATGACTCATACCACACCCAACTTTGGAATCACCGGCTAGGCCATGTAAATGAAAAGCACTTGACTAAATTACAACAAGATGGATATTTAGATTCTTTTGAACTAAAAACACTTGGTGTATGTCACACATGTTTACAAGGTAAAATGACCAAATACCCATTTAGTGGTAAAGGTAAAACTTTTAAAGATATTCTTGAATTAGTTTATACTAATGTGTGGGGACCATTCCCTATTTCAAGGGGAGGGTACTCATACTACATAACTTTTACTAATGATTTTATAATATATGGATATGTATAATTAATGAGGTATAAGTTAGATTATTTTGATAAATTAATGGAATACAATAATGAATTTGAGATCCATCTTGGTAAGAAAATTAAGAAACATCACTCAGACCATGGTGGATAATGTCTGAATTAAGACTTTATTGATTATTTTTAGTGTTCAAGATTTTATCTCAAATCACTTCTCCTTATATTCCTCAGTTGAATGGTGTAAGATAAAGGAGGAACCACACCTTGTTAAACATGATGAGATCAATGAAAAGTTATGCGAGTCTTCCATTATCCTTTAGGGGATATGTGTTACAAATAGCAAGATATGTACTAAACTAAGTGCCAACTAAAAAAACAGACAATATACCATACAAATTATAAAACATAAAGAAACTAGAATTGTCATATTTATATGTGTGGGGTTGAGAATCATTTTTTAAGACCACTTCAGGTAACATGATTACACCACGAGGAAAAAAGTGTATCATTATAAGATATCCCAATGAAACAAAGGTATACTACTTATAAAATCCTCTTATAAAAAAAATGGTTGTGGCTGACAAACGCCCCAAATTTGTTGAGGAGGATATTATCTCTAAAAGAGATAGTGGGAGATAGATTGACGTGGATGAATTCCATGATCAAGAATATAAGAGTTGGCACAGGAACAAATTCCACAAAGCCCCATGGAAGAAGAAATTGTTCTAGAGACACAATTACAATATAAGAGTACTAGAGAGGTTATAGAAACATAAAGGAATGGTTTTATAGTCACCAAGGGTAATGATACATTATTAGTTGATAATAATTATCCTCTAACCTAAAAGGAATAAGTAAGTGGCATAGATGTTTCCAAGTGGATATAATCCATGAATTCAGAAATGGATTCCATGTACCAAAACCAAGTCTAGATTTTGGTAGACCCTTTTGTTGATGAAAATACCATTGGTTTGAAATGGTTATTCAAGAAGAAACATGACATAGAAGGAAAATTTAGTACCTAAAAGGCATGACTGGTTTCAAAAGGGTTTAAACAATGTTAAGGTATTGACTATGATGAAACCTTTTCACCAATTTCAATGTTGAAATCCATTATAATTATATTTTTCATTATATATTTCCATGATTATGATAGTAAAAAATTGATTTAAAAATATATTTATTTAATGGTAACCTTCAGGAATATGTCTACATGACACATCCATCCAAAATTAAGATATTTTGTTGATAGGGGACAGAGCCCTTTTAATGTCACAGGGGCCTAAAATAATAGATCCTCAAAGCATAAACTCTCACAATATTTACACATTAAGTGTAAAGGGATCTAGTTGAATTAAATATAGTACATGAGTTAATAGGGGTGTCCCAGGAGTCCTGGAAGTCCATAACCATATTACATTCTTTCCATGTGTGTGTAATATCCATGGGACTGGATAGGATAATCCAATATCTACGTACCTGAAGGGTTTGAGACTCCAAATAATGTCGAAAAGGTATGAAAGTTTCAAAGATCCATTTATGAATTAAAACCAAGCATCCAAGTCATTGGACACTCATTTTTATGAGGTCATAATGTAATTTGGTTTCATAATGAATAAATGGATTTGTGTGTCTATAAAAAATTTAGTGAGAGTGTAATAGTTTTCTTAATATTATATGTTGATGACATAATACTCATTGGAAATGAAACAATAGTCTTACAGTATGTTAAGGCATGGTTGAATAAATTCGTATTTATGAAGGAATTGGGTAAGGAAATATATATTCTGGGGATCAAGATCCATTGTGACATATCCAAGAGGTTTCTCTGCCTAATTTAAAGTACATATATTGACAAGATACTAAATAGATTCAGTGTGGAACAATCCAAGAGAGTATTTTTGAAAATATCACATATCATCCATCTTTTCAAGAAAATGTGTCCTCATACACATGAGGAATGAAAAAGAATGACAAGTATTCCATACAAATTAGTTATTGAGTCAGTCATGTGTGCTATGATATATACTAGGACAGATGTTTCCTATACATTAAGTTCAATATGAATATATAAATCTGATACTGGTTACCATAATTATATGGGAGTCAATACTCTCCTTAAGTATCTAAGGTGTACTAAGTATATGTTAGTAGTTTATGAAGGAGATATGGAACTATTCATCAAAGGATATAAAGATTCTAGTTTCCAAATAGATCAAGAAGAAAAGAAATGAAAAACGGGATCCATCTTCATTTTGAATAGAGGTGTTGTGAGATGTAAGAGCTTAAAGCAGGCTATGGTTGCATATTCTATAATATAGTCTGAGTATATTATAGATTTTAAAGTAGATAAATAATTAGTTTGGATGTGAAACTTCTTCTATGATATTGATATGGTACCTAGTAGTAATGATACTATCATACTTTATTGTGATAATACTATAGTGGTGGCTATTGAAAAAGATCCAAGGTCACATCATTGGATAAAGAACATACTTCAGAAATATCATCTCTTAAAGGATTTTTCATGGAGATATGATGTTACAGTGAGAATTATTTCCATAGAAAAAAATGTGGTGGTCCTATTTAATAAAGCCTTTACTCCACACAAATATGACTATAATGTGAGGTCTAGCAGACTGAAGATCATAGGCAGTTGTCTCTAGTTCAAGTGGATTTTTTTTTGGAGTTGGTGTCCAAGGACCAACTATTTGTACTTTGATTACATGTATATTTGATGTATTTAATATTAATAACACATCTTATTACATATATTTTTTTTCTATATGACTCTAATGTAATAATATCCTAGAGTATACATCACATTGATAATGTCATAAAAATTTCCCACTATGATGAGAATCATGATGTGGTATAAAGATATTCTCATATAATTTTTTGTAGTTCGATAACACACTATGATTGGACATATAGTACATTGACTACCAGGTGTGGGTACTCATAAGTAGATGAGTTTTCTTTTCAGGAAGTTCATGCTTGGTAATCTCTAAGATAGAAGATTATGAGAATAGACCCACCAATAGAAATTCTATATGTTTTGGTGTCATCTAATATTTCTATCCATGAGTGTGTGTGATTGAATTTATACTTTAATATTTTTATTAATCCATGTTAAAACTCGTGTAATTAGATGTATTTCGTAAACTATGATAATAAAAGTTCATGGAAAAGTTGGATATGTTGGGTGCATCATGATTAATGTTTCATTAATGAATAATTTGAGGAAGTATTTGTCCCTTACATATTTATGGAAGTTGATATATCGACCCTTTCATTGGAATAGAAACTTCACATTAAATACCATGGCTATGGTGTAACGACATGTTTTTTCATATAGTCAAAGAAAGACATATCAAGAATATAGGTTGGTAAAACAGATGTGTAACCTGCTTAATGAAATATTGTGAAAAAGAGATTATATTACATAGTGATTGTTTTTATGTGGTTGTTGATGTTGAGACATTAAGTTCTTTTTCTTGGGTTCTTTGACCTGTTTCTAGACAGTAATATTGGACTTTGGGCAAGCTAACCTAATACCAACAAGAAATAATCCTAGATGGTCACACACAATGTGTTTTTATTGATATCAATTAAATTCTATTTGAATTTATTTAATGGAATAAATATTATTCTCAAGTCGAAGGAATAATTTTATTCAAGTTATATTGATCGAATAAATTAAATAAATATTTATTCTCCTACTTGTGATTAGAATATTTATTTTATTAGCTGAATATTTTAATAAATATTTATTCATTGGATTGTGAATAAAAAGTTTTTCAATTGTTAAATAAATGCTAGAGGAGATCAAATGGACCAAGACTGATCCTGGTGACAATTATTAATTAACAGGACCATTATATAATATTTTTTATTGCGTAAGTTAGTGCACAAAAAGAATAATTATGTAATTATTATTATTTTTCATGAGATTTATTAAAGGTAATAAATTATATTTAACGGATGATATAAAATTAAAAAATATTTTTACTTAAATCCCAACTCTATAAATAGGAGGCTATGTCTATTGTATAGACCATCCAGAATTCAAAATAGAGAATTATTATACACAATGAATTCTCCCGAAACTCCACCTTATCTCTCCATATCATGAAAGAGAAGTGAAAGAGAGATTTCTTCAAGACTAAAACATTAGTAATCAATAAAAAATAATGAAATACATTCGAATCACTATACATGAACCCAAAGATCGAGTGGTGTTGCTCAGATATCATAGAATCACATGTGGATCACCGCTAGAGTGATTATGTAATTGGATCCTTATAGAAAAATGGTAGTAATACAAAAGGGTCTTTTTGGATGATCAACATTCACCAATAAATAAAGTTACTAAGTCCAGGTATTTATTTCATTAAATATTAATTAAATTGATTCTAAATTTTATGTGCAATATCCTCACTCTGGGTTTCACGTAATGATTAATAAATAAAATTTTAATATATTTCCCACCTCTGTACACTTACACTGCACCTAGAAACATAAAATATATACTTAAAATTTTTATGATCAGTATATATTTCACACTTTAATCCATAAAATGATATATATAAATTTTTAAAACAAACACTACAACCACCAGTTCAATGTCACGTGTCAAATAATTTTTCTCATGAGGTTTTAATTGATGTGATTGATAAGAAATTACCCAATCATTTTATATTAAAACACAACATGGTATCTTCAAGGAAGCATCATTTTAGATAGAAAAGTAAATATTTCTAGATGTAAGGGAAAAAAATAGAGCATTAACTAATCTAATTTTAAATTCCTAGAAAGATTCATCGCATTCCTTTGTCAATATGAGCCTAAATCATTTCCATGTAAATTTGGTTAGTGGGCTCGATAACCATGAAATTGTTTCAACTAACTACTGGTAATAGCCTTCTAACAAAATAAAACTACATATCTCAATTACATTTTTAGGTCTTTTCTATAACGACCCACACTTTACATACATTGTAAATACTTCAAAATTGAATCACACTTATTACAACATATGACAAAACCACAAAGGACCGTATAGGTATAGTGTCTTTAGAAACTCGGAAACATAAACAACTGGTTCATAAATCTTCTACAGTGTCTCCCATTTATTTCATCATATCTAGGGTCCCTTTTAGCATATTCTACTTAATATCCATCTTCCTGGCCTGGGGAAAAGAAAACATAAAAGGGTGAGCTCAAATGCTCAGCAAGGGAAAATAAAGGAAATAAAAATCATATCATATCTTTTTGAAAATCAAAACCTGCAAAAGAGATCATAATATCTTAACATGGAATAAATCATAGAAGTGAAAATGAGATCCCCATAACATAAAACTTGAAACTTTGTGGCATGCACACATAATCATGGAAAATCATTTCTTGTTAGTCATGACTCATTGCCAAGACTATCTTAGTGGACAAAGTCCCTTTCTGAACCGAGTTCACTCCTCGTTTCAGTCCTGTATCACTGAACCGAAATAACCTTCTGTTCCAGCCATGTCTATCTCATGAGATATAAAATCATTACCCAATGCATTGGAGGGAGATATAGGTCCCACCCATCTTATAATGAATCCTTTCTTATGTGTGCCACATAATCATAAATCATACATCATCGTATAACACATGTAACAAAAATGGGATTCTTGAAACCTCATGACATCATAAATCAATTCATATAAGATAAAGGAATTAATAAAAATAATTCCATCACAACATGATCAAATCAATTTAATAACAGGGATAAAACAGAACCCTTTATTATCTTAGATGGAAAATAATTTTGATAAAACACTTGAACTCCATTCTTGAGGAAAATATCCTTTCTTCTTCAAAAACATTTTTCCTTTCATAACATGTCATACAACTTTAAAATAAAAGAAGTTGATTAAAAATAAACTTGAAAACTTGTAAAGGAAGATTCTTGGAAACAATGTTTTAAAAATCCTTTCATTCCGTATAAGTTAAAAAAAACATTCTTCGTACTTTTGTCGGAAAAGTCAAAAAGTACCTCGTACGGAAAAACGACAAAAGATTACTTTCATATTCTTTACTAAAAACTCACCTAAGGGTAAAATTGGATTTAAACTATTGCAAGTTGATGGAAACAATATTTCATATTGAGGGAACATGGATGTGGATGATAAAATACACCCCAGTAAATACTTACGAATAAACAATCTCGGATAAAAATGAGATTGTGATATTTCCCTTACCTTAGGTCCGATTAGCTTTGTACGTGTCCGAAACTCCTGTATAATGGTTTAAATAATGTTATTGACTTATTCCAGAATCATACATATTTATATGATATCATATATGGTCATATTATTAGCTTCTTGTTAGTAATATTTCATTGTTACTTGTTACTCGGGTCTTTATAACTTTTTGTTCTTATGCGTGTTTTGTCGAGTAAATTCTTATTCTTATCTTTAGGTTATAGATAATTCATTTCCAGAATGGTATTAGTGTAGTATATACCATATTCATTCATTCAATTCATTTATATAATCATTATGAAATGAAGATCATGTAGAACGAGTCGCATCACATCGTGGAGACGGTATTCCGTACGTACGCACGAGTGATGATATTGTTCCTATGATCGTGGAATTGTATTGGAGTATATATATATATTATTTCAGTATCAATATTACTTAATAATAATCATATATAGTAACTGATTACACCATTATACCCATCCTTGTAAGGTGATGGTGGAAAATAGATTACACCACGGCGTGGAGACGGTATTCCGTACGTACGCACGCGCGGTGATTTCATTTTTCCGTAGGATGGATAGAAGGTGAATTATGGTTGTTTCATATTTATAATAACATATCAGTATGTAAGTAATACTGATGTTATTACTTTATCATGAAACAACTAAAGAAGAAGAAGTTGAAGAAGAAAGAAATTGAAAAGATCGGTAATGGATATTACCTCTTCTTTGGAACGCCTTTTTGAATCCTCCACTTAAGGAACTAAGATTGGTCTTTGGAGAAGACCAGGACCTCTAGGATTATTCTAGGGAAGTGGAGAAGGGAAAATGGCAGGGGTTGGCCGAGCTTGAATGCTCAAATTGGTGTGAGGAGGAGGGGGAGGAGGTGCCCTTTTATAAGGGAGGAGAGGGGCACCTTAGGAATATCTCAAAATATTATTTTATATTAAAGTCAAAATCGGTTTATAATGGTTCCAAAGGGTATTATTTCGAATCTAAAGTGGGGATGGGTCGAAATCCTATCAACCAATAGGATTTAGACAAGTTTAGGGTATTATTTTAACCTTATCAATTAGATTCAACTCTAAGTTAATTATTTTAACTTTTACCGTGTCTTTTTGTTTTCCTTCACTATATGGTTAATACACTTACTATAACATGCCAAACGAACCCCAAATTGTTTATTATTAATATATATATCCTTATCTAAGTCATTTGGCCGAACCTTAGATTTTTAGGAAAAAAATAACAATTAATAATATAATATTTGATTTAAAAACTATTTTGTGTCAATTTTGACACTATTTGATATATGATTTTTGTGAAAGTCATAACAGAATTATATGTTCGAACCAAGTTGATTAAATCAATACTAATATATCATAGTAACCTAGAAAATTAGTGGAATTCATAAAAAGTCTCAAATTACATTTATTTTGGTGTTTATAACATCAATTATGTCAATATTTCATTAATAAGATAATTAATGCATCATCTTTGTGTCATAAATAAATTAAATTATTTGATGTCTAAAAATTACAAATAAAATACCATCATGTAGGAAATCTATTTAGCTTTCTAATGAATATTTATAGTCGAATTTATCTTATTTATAACCCTATATTAAAAATTATTTACTTATTAAACTTTGATTTTAACTATTTTAACCCTTCTTTAAATAAATTAATAATAAATGTCCTAATCTAATCCAAGTGGGCCTAAATGGTCATATTTTATTCCTAAGTTTGTTTTTGGTCGAATTACACTTGTCCAATAGAATTAGGACATGTGTTAGGGTAATATTAATATCATATTTACCCTTAGTTACCCTATTTACTATTAACCGCGGTAAAAATAGTAAAAAGTTACTATTCACCAAAACATTATTTTCATCTCATTGAACCACATTTTAGTCCTTGATATTAACCGTGTCTCTCGGATTTTTGAAATTCCATTCACAGAAGCGGTAAAATTAAGTTTTATGCAAAATTCAGTTTTTAACCTACCACTTAGTGGTTTCACTATTCATCAAAAATTGAAAGTTTTCAGAAAAATACCAAAATTTCACCCTAGGATAATTTCGATATTCTGAGTCCAAAAATGAAGTCCATTTTGAAAAATAAAATTTATAAAATTTCAAAAAGTGGTTATTACTATTCATAACGGCTAGTTTTAATAGCATATTGTTGTTTAGTGAAACTCGGTATTGCGTACGACGCAAGCTATCGAGGAAGGTCGCGATTGCGTGTAAAGCAAGCCAAGCAAGTGTTGTGTAGAAAAAGATTCCTTTGATGATTTATATAACATAAAAGTCTCGGGTGTTACATTCTACCCCCCTTAAAAAGAATTTCGCCCTCGAAATTCGTCACTTTGCAACAAACAAATGAGGATACTTCTCCCTCATCATATCCTCAAGCTCCCATGTAGCTTCTTCAAGTTGGTGGTTTCTCCATAAAACTTTCACCAAGCAAGTGGTCTTGTTTCGTAGGACTTTTTCGCTACGATCCAGAATCTCTATCGGCTGTTCTTCATAAGAAAGATCTTGCTCCAGCGGTACAACTTCTGAGCTGAGTACATGTGAAGGATCTGGTATGTACTTTCTCAGGAGAGATACATGGAACACATCGTGAACTTGAGAGAGATTCGGTGGAAGCGCCAATCGGTAAGCTACCTTCCCAACACGATCCAGTATTTCAAAAGGACCGATATATCTAGGGCTCAACTTCCCCTTCTTTCCAAATCTCATAACCCTCTTCCAGGGAGATATTCGTAAGAACACTTTATCACCCACTTCAAACTCTAGGTCTTTTCTTCAGTTGTCGGCATAACTTTTCTGTCGACTCTGAGCTGCTCTTATGTGTTGTTGAATAGATCTGACCTTTTCTGCCATTTCATCAACGAGATCAGGTCCTAATAGCTTTCTTTCCCCAACTTCATCCCAGCAAGTTGGAGTCCTGCATTTCTTTCCATAGAGAGCTTCATAAGGAGCCATCTGAATACTGGAGTGAAAGCTATTATTATAAGAAAATTCCACCAAAGGTAGGTGTTGATCCCAACCTCCTTTGAAATCCATAGAGCAAGCTCTCAACATATCTTCTAGGGTTTGAATTGTTCTCTCAGACTGACCGTCTGTCTGGGGATGATAAGCAGTGCTGAAACTCAACTCTGTATCCAGAGTATGCTGAAGACTTCGCCAGAACTTCGAGGTAAATCTCGGATCTCGATCAGATATAATAGAAAGTGGTACTCCATGCAATCTTACCATTTCCTTTACATATATCCTGGCAAGCTGATCTAGAGAGAAATCCTCTCTAATAGCAATGAAGTGTGCAGACTTTGTAAGACGATCAACTATGACCCAGATAGCATTATCGCCTTTGGATGTTTTAGGAAGTCCTGTGACAAGGTCCATAGTGATGTTTTCCCATTTCCATTCGGGTATGGGTAATGGTTGTAACATCCCCTTAGACTTCTGTCTCTCAGCTTTAACTTGTTGACAAACCAAGCATCGAGAGACATATTCAGCAACATCTCTTTTCATGCCATCCCACCAGAAGTACTCTTTCAGGTCCCTATACATCTTCGTGCTTCCAGGATGAATAGAGAATGAAGAACTATGAGCCTCATCCAGCAGCTCTTTCTTTAATTCGGGGATGGGAGGAACACAAACCCGATTCCTGAACTTTATTATCCCATCACAATCAAGGTTGAATTCAGGAACATTTCTCACCTTCTTTTGTAACTCGACATCTTCTTTCTGTGCCTCTTTAATCTTCACATGTATAGATGGTTGAACATTCATTTGAGAAAGATAAGATTTTTCCCCTTCCATTATAATTCCAAGATTCATCCTTTGTAAATCCATAAATATTGGATCTTTTGTGATCCTCATCATGGATAAACTAGCATGGTCTTGTCGACTTAATGCATCTGCCACCTTGTTTGCTTTCCCAGGGTGGTAATGGATTGAGCAGTCATAATCCTTAATCAGCTCCAACCATCTTCTTTGACGCATATTCAACTCCTTTTGTGTGAAAATATACTTTAAACTTTTATGATCAGTATAAATATCACACCTTTCACCATAAAGGTAATGCCTCCAAATCTTTAATGCAAAGATTACCGCAGCCAACTCCAAATCATGTGTTGGGTAATTTTGCTCATGGATTTTCAACTGTCATGAGGCATAAGCTATCACCATATCATTTTGCATAAGAACACACCCCAATCCCTTCTTGGATGCATCACTGTAGATCACAAACCTTTCTCCACTACAAGGCAGTGTGAGCACAGGTGCACTGGATAACCTTCTTTTCAACTCCTTGAAATTCTCTTCACATTCCTCTGTCCAGACAAACTTAACTCCTTTCCGAGTCAACTTGGTGAGTGGATTAGATAATCGTGAAAAATCTTTTACAAAACGTCGATAATATCCAGCCAAACCAAGAAAACTTCGGATCTCAGTTACTGTTGTTGGTCTTGACCATCTTTCGATAACCTCTGTTTTTGCTGGATCCACAGATATCCCCTCTTTTGAGATTATATGACCCAAAAATGCAACTTTTTGAAGCCAAAATTCACACTTGGTAAATTTGGCATAAAGCTTCTCTTTTCTCAGGGTCTTCAATATAATTCTCAAGTGATCTTCATGCTCTTCCTTGCCCTTTGAATAGACAAGAATATCGTCTATAAAGACTACCACAAATTGATCAAGATAGTCTCTAAAGACTCTATTCATTAGATCCATGAAGATAGCAGGGGCATTAGTAAGACCAAATGGCATCACTATAAATTCATAGTGTCCATACCTTGTACGGAAAGCCGTCTTTGGTATATCCTCCCTTTTGACCCTTAATTGATGATACCCTGAACGAAGATCAATCTTGGAAAAGTATTGAGCTCCGCGTAGTTGGTCAAATAAGTCATCAATGCGTGGGAGAGGATATTTGTTCTTGATAGTGATCTTGTTAAGTTCTCTATAATCAATGCAGAGTCTCATTGATCCATCTTTCTTCTTAACAAATAGAACAGGTGCTCCCCAAGGTGACACACTAGGGCGTATGAATCCCTTATCAAGATTCTCTTGGAGTTGCTTCTTCAATTCCTGCAACTCAATTGGGGCCATTCTATAAGGTGTCTTTGAAATAGGCAAAGCACCCGGTACGAGTTCTATTGAAAACTCAACTTCACGATTTGGTGGAAGACCCGGTAATTCCTCCGGAAAGACATCATCAAACTCCCGTACAATGGGCATATTCTTAATCGTGAGTTTCTCACCAACTATTTGAGATAAATAACCTTCATTTAGTGGAATCAATACCCATAAGATGGAAGAAATTTCCACTGGAAGGTTATGTTCATCCTTGCATTGATAGACGATCGTAGGTTGATCTGGAATATGAAATGTGACTTCCCTTCTTTGGCAATTGATATGAGCTCCATGTAGAGAAAGCCAATCCATGCCAAGAATCACATCAAATTCCACTAAAGGAAGGATCACAAGATTTGCAGGAAGCACTTTCCCACAAACTTCGATCGGAGAAGAATTATAAACTTCTGATGCGATTGATGTGCCATTAGGTGTTGTCACAGCTAACTCAACATCTAATTGTTGAGGTAATACGGTGATACCCTTAGAAAATTTTTCAGAAATAAAAGAGTGGGTGGATCCAGAATCAAATAAAACATTTGCTACTTTAGAGTGGATGGTAAGTGTACCTTTCACCACATCGTTATCGTATTCCACATCGCTGATAGAAATTGCATGTGACTTTCCTTTTTCTTTAGCCTTAAGAGTTTGTTGACGTCGACCATCATCATCAACCCTTGGATTTGGGCATTGATTGGCATAGTGCCCCATCTCCTTGCACTTGAAACATTGAAGTGTAGCAGGTTCATTCTGTGTATCCCTTCCTTTGTTTGCATCATTAGACATCTTCTTCCCATTATCACGGCATTCAAATGCCCGATGACCTTCCTTTCCACATTTAAAACATTTACTTGTCCCTTTAAGACAACTCCCTCCATGTTTCTTTCCACACTTTGAGCATAAGGGAAAGTTCATCTTCTTTTCCGTGTGCTCTTTAGATTTTTCTTTGAATTCCATCTTCCTCTTCTTATCAAACCCATGTGACTGATGGGTTACTCCAATCTCCATCTCGACTTTGAGAGCACATCGAACGATTTCCTCGTAGCTATTGAAGTCCCTTATGGCTAACGCCCTTCGAAGACTTGGTTTTAAGCCACTAAAGAATCGATCGATCTTACTCTCAGGTTGGATAATAATACCAGAAGCGTACCTTGCAAGTCTGGTAAAATTTGCTTCATAGGTACCAACAGATTCATCATCCCTTTGCTTCAGTTCAAGGAACTCTTTCTCCATCTTTGTTCGGAGAATACGAGGGAAGTACTTATTGAAAAATAAGTTCTTGAACTCGTCCCATTCCATAGACTCAATTTCATCCCTTTGCCTTGTATTCTTAACAAGATTCCACCATTGATCAGCATCTCCTTCCAAACGATACACTGCTAGGATGACTTTATCATGCTCAGAACATTGAAGAACTGAAAATATCTTTTCAGTAGTACTAATCCATTGTTCAGCAACTAATGGATCGGTAGACCCGCTGAAAGATGGTGGACGCTGCCTCATGAAGGATTCAACAGAATGTTGCTCCCTCCTTTGTTCGTTTGGAAATACTGCATGATTCATAGCTTGAGAAAGTTGTGTGAGCATGGCTACAAGATTTTGCATTCCAGCTCCCATATCGTTTGGTTGCTCAGGGGGACAATCATTGCATTGCCCATCGCATTCCGCATTAACACGGTTCCTTCGGGTTCCAGCCATTGACTAAAACCAAGAATAATAGTGTGAGCAACACTAATTATAATAGGAAACCACATAATTCAAGAATAAAATTTTCATGCTTATGGTCTTATCCTAGGTTATTCATGACCATTTCTAAGATTGTGTTCTATGCTTAGACTTATCCTTAGGGTTCTTACTAAGGCTTTCACATCCTAGTTTCCAAAGGTTGACTATACCTTTCCTCTGATACCAACTATAACGACCCACACTTTACATACATTGTTAATACTTCAAAATTGAATCACACTTATTACAACATATGACAAAACCACAAAGGACCGTATAGGTATAGTGTCTTTAGAAATTGGGAAACATAAACAACTGGTTCATAAATCTTCTATAGTGTCTCCCATTTATTTCATCATATCTAGGGTCCCTTTTAGCATATTCTACTTAATATCCATCTTCCTGGCCTGGGGAAAAGAAAACATAAAAGGGTGAGCTCAAATGCTCAGCAAGGGCAAATAAAGGAAATAAAAATCATATCATATCTTTTTGAAAATCAAAACCTGCAAAAGAGATCATAATATCTTAACATGGAATAAATCATAGAAGTGAAAATGATATCCCCATAACATAAAACTTGAAACTTTGTGGCATGCACACATAATCATGGAAAATCATTTCTTGTTAGTCATGACTCATTGCCAAGACTATCTTAGTGGACAAAGTCCCTTTCTGAACCGAGTTCACTCCTCGTTTCAGTCCTGTATCACTGAACCGAAATAACCTTCCATTCCAGCCATGTCTATCTCATGAGATATAAAATCATTACCCAATGCATTGGAGGGAGATATAGGTCCCACCCATCTTATAATGAATCCTTTCTTATGTGTGCCACATAATCATAAATCATACATCATCGTATAACACATGTAACAAAAATGGGATTCTTGAAACCTCATGACATCATAAATCAATTCATATAAGATAAAGGAATTCATAAAAATAATTCCATCACAACATGATCAAATCAATTTTATAACAGGGATAAAACAGAACCCTTTATTATCTTAGATGGAAAATAATTTTGATAAAACACTTGAACTCCATTCTTGAGGAAAATATCCTTTCTTCTTCAAAAACATTTTTCCTTTCATAACATGTCATACAACTTTAAAATAAAAGAAGTTGATTAAAAATAAACTTGAAAACTTGTAAAGGAAGCTTCTTGGAAACAATGTTTTAAAAATCCTTTCATGCCGTATAAGTTAAAAAAAACATTCTTCGTACTTTTGTCGGAAAAGTCAAAAAGTACCTCGTACGGAAAAACGACAAAAGATTCCTTTCATATTCTTTACTAAAAACTCACCTAAGGGTAAAATTGGATTTAAACTATTGCAAGTGGATGGAAACAATATTTCATATTGAGGGAACATGGATGTGGATGATAAAATACACCCCAGTAAATACTTACGAATAAACAATCTCGGATAAAAATGAGATTGTGATATTTCCCTTACCTTAGGTCCGATTAGCTTTTTACGTGTCCGAAGCTCCTGTATAATGGTTTAAATAATGTTATTGACTTATTCCAGAATCATACATATTTATATGATATCATATATGGTCATATTATTAGCTTCTTGTTAGTAATATTTCATTGTTACTTGTTACTCGGGTCTTTATAACTTTTTGTTCTTATGCGTGTTTTGTCGAGTAAATTCTTATTCTTATCTTTAGGTTATAGATAATTCATTTCCAGAATGGTATTAGTGTAGTATATACCATATTCATTCATTCAATTCATTTATATAATCATTATGAAATGAAGATCATGTAGAACGAGTCGCATCACATCGTGGAGACGGTATTCCGTACGTACGCACGAGTGATGATATCGTTCCTATGATCGAGGAATTGTATTGGAGTATATATATATATATTATTTCAGTATCAATATTACTTAATAATAATCATATATAGTTACTGATTACACCATTATACCCATCCTTGTAAGGTGATGGTGGAAAATAGATTACACCACGGCGTGGAGACGGTATTCCGTACGTACGCACGCGCGGTGATTTCATTTTTCCGTAGGATGGATAGAAGGTGAATTAGGGTTGTTTAATATTTATAATAACATATCAGTATGTAAGTAATACTGATGTTATTACTTTATCATGAAACAACTAAAGAAGAAGAAGTTGAAGAAGAAAGAAATTGAAAAGATCGGTAATGGATATTACCTCTTCTTTGGAACGCCTTTTTGAATCCTCCACTTAAGGAACTAAGATTGGTCTTTGGAGAAGACCAGGACCTCTAGTATTATTCTAGGGAAGTGGAGAAGGGAAAATGGCAGGGGTTGGCCGAGATTGAGTGCTCAAATTGGTGTGAGGAGGAGGGGGAGGAGGTGCCCTTTTATAAGGGAGGAGAGGGGCACCTTAGGAATATCTCAAAATATTATTTTATATTAAAGTCAAAATCGGTTTATAATGGTTCCAAAGGGTCTTATTTCGAAGCTAAAGTGGGGATGGGTCAAAATCCTATCAACCAATAGGATTTAGACAAGTTTAGGGTATTATTTTAACCTTATCAATTAGATTCAACTCTAAGTTAATTATTTTAACTTTTACCGTGTCTTTTTGTTTTCCTTCACTATATGGTTAATACACTTACTATAACATGCCAAACGAACCCCAAATTGTTTATTATTAATATATATATCCTTATCTAAGTCATTTGGCCGAACCTTAGATTTTTAGGAATAAAATAACAATTAATAATATAATATTTGATTTAAAAACTATTTTCTGTCAATTTTGACACTATTTGATATATGATTTTTGTGAAAGTCATAACAGAATTATATGTTCGAACCAAGTTGATTAAATCAATACTAATATATCATAGTAACCTATAAAATTAGTGGAATTCATAAAAAGTCTCAAATTACATTTATTTTGGTGTTTATAACATCAATTATGTCAATATTTCATTAATAAGATAATTAATGCATCATCTTTGTGTCATAAATAAATTAAATTATTTGATGTCTAAAAATTACAAATAAAATACCATCATGTAGGAAATCTTTTTAGCTTTCTAATGAATATTTATAGTCGAATTTATCTTATGTATAACCCTATATTAAAAATGATTTACTTATTAAACTTTGATTTTAACTATTTTAACCCTTCTTTAAATAAATTAATAATAAATGTCCTAATCTAATCCAAGTGGGCCTAAATGGTCATATTTTATTCCTAAGTTTGTTTTTGGTCGAATTACACTTGTCCAATAGAATTAGGACATGTGTTAGGGTAATATTAATATCATATTTACCCTTAGTTACCCTATTTACTATTAACCGCGGTAAAAATAGTAAAAAATTACTATTCACCAAAAAATTATTTTCATCTCATTGAACCACATTTTAGTCCTTGATATTAACCGTGTCTCTCGGATTTTTGAAATTCCATTCACAGAAGCGGTAAAATTAAGTTTTATGCAAAATTCAGTTTTTAACCTACCACTTAGTGGTTTCACTATTCATCAAAAATTGAAAGTTTTCAGAAAAATACCAAAATTTCACCCTAGGATAATTTCGATATTCTGAGTCCAAAAATGAAGTCCATTTTGAAAAATAAAATTTATAAAATTTCAAAAAGTGGTTATTACTATTCATAACGGCTAGTTTTAATAGCATATTGTTGTTTAGTGAAACTCGGTATTGCGTACGACGCAAGCTATCGAGGAAGGTCGCGATTGCGTGTAAAGCAAGCCAAGCAAGTGTTGTGTAGAAAAAGATTCCTTTGATGATTTATATAACATAAAAGTCTCGGGTGTTACATTCTACCCCCCTTAAAAAGAATTTCGCCCTCGAAATTCGTCACTTTGCAACAAACAAATGAGGATACTTCTCCCTCATCATATCCTCAAGCTCCCATGTAGCTTCTTCAAGTTGGTGGTTTCTCCATAAAACTTTCACCAAGCAAGTGGTCTTGTTTCGTAGGACTTTTTCGCTACGATCCAGAATCTCTATCGGCTGTTCTTCATAAGAAAGATCTTGCTCCAGCGGTACAACTTCTGAGTTGAGTACATGTGAAGGATCTGGTATGTACTTTCTCAGGAGAGATACATGGAACACATCGTGAACTTGAGAGAGATTCGGTGGAAGCGCCAATCGGTAAGCTACCTTCCCAACACGATCCAATATTTCAAAAGGACCGATATATCTAGGGCTCAACTTCCCCTTCTTTCCAAATCTCATAACCCTCTTCTAGGGAGATATTCGTAAGAACACTTTATCACCCACTTCAAACTCTAGGTCTTTTCTTCGGTTGTCGGCATAACTTTTCTGTCGACTCTGAGCTGCTCTTATGTGTTGTTGAATAGATCTGACCTTTTCTGCCATTTCATCAACGAGATCAGGTCCTAATAGCTTTCTTTCCCCAACTTCATCCCAGCAAGTTGGAGTCCTGCATTTCTTTCCATAGAGAGCTTCATAAGGAGCCATCTGAATACTGGAGTGAAAGCTATTATTATAAGAAAATTCCACCAAAGGTAGGTGTTGATCCCAACCTCCTTTGAAATCCATAGAGCAAGCTCTCAACATATCTTCTAGGGTTTGAATTGTTCTCTCAGACTGACCGTCTGTCTGGGGATGATAAGCAGTGCTGAAACTCAACTCTGTATCCAGAGTATGCTGAAGACTTCGCCAGAACTTCGAGGTAAATCTCGGATCTCGATCAGATATAATAGAAAGTGGTACTCCATGCAATCTTACCATTTCCTTTACATATATCCTGGCAAGCTGATCTAGAGAGAAATCCTCTCTAATAGCAATGAAGTGTGCAGACTTTGTAAGACGATCAACTATGACCCAGATAGCATTATTGCCTTTGGATGTTTTAGGGAGTCCTGTGACAAGGTCCATAGTGATGTTTTCCCATTTCCATTCGGGTATGGGTAATGGTTGTAACATCCCCTTAGACTTCTGTCTCTCAGCTTTAACTTGTTGACAAACCAAGCATCGAGAGACATATTCAGCAACATCTCTTTTCATGCCATCCCACCAGAAGTACTCTTTCAGGTCCCTATACATCTTCGTGCTTCCAGGATGAATAGAGAATGAAGAACTATGAGCCTCATCCAGCAGCTCTTTCTTTAATTCGGGGATGGGAGGAACACAAACCCAATTCCTGAACTTTATTATCCCATCACAATCAAGGTTGAATTCAGGAACATTTCTCACCTTCTTTTGTAACTCGCCATCTTCTTTCTGTGCCTCTTTAATCTTCACATGTATAGATGGTTGAACATTCATTTGAGAAAGATAAGATTTTTCCCCTTCCATTATAATTCCAAGATTCATCCTTTGTAAATCCATAAATATTGGATCTTTTGTGATCCTCATCATGGATAAACTAGCATGGTCTTGTCGACTTAATGCATCTGCCACCTTGTTTGCTTTCCCAGGGTGGTAATGGATTGAGCAGTCATAATCCTTAATCAGCTCCAACCATCTTCTTTGACGCATATTCAACTCCTTTTGTGTGAAAATATACTTTAAACTTTTATGATCAGTATAAATATCACACCTTTCACCATAAAGGTAATGCCTCCAAATCTTTAATGCAAAGATTACCGCAGCCAACTCCAAATCATGTGTTGGGTAATTTTGCTCATGGATTTTCAACTGTCGTGAGGCATAAGCTATCACCATATCATTTTGCATAAGAACACACCCCAATCCCTTCTTGGATGCATCACTGTAGATCACAAACCTTTCTCCACTACAAGGCAGTGTGAGCACAGGTGCACTGGATAACCTTCTTTTCAACTCCTTGAAATTCTCTTCACATTCCTCTGTCCAGACAAACTTAACTCCTTTCCGAGTCAACTTGGTGAGTGGATTAGATAATCGTGAAAAATCTTTTACAAAACGTCGATAATATCCAGCCAAACCAAGAAAACTTCGGATCTCAGTTACTGTTGTTGGTCTTGACCATCTTTCGATAACCTCTGTTTTTGCTGGATCCACAGATATCCCCTCTTTTGAGATTATATGACCCAAAAATGCAACTTTTTGAAGCCAAAATTCACACTTGGTAAATTTGGCATAAAGCTTCTCTTTTCTCAGGGTCTTCAATATAATTCTCAAGTGATCTTCATGCTCTTCCTTGCTCTTTGAATAGACAAGAATATCGTCTATAAAGACTACCACAAATTGATCAAGATAGTCTCTAAAGACTCTATTCATTAGATCCATGAAGATAGCAGGGGCATTAGTAAGACCAAATGGCATCACTATAAATTCATAGTGTCCATACCTTGTACGGAAAGCCGTCTTTGGTATATCCTCCCTTTTGACCCTTAATTGATGATACCCTGAACGAAGATCAATCTTGGAAAAGTATTGAGCTCCGCGTAGTTGGTCAAATAAGTCATCAATGCGTGGGAGAGGATATTTGTTCTTGATAGTGATCTTGTTAAGTTCTCTATAATCAATGAAGAGTCTCATTGATCCATCTTTCTTCTTAACAAATAGAACAGGTGCTCCCCAAGGTGACGCACTAGGGCGTATGAATCCCTTATCAAGATTCTCTTGGAGTTGCTTCTTCAATTCCTGCAACTCAATTGGGGCCATTCTATAAGGTGTCTTTGAAATAGGCAAAGCACCCGGTACGAGTTCTATTGAAAACTCAACTTCACGATTTGGTGGAAGACCCGGTAATTCCTCCGGAAAGACATCATCAAACTCCCGTACAATGGGAATATTCTTAATCGTGAGTTTCTCACCAACTATTTGAGATAAATAACCTTCATTTAGTGGAATCAATACCCATAAGATGGAAGAAATTTCCACTGGAAGGTTATGTTCATCCTTGCATTGATAGACGATCGTAGGTTGATCTGGAATATGAAATGTGACTTCCCTTCTTTGGCAATTGATATGAGCTCCATGTAGAGAAAGCCAATCCATGCCAAGAATCACATCAAATTCCACTAAAGGAAGGATCACAAGATTTGCAGGAAGCACTTTCCCACAAACTTCGATCGGAGAAGAATTATAAACTTCTGATGCGATTGATGTGCCATTAGGTGTTGTCACAGCTAACTCAACATCTAATTTTTGAGGTAATACGGTGATACCCTTAGAAAATTTTTCAGAAATAAAAGAGTGGGTGGATCCAGAATCAAATAAAACATTTGCTACTTTAGAGTGGATGGTAAGTGTACCTTTCACCACATCGTTATCGTATTCCACATCGCTGATAGAAATTGCATGTGACTTTCCTTTTTCTTTAGCCTTAAGAGTTTGTTGACGTCGACCATCATCATCAACCCTTGGATTTGGGCATTGATTGGCATAGTGCCCCATCTCCTTGCACTTGAAACATTGAAGTGTAGCAGGTTTATTCTGTGTATCCCTTCCTTTGTTTGCATCATTAGACATCTTCTTCCCATTATCACGGCATTCAAATGCCCGATGACCTTCCTTTCCACATTTAAAACATTTACTTGTCCCTTTAAGACAACTCCCTCCATGTTTCTTTCCACACTTTGAGCATAAGGGAAAGTTCATCTTCTTTTCCGTGTGCTCTTTAGATTTTTCTTTGAATTCCATCTTCCTCTTCTTATCAAACCCATGTGACTGATGGGTTACTCCAATCTCCATCTCGACTTTGAGAGCACATCGAAGGATTTCCTCGTAGCTATTGAAGTCCCTTATGGCTAACGCCCTTCGAAGACTTGGTTTTAAGCCACTAAAGAATCGATCGATCTTACTCTCAGGTTGGATAATAATACCAGAAGCGTACCTTGCAAGTCTGGTAAAATTTGCTTCATAGGTACCAACAGATTCATCATCCCTTTGCTTCAGTTCAAGGAACTCTTTCTCCATCTTTGTTCGGAGAATACGAGGGAAGTACTTATTGAAAAATAAGTTCTTGAACTCGTCCCATTCCATAGACTCAATTTCATCCCTTTGCCTTGTATTCTTAACAAGATTCCACCATTGATCAGCATCTCCTTCCAAACGATACACTGCTAGGATGATTTTATCATGCTCAGAACATTGAAGAACTGAAAATATCTTTTCAGTAGTACTAATCCATTGTTCAACAACTAATGGATCGGTAGACCCGCTGAAAGATGGTGGACGCTGCCTCATGAAGGATTCAACATAATGTTTCTCCCTCCTTTGTTCATTTGGAAATCCTGCATGATTCATAGCTTGAGAAAGTTGTGTGAGCATGGCTACAAGATTTTGCATTCCAGCTCCCATATCGTTTGGTTGCTCAGGGGGACAATCATTGCATTTCCCATCGCATTCCGCATTAACACGGTTCCTTCGGGTTCCAGCCATTGACTAAAACCAAGAATAATAGTGTGAGCAACACTAATTATAATAGGAAACCACATAATTCAAGAATAAAATTTTCATGCTTATGGTCTTATCCTAGGTTATTCATGACCATTTCTAAGATTGTGTTCTATGCTTAGACTTATCCTTAGGGTTCTTACTAAGGCTTTCACATCCTAGTTTCCAAAGGTTGACTATACCTTTCCTCTGATACCAACTATAACGACCCACACTTTACATACATTGTTAATACTTCAAAATTGAATCACACTTATTACAACATATGACAAAACCACAAAGGACCGTATAGGTATAGTGTCTTTAGAAACTGGGAAACATAAACAACTGGTTCATAAATCTTCTACAGTGTCTCCCATTTATTTCATCATATCTAGGGTCCCTTTTAGCATATTCTACTTAATATCCATCTTCCTGGCCTGGGGAAAAGAAAACATAAAAGGGTGAGCTCAAATGCTCAGCAAGGGCAAATAAAGGAAATAAAAATCATATCATATCTTTTTGAAAATCAAAACCTGCAAAAGAGATCATAATATCTTAACATGGAATAAATCATAGAAGTGAAAATGATATCCCCATAACATAAAACTTGAAACTTTGTGGCATGCACACATAATCATGGAAAATCATTTCTTGTTAGTCATGACTCATTGCCAAGACTATCTTAGTGGACAAAGTCCCTTTCTGAACCGAGTTCACTCCTCGTTTCAGTCCTGTATCACTGAACCGAAATAACCTTCCGTTCCAGCCATGTCTATCTCATGAGATATAAAATCATTACCCAATGCATTGGAGGGAGATATAGGTCCCACCCATCTTATAATGAATCCTTTCTTATGTGTGCCACATAATCATAAATCATACATCATCGTATAACACATGTAACAAAAATGGGATTCTTGAAACCTCATGACATCATAAATCAATTCATATAAGATAAAGGAATTCATAAAAATAATTCCATCACAACATGATCAAATCAATTTTATAACAGGGATAAAACAGAACCCTTTATTATCTTAGATGGAAAATAATTTTGATAAAACACTTGAACTCCATTCTTGAGGAAAATATCCTTTCTTCTTCAAAAACATTTTTCCTTTCATAACATGTCATACAACTTTAAAATAAAAGAAGTTGATTAAAAATAAACTTGAAAACTTGTAAAGGAAGCTTCTTGGAAACAATGTTTTAAAAATCCTTTCATGCCGTATAAGTTAAAAAAAACATTCTTCGTACTTTTGTCGGAAAAGTCAAAAAGTACCTCGTACGGAAAAACGACAAAAGATTCCTTTCATATTCTTTACTAAAAACTCACCTAAGGGTAAAATTAGATTTAAACTATTGCAAGTGGATGGAAACAATATTTCATATTGAGGGAACATGGATGTGGATGATAAAATACACCCCAGTAAATACTTACGAATAAACAATCTCGGATAAAAATGAGATTGTGATATTTCCCTTACCTTAGGTCCGATTAGCTTTGTACGTGTCCGAAGCTCCTGTATAATGGTTTAAATAATGTTATTGACTTATTCCAGAATCATACATATTTATATGATATCATATATGGTCATATTATTAGCTTCTTGTTAGTAATATTTCATTGTTACTTGTTACTCGGGTCTTTATAACTTTTTGTTCTTATGCGTGTTTTGTCGAGTAAATTCTTATTCTTATCTTTAGGTTATAGATAATTCATTTCCAGAATGGTATTAGTGTATTATATACCATATTCATTCATTCAATTCATTTATATAATCATTATGAAATGAAGATCATGTAGAACGAGTCGCATCACATCGTGGAGACGGTATTCCGTACGTACGCACGAGTGATGATATCGTTCCTATGATCGTGGAATTGTATTGGAGTATATATATATATTATTTCAGTATCAATATTACTTAATAATAATCATATATAGTTACTGATTACACCATTATACCCATCCTTGTAAGGTGATGGTGGAAAATAGATTACACCACGGCGTGGAGACGGTATTCCGTACGTACGCACGCGCGGTGATTTCATTTTTCCGTAGGATGGATAGAAGGTGAATTAGGGTTGTTTCATATTTATAATAACATATCAGTATGTAAGTAATACTGATGTTATTACTTTATCATGAAACAACTAAAGAAGAAGAAGTTGAAGAAGAAAGAAATTGAAAAGATCGGTAATGGATATTACCTCTTCTTTGGAACGCCTTTTTGAATCCTCCACTTAAGGAACTAAGATTGGTCTTTGGAGAAGACCAGGACCTCTAGGATTATTCTAGGGAAGTGGAGAAGGGAAAATGGCAGGGGTTGGCCGAGCTTGAGTGCTCAAATTGGTGTGAGGAGGAGGGGGAGGAGGTGCCCTTTTATAAGGGAGGAGAGGGGCACCTTAGGAATATCTCAAAATATTATTTTATATTAAAGTCAAAATCGGTTTATAATGGTTCCAAAGGGTCTTATTTCGAAGATAAAGTGGGGATGGGTAGCAATCCTATCAACCAATAGGATTTAGACAAGTTTAGGGTATTATTTTAACCTTATCAATTAGATTCAACTCTAAGTTAATTATTTTAACTTTTACCGTGTCTTTTTGTTTTCCTTCACTATATGGTTAATACACTTACTATAACATGCCAAACGAACCCCAAATTGTTTATTATTAATATATATATCCTTATCTAAGTCATTTGGCCGAACCTTAGATTTTTAAGATTAAAATAACAATTAATAATATAATATTTGATTTAAAAACTATTTTGTGTCAATTTTGACACTATTTGATATATGATTTTTGTGAAAGTCATAACAGAATTATATGTTCGAACCAAGTTGATTAAATCAATACTAATATATCATAGTAACCTAGAAAATTAGTGGAATTCATAAAAAGTCTCAAATTACATTTATTTTGGTGTTTATAACATCAATTATGTCAATATTTCATTAATAAGATAATTAATGCATCATCTTTGTGTCATAAATAAATTAAATTATTTGATGTCTAAAAATTACAAATAAAATACCATCATGTAGGAAATCTTTTTATCTTTCTAATTAATATTTATAGTCGAATTTATCTTATGTATAACCCTATATTAAAAATGATTTACTTATTAAACTTTGATTTTAACTATTTTAACCCTTCTTTAAATAAATTAATAATAAATGTCCTAATCTAATCCAAGTGGGCCTAAATGGTCATATTTTATTCCTAAGTTTGTTTTTGGTCGAATTACACTTGTCCAATAGAATTAGGACATGTGTTAGGGTAATATTAATATCATATTTACCCTTAGTTACCCTATTTACTATTAACCGCGGTAAAAATAGTAAAAAGTTACTATTCACCAAAAAATTATTTTCATCTCATTGAACCACATTTTAGTCCTTGATATTAACCGTGTCTCTCGGATTTTTGAAATTCCATTCACAGAAGCGGTAAAATTAAGTTTTATGCAAAATTCAGTTTTTAACCTACCACTTAGTGGTTTCACTATTCATCAAAAATTGAAAGTTTTCAGAAAAATACCAAAATTTCACCCTAGGATAATTTCGATATTCTGAGTCCAAAAATGAAGTCCATTTTGAAAAATAAAATTTATAAAATTTCAAAAAGTGGTTATTACTATTCATAACGGCTAGTTTTAATAGCATATTGTTGTTTAGTGAAACTCGGTATTGCGTACGACGCAAGCTATCGAGGAAGGTCGCGATTGCGTGTAAAGCAAGCCAAGCAAGTGTTGTGTAGAAAAAGATTCCTTTGATGATTTATATAACATAAAAGTCTCGGGTGTTACATTCTACCCCCCTTAAAAAGAATTTCGCCCTCGAAATTCGTCACTTTGCAACAAACAAATGAGGATACTTCTCCCTCATCATATCCTCAAGCTCCCATGTAGCTTCTTCAAGTTGGTGGTTTCTCCATAAAACTTTCACCAAGCGAGTGGTCTTGTTTCGTAGGACTTTTTCGCTACGATCCAGAATCTCTATCGGCTGTTCTTCATAAGAAAGATCTTGCTCCTGCGGTACAACTTCTGAGCTGAGTACATGTGAAGGATCTGGTATGTACTTTCTCAGGAGAGATACATGGAACACATCGTGAACTTGAGAGAGATTCGGTGGAAGCGCCAATCGGTAAGCTACCTTCCCAACACGATCCAGTATTTCAAAAGGACCGATATATCTAGGGCTCAACTTCCCCTTCTTTCCAAATCTCATAACCCTCTTCCAGGGAGATATTCGTAAGAACACTTTATCACCCACTTCAAACTCTAGGTCTTTTCTTCGGTTGTCGGCATAACTTTTCTGTCGACTCTGAGCTGCTCTTATGTGTTGTTGAATAGATCTGACCTTTTCTGCCATTTCATCAACGAGATCAGGTCCTAATAGCTTTCTTTCCCCAACTTCATCCCAGCAAGTTGGAGTCCTGCATTTCTTTCCATAGAGAGCTTCATAAGGAGCCATCTGAATACTGGAGTGAAAGCTATTATTATAAGAAAATTCCACCAAAGGTAGGTGTTGATCCCAACCTCCTTTGAAATCCATAGAGCAAGCTCTCAACATATCTTCTAGGGTTTGAATTGTTCTCTCAGACTGACCGTCTGTCTGGGGATGATAAGCAGTGCTGAAACTCAACTCTGTATCCAGAGTATGCTGAAGACTTCGCCAGAACTTCGAGGTAAATCTCGGATCTCGATCAGATATAATAGAAAGTGGTACTCCATGCAATCTTACCATTTCCTTTACATATATCCTGGCAAGCTGATCTAGAGAGAAATCCTCTCTAATAGCAATGAAGTGTGCAGACTTTGTAAGACGATCAACTATGACCCAGATAGCATTATTGCCTTTGGATGTTTTAGGGAGTCCTGTGACAAGGTCCATAGTGATGTTTTCCCATTTCCATTCGGGTATGGGTAATGGTTGTAACATCCCCTTAGACTTCTGTCTCTCAGCTTTAACTTGTTGACAAACCAAGCATCGAGAGACATATTCAGCAACATCTATTTTCATGCCATCCCACCAGAAGTACTCTTTCAGGTCCCTATACATCTTCGTGCTTCCAGGATGAATAGAGAATGAAGAACTATGAGCCTCATCCAGCAGCTCTTTCTTTAATTCGGGGATGGGAGGAACACAAACCCGATTCCTGAACTTTATTATCCCATCACAATCAAGGTTGAATTCAGGAACATTTCTCACCTTCTTTTGTAACTCGACATCTTCTTTCTGTGCCTCTTTAATCTTCACATGTATAGATGGTTGAACATTCATTTGAGAAAGATAAGATTTTTCCCCTTCCATTATAATTCCAAGATTCATCCTTTGTAAATCCATAAATATTGGATCTTTTGTGATCCTCATCATGGATAAACTAGCATGGTCTTGTCGACTTAATGCATCTGCCACCTTGTTTGCTTTCCCAGGGTGGTAATGGATTGAGCAGTCATAATCCTTAATCAGCTCCAACCATCTTCTTTGACGCATATTCAACTCCTTTTGTGTGAAAATATACTTTAAACTTTCATGATCAGTATAAATATCACACCTTTCACCATAAAGGTAATGCCTCCAAATCTTTAATGAAAAGATTACCGCAGCCAACTCCAAATCATGTGTTGGGTAATTTTGCTCATGGATTTTCAACTGTCGTGAGGCATAAGCTATCACCATATCATTTTGCATAAGAACACACCCCAATCCCTTCTTGGATGCATCACTGTAGATCACAAACCTTTCTCCACTACAAGGCAGTGTGAGCACAGGTGCACTGGATAACCTTCTTTTCAACTCCTTGAAATTCTCTTCACATTCCTCTGTCCAGACAAACTTAACTCCTTTCCGAGTCAACTTGGTGAGTGGATTAGATAATCGTGAAAAATCTTTTACAAAACGTCGATAATATCCAGCCAAACCAAGAAAACTTCGGATCTCAGTTACTGTTGTTGGTCTTGACCATCTTTCGATAACCTCTGTTTTTGCTGGATCCACAGATATCCCCTCTTTTGAGATTATATGACCCAAAAATGCAACTTTTTGAAGCCAAAATTCACACTTGGTAAATTTGGCATAAAGCTTCTCTTTTCTCAGGGTCTTCAATATAATTCTCAAGTGATCTTCATGCTCTTCCTTGCTCTTTGAATAGACAAGAATATCGTCTATAAATACTACCACAAATTGATCAAGATAGTCTCTAAAGACTCTATTCATTAGATCCATGAAGATAGCAGGGGCATTAGTAAGACCAAATGGCATCACTATAAATTCATAGTGTCCATACCTTGTACGGAAAGCCGTCTTTGGTATATCCTCCCTTTTGACCCTTAATTGATGATACCCTGAACGAAGATCAATCTTGGAAAAGTATTGAGCTCCGCGTAGTTGGTCAAATAAGTCATCAATGCGTGGGAGAGGATATTTGTTCTTGATAGTGATCTTGTTAAGTTCTCTATAATCAATGCAGAGTCTCATTGATCCATCTTTCTTCTTAACAAATAGAACAGGTGCTCCCCAAGGTGACGCACTAGGGCGTATGAATCCCTTATCAAGATTCTCTTGGAGTTGCTTCTTCAATTCCTGCAACTCAATTGGGGCCATTCTATAAGGTGTCTTTGAAATAGGCAAAGCACCCGGTACGAGTTCTATTGAAAACTCAACTTCACGATTTGGTGGAAGACCCGGTAATTCCTCCGGAAAGACATCATCAAACTCCCGTACAATGGGCATATTCTTAATCGTGAGTTTCTCACCAACTATTTGAGATAAATAACCTTCATTTAGTGGAATCAATACCCATAAGATGGAAGAAATTTCCACTGGAAGGTTATGTTCATCCTTGCATTGATAGACGATCGTAGGTTGATCTGGAATATGAAATGTGACTTCCCTTCTTTGGCAATTGATATGAGCTCCATGTAGAGAAAGCCAATCCATGCCAAGAATCACATCAAATTCCACTAAAGGAAGGATCACAAGATTTGCAGGAAGCACTTTCCCACAAACTTCGATCGGAGAAGAATTATAAACTTCTGATGCGATTAATGTGCCATTAGGTGTTGTCACAGCTAACTCAACATCTAATTGTTGAGGTAATACGGTGATACCCTTAGAAAATTTTTCAGAAATAAAAGAGTGGGTGGATCCAGAATCAAATAAAACATTTGCTACTTTAGAGTGGATGGTAAGTGTACCTTTCACCACATCGTTATCGTATTCCACATCGCTGATAGAAATTGCATGTGACTTTCCTTTTTCTTTAGCCTTAAGATTTTGTTGACGTCGACCATCATCATCAACCCTTGGATTTGGGCATTGATTGGCATAGTGCCCCATCTCCTTGCACTTGAAACATTGAAGTGTAGCAGGTTCATTCTGTGTATCCCTTCCTTTGTTTGCATCATTAGACATCTTCTTCCCATTATCACGGCATTCAAATGCCCGATGACCTTCCTTTCCACATTTAAAACATTTACTTGTCCCTTTAAGACAACTCCCTCCATGTTTCTTTCCACACTTTGAGCATAAGGGAAAGTTCATCTTCTTTTCCGTGTGCTCTTTAGATTTTTCTTTGAATTCCATCTTCCTCTTCTTATCAAACCCATGTGACTGATGGGTTACTCCAATCTCCATCTCGACTTTGAGAGCACATCGAAGGATTTCCTCGTAGCTATTGAAGTCCCTTATGGCTAACGCCCTTCGAAGACTTGGTTTTAAGCCACTAAAGAATCGATCGATCTTACTCTCAGGTTGGATAATAATACCAGAAGCGTACCTTGCAAGTCTGGTAAAATTTGCTTCATAGGTACCAACAGATTCATCATCCCTTTGCTTCAGTTCAAGGAACTCTTTCTCCATCTTTGTTCGGAGAATACGAGGGAAGTACTTATTGAAAAATAAGTTCTTGAACTCATCCCATTCCATAGACTCAATTTCATCCCTTTGCCTTGTATTCTTAACAAGATTCCACCATTGATCAGCATCTCCTTCCAAACGATACACTGCTAGGATGACTTTATCATGCTCAGAACATTGAAGAACTGAAAATATCTTTTCAGTAGTACTAATCCATTGTTCAGCAACTAATGGATCGGTAGACCCGCTGAAAGATGGTGGACGCTGCCTCATGAAGGATTCAACAGAATGTTTCTCCCTCCTTTGTTCGTTTGGAAATCCTGCATGATTCATAGCTTGAGAAAGTTGTGTGAGCATGGCTACAAGATTTTGCATTCCAGCTCCCATATCGTTTGGTTGCTCAGGGGGACAATCATTGCATTGCCCATCGCATTCCGCATTAACACGGTTCCTTCGGGTTCCAGCCATTGACTAAAACCAAGAATAATAGTGTGAGCAACACTAATTATAATAGGAAACCACATAATTCAAGAATAAAATTTTCATGCTTATGGTCTTATCCTAGGTTATTCATGACCATTTCTAAGATTGTGTTCTATGCTTAGACTTATCCTTAGGGTTCTTACTAAGGCTTTCACATCCTAGTTTCCAAAGGTTGACTATACCTTTCCTCTGATACCAACTATAACGACCCACACTTTACATACATTGTTAATACTTCAAAATTGAATCACACTTATTACAACATATGACAAAACCACAAAGGACCGTATAGGTATAGTGTCTTTAGAAACTGGGAAACATAAACAACTGGTTCATAAATCTTCTATAGTGTCTCCCATTTATTTCATCATATCTAGGGTCCCTTTTAGCATATTCTACTTAATATCCATCTTCCTGGCCTGGGGAAAAGAAAACATAAAAGGGTGAGCTCAAATGCTCAGCAAGGGCAAATAAAGGAAATAAAAATCATATCATATCTTTTTGAAAATCAAAACCTGCAAAAGAGATCATAATATCTTAACATGGAATAAATCATAGAAGTGAAAATGAGATCCCCATAACATAAAACTTGAAACTTTGTGGCATGCACACATAATCATGGAAAATCATTTCTTGTTAGTCATGACTCATTGCCAAGACTATCTTAGTGGACAAAGTCCCTTTCTGAACCGAGTTCACTCCTCGTTTCAGTCCTGTATCACTGAACCGAAATAACCTTCCGTTCCAGCCATGTCTATCTCATGAGATATAAAATCATTACCCAATGCATTGGAGGGAGATATAGGTCCCACCCATCTTATAATGAATCCTTTCTTATGTGTGCCACATAATCATAAATCATACATCATCGTATAACACATGTAACAAAAATGGGATTCTTGAAACCTCATGACATCATAAATCAATTCATATAAGATAAAGGAATTCATAAAAATAATTCCATCACAACATGATCAAATCAATTTAATAACAGGGATAAAACAGAACCCTTTATTATCTTAGATGGAAAATAATTTTGATAAAACACTTGAACTCCATTCTTGAGGAAAATATCCTTTCTTCTTCAAAAACATTTTTCCTTTCATAACATGTCATACAACTTTAAAATAAAAGAAGTTGATTAAAAATAAACTTGAAAACTTGTAAAGGAAGCTTCTTGGAAACAATGTTTTAAAAATCCTTTCATGCCGTATAAGTTAAAAAAAAACATTCTTCGTACTTTTGTCGGAAAAGTCAAAAAGTACCTCGTACGGAAAAACGACAAAAGATTCCTTTCATATTCTTTACTAAAAACTCACCTATGGGTAAAATTGGATTTAAACTATTGCAAGTGGATGGAAACAATATTTCATATTGAGGGAACATGGATGTGGATGATAAAATACACCCCAGTAAATACTTACGAATAAACAATCTCGGATAAAAATGAGATTGTGATATTTCCCTTACCTTAGGTCCGATTAGCTTTGTACGTGTCCGAAGCTCCTGTATAATGGTTTAAATAATGTTATTGACTTATTCCAGAATCATACATATTTATATGATATCATATATGGTCATATTATTAGCTTCTTGTTAGTAATATTTCATTGTTACTTGTTACTCGGGTCTTTATAACTTTTTGTTCTTATGCGTGTTTTGTCGAGTAAATTCTTATTCTTATCTTTAGGTTATAGATAATTCATTTCCAGAATGGTATTAGTGTAGTATATACCATATTCATTCATTCAATTCATTTATATAATCATTATGAAATGAAGATCATGTAGAACGAGTCGCATCACATCGTGGAGACGGTATTCCGTACGTACGCACGAGTGATGATATCGTTCCTATGATCGTGGAATTGTATTGGAGTATATATATATATTATTTCAGTATAAATATTACTTAATAATAATCATATATAGTTACTGATTACACCATTATACCCATCCTTGTAAGGTGATGGTGGAAAATAGATTACACCACGGCGTGGAGACGGTATTCCGTACGTACGCACGCGCGGTGATTTCATTTTTCCGTAGGATGGATAGAAGGTGAATTAGGGTTGTTTCATATTTATAATAACATATCAGTATGTAAGTAATACTGATGTTATTACTTTATCATGAAACAACTAAAGAAGAAGAAGTTGAAGAAGAAAGAAATTGAAAAGATCGGTAATGGATATTACCTCTTCTTTGGAACGCCTTTTTGAATCCTCCACTTAAGGAACTAAGATTGGTCTTTGGAGAAGACCAGGACCTCTAGGATTATTCTAGGGAAGTGGAGAAGGGAAAATGGCAGGGGTTGGCCGAGATTGAGTGCTCAAATTGGTGTGAGGAGGAGGGGGAGGAGGTGCCCTTTTATAAGGGAGGAGAGGGGCACCTTAGGAATATCTCAAAATATTATTTTATATTAAAGTCAAAATCGGTTTATAATGGTTCCAAAGGGTATTATTTCGAAGCTAAAGTGGGGATGGGTCGAAATCCTATCAACCAATAGGATTTAGACAAGTTTAGGGTATTATTTTAACCTTATCAATTAGATTCAACTCTAAGTTAATTATTTTAACTTTTACCGTGTCTTTTTGTTTTCCTTCACTATATGGTTAATACACTTACTATAACATGCCAAACGAACCCCAAATTGTTTATTATTAATATATATATCCTTATCTAAGTCATTTGGACGAACCTTATATTTTTAGGAATAAAATAACAATTAATAATATAATATTTGATTTAAAAACTATTTTGTGTCAATTTTGACACTATTTGATATATGATTTTTGTGAAAGTCATAACAGAATTATATGTTCGAACCAAGTTGATTAAATCAATACTATTATATCATAGTAACCTAGAAAATTAGTGGAATTCATAAAAAGTCTCAAATTACATTTATTTTGGTGTTTATAACATCAATTATGTCAATATTTCATTAATAAGATAATTAATGCATCATCTTTGTGTCATAAATAAATTAAATTATTTGATGTCTAAAAATTACAAATAAAATACCATCATGTAGGAAATCTTTTTATCTTTCTAATTAATATTTATAGTCGAATTTATCTTATGTATAACCCTATATTAAAAATGATTTACTTATTAAACTTTGATTTTAACTATTTTAACCCTTCTTTAAATAAATTAATAATAAATGTCCTAATCTAATCCAAGTGGGCCTAAATGGTCATATTTTATTCCTAAGTTTGTTTTTGGTCGAATTACACTTGTCCAATAGAATTAGGACATGTGTTAGGGTAATATTAATATCATATTTACCCTTAGTTACCCTATTTACTATTAACCGCGGTAAAAATAGTAAAAAGTTACTATTCACCAAAAAATTATTTTCATCTCATTGAACCACATTTTAGTCCTTGATATTAACCGTGTCTCTCGGATTTTTGAAATTCCATTCACAGAAGCGGTAAAATTAAGTTTTATGCAAAATTCAGTTTTTAACCTACCACTTAGTGGTTTCACTATTCATCAAAAATTGAAAGTTTTCAGAAAAATACCAAAATTTCACCCTAGGATAATTTCGATATTCTGAGTCCAAAAATGAAGTCCATTTTGAAAAATAAAATTTATAAAATTTCAAAAAGTGGTTATTACTATTCATAACGGCTAGTTTTAATAGCATATTGTTGTTTAGTGAAACTCGGTATTGCGTACGACGCAAGCTATCGAGGAAGGTCGCGATTGCGTGTAAAGCAAGCCAAGCAAGTGTTGTGTAGAAAAAGATTCCTTTGATGATTTATATAACATAAAAGTCTCGGGTGTTACATTGTCTATTCATAAACTAATTTAGTTTTAGAAGGATCAATAGTTTTTTCATATTTATTTAAGATAAGTCAAAAGAATAGAAAATTTTGTAACCAAAAATCACAATTTCTAATTTTTCCATTTAACTTCTTTTCTCCAAGGTTTATATAATAATAATAAAATGTTTTTAGTAATCCCTATAATGTTTATAATAAATCAAAATATCATGAATAAATAAAACCAATTTTTTTCCAAATATTTATGGAAAAACCTATTTAAAAGATATATAAATATAGCTAGATAATATTTTAACCTAAAGGACATAATAAAAACTAATAATTCCAACACCTAGTATGAAACAATATTTTTAGATTTCATACTCCTTCACTTTTAGCTAAAGGCACCCATATATAATATATACTTTCAAAAAATAGTGATATCTCTAAATCTGATCAAACAAGTCATCGATATGAGGAAAAAAAATATTATTAATATTAATGTTATTCAAATATCTATAATGAATTAAAAGGATTGTGGAAGCCTTTTAATTTTTGATAAAAAATAGAAACACCCTCTAGTGAATTTATAGGACAAATGAAACCTTTATCAAGAAAATCTTAAAGCTTATTTTTCAATTCTATAAGTTATACTTGAGCCATTGGATAATGGTGTTTTGAAGTTAGCTTAACATGATGTAGTAATTCAATTGTAAATTCAAATTCTTGATTAAGTATAATACTGATAAACTCATTAGAAAAAACATCCAGGTAATCTTTTTCTACCAGTACATCATTAATCTAAACAGTTCCCTTATTTTCTACAATATTAACAAGGTGACTTTCATTTCCATCTATTAACATTTTCTTATCTTCTTGATATGTTATTTGAGGAATTAATTGATTCTTACAAACAAATTGAAACTCATTTCAAAAATTATAATCATTGGCTCTGTAATATAACTTAGAATGATAAATTAAAAGCTAATCTATACCTAGAATAACATCAAATTCTACAATGGGAAACATAACACGTTTTATAGAGAAAACCCTTCCATAGATGATAACATGAAGATAATTATAAATTCTTTTTTTATTAATATTACCCTATGTTTTTTTACCAAAATTCTTAGTTCATTTATTAAGGTGAAATTTTCATTTTACCAAAACAATTATTAGAAATAAAAGAATATGTTTACCCAAATAAAACAATAAATTAGTATAATTTGAATAAACAAGTACTATACTTTTTACCACTTCATTTTATGGATCAACATCTAGAAAATTAGTTGAAAAATATTTCAACACACCCTTCTAGTTATATTCTATCTTCTTCCCATCAGTTATGCTCTTTTTCAAACATCTATCCAAATAATGACCCATGTCATTACATTTAAAACACCTTACTACCTATTTATCAATATTGGTCTCACCAATACCAATATTGTTTTCATTGAAATCATGAGCTATATTATCAAACTTACCACATTATAATCACTTCCAATATTTCATAAGACATTCAACAGGGTTGTTTTTACCACACCTATCACAAACTACAAATTTGATTTTCTCATATTTATATTTATATTATGGATTATTACCCATTGACTACTATTGGGACCATTTTTCAACTTATTGTTAGGGAATACATGATTATCAGTAAACTCTATTTCTACCCTCTCATAAAAATGAACAAGTTTATAATAACTCTTAAATTCATTGGAATCCATTTTCCTTTGATATATTATATTTAATCATGAGTAAAACTAGTTAATTTTACTATTAATATCCCATATAATATTTGGAACATAACATGAAAATCTAGTGGATTTTTCATTATACACAACCATTTAATCTTCCTTATTCTTTCTAAATTCAAATATTTTTTCCATCCTTTATCAAAGAACCTTAGGAAAAATATTTCTCAAGGGAAATATTCTTAACTATGTCCCATTCTATGACATTAATATCTTCCCTTGCATTGTTTTTCTTAATAATTTATGATTATTGATTATATTAATATTCAAATAGGTAAATAGAAAGAGTTAACTTTTGGTGCTCCCAATAACCCATGAATTCTAATATCTTTTCTTGGGATTCAATACATACATTAAATATCACAGGGTTAGGGGATCCACTGAATGTTGGAGGGAGTTCTCTCATATAATTTCCAACTATTGACATATTCTTTTTTGGTAGATCAAGTTGATCTCTAACATGAATGTCACTAATAATTATAATTTGTTTCAATTGGTCCATCATAGAAAAAAACTACCCAATTATAATTACAACCATTTTAGGTTTCTAATTTGATAGGATATTGTCCGCTTAGTGCCTTCATACTTCAATTTCCCTATATCCTATAAGAAAAAAATCTAAACATTCATACTTTAGATAAAGAAACATGATAAAATTCAAAATATATATCATGATAATAATAAATTATAATCTCTCAAAGGTATTTAATTATATTACCTTAACCTCAAATATTATTTTTACATTTACTCTAATACTAAATATAAAGACCCAACCTTAAAAAAATCTGAAAATTATATATTTAAACAAGAATTAATTTTATTTCATTACGGATTATCTTTTAGGTTTTGAGTTTTAGATAATTAGTTCATCACTTTTACATAAATAAATATTACATCACATAGTGAATAATTCCATTAAATGTCCATTTTTCTCACAATATAAAACATTTAATATATAAAATGCTTTCTTTTCATGAAATATCTTAATAATTCTAATCTTTACCCCATCCTTGTCCCTATTCATTCTTAAAACCCTATGATTTTTTAGAAAATATGGGTTGAGAAAAAAACCTATTAAGGTATATATAAAATTAAATAAATAATGAAATAAACCATTAGTCCATGAATACTCATATGAATTTTCATTTTTCAAAATAAACATTGAGATCAAAATAAATATTTTCTTACCCAATAGGTCAACTTCTCTACCAAAATATTTTTATAAAACATTTTATAAGAAATATTAAAGGTAAATAAATCTTAAAGGTTCGTTTTGAATCATAAAAACTCATGAGTTTTTTAAAAAGTTATACATTTCACCCATTATAAGTATTATAAACTTTTCTTTAAACATAATCTCAAATATTACCTTGTCAAATCATAAGATTTATGTTAAAAACCATATAAATACTAGATAAATAATGTAGGTAACTTGAAACATGATTTTTCATATCACGTTAACAAATGGAATAATCTACCTTGTAAATTCCAATAATCTCTTAGGAGAAAACTAACCATTTAACTCAGTACCTTTACCCAATGCTTTAGAGAGATATATCAGGATCACCCACCCTTGGTTTATAATAGAACTACCCATACAAGGTTTATAATGGAACCAAATTTCCTTAGTTTATAATGGAACCACCCATCATCATAAAAAGTATCCAATAACCATAACATAATCATAACAAATGAAATCTTTCCTAAAAATATTCTTTACACCAATAATAAAAATATTATTAGATATTGAAATATTCATTCCAATTAAAACCGTTTTTTAAAATACTCATAACAAAAGGAAAGGGGGTTTATCATTGAAGAAAAAATAAAATATTATAATGTAATCCTAACATCAAATAATGTCTATAGTTATGTGGAAAACCATTGACACCATATATGTTAAAATAGAACATTCTTTTTACTTTTTTTCTCAAAATAATCTTTATAAAATATATAAAAATATTCCATTTGAAAACCTTTGAATGAAATTAAAACGTGACATAAAATGTCATTAATAAATCATCATTTTATAAATAAATAAATCAATATTTTTTTTAATAATATAGACAATGATGAAAAATATTTAGAACATAAACCTTTAAAATATTTCGAATGAGGTTTTTAAAGTAATGCCTCTGTTACCCCGAGTCTGACTCATCACATACATTACCCTTATTTCTTAAAAATAAAATAATGTTAAGTATTTAATTTATTAATAACCATTATTGATTTTATTTTTAATTGTATTTTATTTATTACCACGTTATATATTGTGAATAAATTAATTAAGTTCACACCGGTTGTTTTGACGGTATTTGAATCATTTGTTCAAAATGAATTTGGTATGTTAACTATAGCCAAGTGGTTATTATTACATCATCTCTAGAATAATAATCATGACATAGTTATAATTTTTAAAAATTAATTATACTTTTAACACCATCCTAGAATGATGGTTATGAAAAATTAATTACATTAGAATCATAAAGATGGTAGGCCATACAAATGCATGTGTAACATTTCCATTTTTTCAATGAGAGTGAAAAAAATATAGTAAGTATCATTTTACCATTTAATAATAATTATTATATCATAAATATTATATTATTACATTAAAAATTCTATATATAGTATCCAGGTGAATTGGTTATGAAAAAAAAATCGCATTTCTTTGTGGTGGTGGTAATCCACATATACGCATGAACAACATTATCATTCTTCAATGGATGGAAAGGTAATAAAATAGATGATATATTATATTCCAATATTTTTTAATATGTCATGAATAACATATACATATATATATATATATTAAATTCATCATTATAACCGAGGGTGAGAGTCAGTTATGGAAAACAAATTACATTGGTTCACGAGTGGGTAGTCGTACACACTAATGATGGTTTTGTTTCCTATTTGATGGAAGAGGGGATGGTTATAGGTTATAAAATTAACATAATAAAATATTAGTATATTTAAAATACTTATGTTATAATTTTTTCATTTTTGAAAAAAAAAATAAAAAGAGGTATTAGAAGAAATAAAATGAAAATGCTTGGTTAAGAACTACACCTCTTCTTTAGAAAACCTCTTTTGGTTTATACATAAATCATTACGAGGTTGGTTTTATGATCAAAACAAGGACTATAGGATATAGAGAGCGATGTTAGAAATGAATTTTGGAAGGTATTGGTAGATATAGAGTTCTTAAAAGGTGCGTAGAAGAGAGGAGAGGAGGTTCCCTTTTATAAGTGAGGGGATGGGTACTTTTGGAATTACATAAAGTAGTAAATTATTATAAATTAATTTTCATGAAAAATGACTCAAAATTAATATAATTCAATTATAGGATGATTATGATTCTAATTAATCCCATATAATAAAATTTGGACAATTTTAGGTTATATTTTCACCCTTATCCCTTTATTTTAACCCCTCGTTCATCCTTTTTACAATTACCACGATATAATAGTTTTTTATTCTTTTAGGGTCATAAAAGTTACTTTAAAATGGAAAGTAACAAATAAATGGGATATTTTTGATATTTCAAACCATACCCCATTCACTTATCCTAAAATAATATTTTTATTAATTTTAATTCATTTAATAAAATATTATTTATCATAAAATATCATTAATGTGATTTTTGGAATTATTCAATTAATTTGACTTTTAAAACAACTTAACTATAATTTAATTATAATATAATCCATTAAAACATCTATAATATGTTATTTTTATCACAAATTTTTTTCTTATATAATAACCCACTCAAAAAATAATACTTTTAAATATTATGAAATCATTTACATGATTATTTTACTACTTGCACAAGAATTAAGTCAGTGTTGTGTATGCACTTAAGGGAATTTTTTAATCATTAAAATTAAAAATATTGTAACATGATAAGAAAACAAATCATTAATATCTCAAATTACAATTTATAACAAAAAAATAATTAATTTTTATCCAAGAAACAAAATATTATAGATAATAAAATAAAGTGTGAGAAATTTATGACTTTATCCATTAATAATATTTTATAAAGATCAAAATCAAAGATAAATGGTAAAATAAGGTAATATTTTACAATTATAAAGGATTATAGATGAAATATACTCATCTAATGAAATAAATTAATGTTTTTAATGAATTTTAATCCTTATAGCATTAGTTTTAACCCAAATTAATCCATTTTTCCTTTACCATGGTAACAAAAATTATAGGTTTACTATTCAAAATGACAAAAATTAAGAGGGGAATATTTAAAAAAAATTACACCACACGATTCCAAATATGGGATCTATTTTTCAAGCTTAAATTTAAAGTATTTTTATAATTTAATTTGAAATTAAACTCACAATACATGACTAAAAACAGTATTTTAGAAAATCCATTTTATGTTTAACAATGTTTTTATACCAAATTGAAGAATAAAATTCATTTCAAAAACTATAATTTAATTATTTTTAACCATAAGGTAACAATTAAATTTTATTAATAATATAAAATATTGTTTTTTATTTTTAAATATTTGAAAAGAAAATATAATTTCTAATAAAGTCATTAGTTTTTACTATTCATTAAAAAATCAAACCTTTTTGAAAATTCCCAAAAATTCACCCTATGATAATTTTTATATTCTGATTTAAAAATTGAAATTAAATTTTTTCTTCAAATTAATATTCTAAAATTTATAAAATCAATCCTTTAAATAAAACCATAAAATATAAATAGAAAAATTATGTAAGAATAAAACTATTTCATTTTTTACTGGAAAATTACATAATATTCTTATAGTGAATATAATTCTATAAAATCTAATTAATAAAAATTAATAATATATGAAAATGATTTATTCTAATATTACCTAGGTTGTTACATTCTTCCCCCTTTTGGAAATTTCAACCTCATAATTTTATTCATTACTTAAATAGGTTGGGATTTTTTTTCCTTTGTAGAGTTTTTTGATTTCGATGTTGCTTTTTTAACAATATGGGAATTTTCATAAAACCTTAACTAAATGAATTACCTTATTTCACAATAGTTTCTGACACTTTCGTCGGGGCGCACACGTGTCCGTATTCTTGAGGACGAAAGGTGTGGTTTTGTTACACCGCATTCCCGCTTTCCAAAGGTGAGCGACATACGTTCCTTGTTCAGGTGCATCTACTCCTTGACCGAAATGGGATGATGGGATGCCGGTTCTTCCTTCCATGGATTCCTCCTCGTAACTCGTCACCTAGTCCGGGTCTCCCTTATAGACTTAAGATGTTGTTCGTGAAACTCTTCCTAGCACCATATTTTTGTAGACACCAGTTATTTACACTGCTTCTGTCAGGACATTCCAAATGGTCCAGTTAGGGGAGTAACCTTTGGTCAGGTGAGTAGTCACGTTGGGCATCACCATAATGTCTGGATGATGGAAAACTGGCGCATCTGGGTTTCATCCCCTTATTATAGGGCTTCTCGAGGGCACGGAAGCCCGAGGCATCCCGCGTCAAATGCGAGGAATTATATGACATAGGCATGTCTCTGTGGTTTTTCTCAGCTTCCAATGTTTAACACAGGGTATGACACAAGTTTAACGTCCAACAGAGATGAATCAAACTGATCAAAACAATGACTAGAGTGGATCAGATGAGTCTAACCCCTAGAGGACACACTGATGTAGGTGGGTTGACATGACCTCACCAGGAGGTGGCGGCCCGGGTAAGAATCAAGATAGATGATGGGTAATTGAATAAAGTGGAGAGAGAATGATATGGAACCGATGTGAGGATGACAATGATGTTGGTCTTGAGCCTCGAAGAGACTTCCTATTTATCCCCGTGGTAGGGAATCAAATTCCACGTAGTTCAGTGAGATGATGAGACACCTAAGGAGATGACCTATGAGAATGGACACATGGATGGGACCTGGAGGTAGTAAAACCTCTAGGTTGGGGAATGATCTTCCCAGAACACATGGGATCAAGGGATAGATCAGGATGAGACATAGGTGTTGGGATTGAACCTCATGGAGGCTTCCTACGTATCCCTGTTGAAGGGAATAAAAGTCCACGTAGTTCATCTGACGATGGATTACCATCTATTGGGGACTTCAATGGCTTACCGCTGAATGAGGTAGAAGACTTCTAACCACTGAATGGGGGAACAACTACTTTCCAATGATTTAGGGGACACAACGTCTTACCTCTACCTGGGGTTTACAATTTAAAGTCATGCGGGACGAAGTTGAACCGACAAGAATGAGGACTTGGGGACCATATGGATGGTGTAGTCGAACTGATGTGATGGTGGGTCGGAATGACCAGGTGTTGGGCTTGAACCTCAAGGAGGCTTCCTACGTACCCTGTCTTGGCAAGGATCAAAGTCCTTGTAGTTCATAGGGGGCTCATTTGGGGCTTATTCTCTGAGGCAGCCCAAGGTTTTGGTGAACCGACGTAATGGGAGTCAGGACCAATGGTTGTTGGGCTTGAACCTCATGGAGGCTTCCTGCGTACCTTACATTAACAAGGATCAAAGTCCATGTAGTTCAGAATGGGGGATTGCTGCACCTATGTAAAGATGGTTGGGACCAATGGATGGTGGTGGTATTGACCATCAGAGAGGCTTCCTACATACCCTGCCTTAGCACAGATCAAAGTCCACATAGTTCAGATGGGGTTTGGGGCTTACACTATAGGATACCGAAGGTGTTGGTCAACCGACATGAAGGAGGTCAGAAAGATTGGGGTGGTGTGATTAAACCTCTTGGAGGCTTCCTACATACCCTTCCTAGGAAAGGATAAAAGTTCTCATAGTTCAGGATGAGTGTTTGGGGCTTACACTTTAGGCCGCCCAAGGTGTTATGGTCGATGCTTACTCTAAGCCCACGCGAGTCATGCTCAGTGTGAGAAACAAGAGGAAGAAAAGACCTAATGATCACGTCACTAAAGATGTGTCTATGGGGAGTGAAGTGGGGCCCATACATGGTTAGCGGCCCAAAGAGAAAACATGGACTTAACCACGGTTAGCAGCCCATAGAGGATCAGGGGATTGGGACTTACTCGATGACGGAGGCCCGGTGGTGACAAAGCCCAGCGAGAGAGGGATTTTTCATGAAGAAAGTATGGGTAGGGTTGGTACCTTCTACAAGAAAAGACAGGGGCTTACACTGAGATGGTTTCCCTTTCCCCATGTAGGATGCATGGGGGAAGTCACAATTTAACGTCATGTGCTGAGGACGATGATGCTTGGAAGTATAATGTCTTGCTACTCGGATGAGGGAGGGTTTACTTTGCACCTCTAGGACTTACATAACCGGTACCCTCAACACATTGGTGAAGAGAAGGGATAGGAAACGTCGTGGTGGGGGGGGGTGTCGTGAGGTGATCCCATTGGGGGTCCATGTTAGCGTGACTATGAAAAGAAGAAATAGTCCTTAGCGTGACTATGAGATGAAGCATGAGTTGAAGAAATGCAATGGGAATTATGGTCCAAGGGACTTTGAAATTGCTTCGTGCAAACCTGAAGGGCCGCACGGGAAAAGGAGTCGTAGAGAAAAGGGGTTCACGGGTAGAAGCTTTGTGAAGATCTGGTGCCCCATAAAGTGGAGGGACTCCGGGAAGGGATGTGCTTCGCGATGTTTAGTCGCATAGGCTAGGGATAGAGTGTTGGTGCATATGGGAGGAGCTTCGAAAAGTAGAAAGGTATTTTCGAAGCAAGGGTGCCTTGAAAAGCGTATCATTATGAAGAAATGTGCTTCACGATGCACAGTGACCCGTACTTGGCACTTGGGTTATATGCGCATGTAGGGTGCTTCGTGAAGCGTATGTGCTGCACGAAGACCCGATTCTCCTTGGGGATCTCCTTCCTTCGCGAATACCCATAGGCTTTATGAAAGGAATCCCTATTAGAAGAGGGGCTCAATTAAGACCAAGGGGGAGGTACTTCGTGGAGAAAAAGTGCCTTGAGGAGCTCATGGTTCGCAGAGCAGGAAGTGCTTCGCGATTCAGGATCTAGGAAGGTAAAAGGTCAGAGAGTCCATCCCCCGGGCTCGAGGGGAGGCAAGTATTTATAGGCACAAGGTACCACGAAGTAGGTTTCTCTCAGTGCAAAGATGAAATTTTCTTTGCGGTGGGTCGCGAACGTCAAAGGGGCTCACAGAGCTGTCCCACCTCCTTACTTCACTAAGGGTCTTCACGGCGGGTCGTGAAGGGTCTCTTTAGCACAAGTAGCTGGGCTCTAAGATCTTCATGATCCGTCTTCGTGAGGCAGTCCCTAATTATTTCAGGATGTTCGGTTCTCCCCTAATTTTGGTGTCAACATATGCCCCCACTCAGACTGGGAGTTGAGGAGAAAATGAGAATCTAATTCTGAGGGTCCATCGCCAAAATTCGTTGGTTCCAGCAAAGCGGCCTCGTGAAGTTAGCTCATGAAGTGTCCTCGTGAAGGCGGCATGGGAAGTAGAGTCATGATGCGCGGTCTGGGAATGCTGCGAAGGCCACTACAGTTGGGCATTCCGTGAAGCACACGAGGTCATCACCTATAAATAGTGGTGCTAACTTCACTTTTTTCCTTTTCTCTCCTCCATGATTTCAACTTTTGGCGCTCTCGATTCGCGAAGCTCTGCGTACTCCAAGATCACTCTATGAGAATCGGGCCTTTTGCTTCATGGCGCATAGTGAATCTTTTAGTGCACTACATGACTTGCGCCTGAGGGTCAGCGCTCGGCTCTGCGATTCCATTGTCCGGATCGAGCTCTATGAGCGGTCTCCACGATCGCTCTCCACGGTCAAGCTTCACGATCGAGCTTCGTGATCCAGTCCAAAAATTATCTAAATTTTAAGGATAGGATGGCTCACCAAGAGGTCATCAGGGGGGTCCTTGCAGACGCTGCCCAAAGGGAAGAGATGGTGAACAGATTGGGTCTGGGGGAGTCGGTTCAGAGACACTCCGACCATGATTCGCTGGTGCAGCTATTGTCTAAAATCCAAAGGGACTAACAACTTTGTAAGAGGATACCATTTTAGGATTTGAACTGAGGGATGACGTCTTCATCCCTGAAGAAAGTTGGGACAAGCCAGCCTACCGGTTTAGGAGCACGATGTGCCAGCGCCAGTGATTCAGGGTGGCTAACAGCCATGGTTGGGAGAACTTTATGCTCATTAAAACTGATTGTTTATACAATCATTTGAATGACGTTAATGGGAAAGCATTGTAGATTGAGATCTCCCCTCCTCTATACCAAAAAATCCTAAAGGCGGTGCTAAGGAACTTGAAGAAGTGATGGTCTGATGAGTGGGACCCGCGCCAAGGAGGCAACCTCAAGGATGACTCGGCGTGAGCCTACTGGGTAAGTGCCTCGTGTGAAGAGTTCGGGGTAGAGCTGAGGAGAGTCGGTCTATATGAGGCATCCTGGGCCTCCTAATTTCACATCTACCAACCGAAGTAGCTAAATCTATATCTGTTGAGATGGTGGTCATTGGGGACTAATTCCTTCAACCAACATCATGGAGAGGTTGGCATCGGTTTATGGGACATGCATTAGTTCTTGGGGGTACCAATACTAGGAGCGATGTATGATGAATTCCTCTCTACTATGAGTGTGTGGGAGGATCCAGAGAAGATGCCGCCACTGGCGATGGTGTTGATGAGACTGGTTCTTGGAGAGGACAAGGAAGTCATGAGAGATGTCCACTACAGATGATGGTTCAAGCAATTTATGAACTTCCCAAAAGGTGGATGGTTCTTGGTGAGGCCCCAGACTTTCCCAAAGTGGGATAATTGAGGCAAGGATCACTCGTACTGGATGCTCTTGTAAGACAGCCTGTGGAAAAACTGGGGGTTCAACATCAGTACTGAGCAGTAGCCGATAGTCAGGCTAGCAACATTCATCGCAGCTCTCATCTATGGATGGATCTTGCCAGTGAGGGACACAAACACAGGTGTGTGACCCATCATCTTCATCAGGGCCTCCATGCTAGAAAATGTAGGGTGGGTGAATGTCAAAATCCAGATGATTTCCATGATTTAAAAAATGCTCTGGAACATCAGCGAGGGGAAGAGGCCACAGAGGATATGTCGGCAATTCCACATTCTCTAGGGGTGGATAGCGGAACACATTATGGGGGTATATGAATACCCAAACCCTATTTATCCTTCAGGATCAGACTTGTTCCCATCAATCCTGAATGTCGTGGGGAGCTTTCCTGCCATGATTATTGTACCGTTGTTATTAAACCGAGTCTAGAAGGTAGAAGAGTTCAACTTCAATCCATTCCTGCTACCAATAGGGGCCTTCACAGATGATGGCTGAGGGACAGAAGAGCACCAGTATTATCTCCTGACCTTTCAATTTGGAGTCCTGGTGGTGAGTGTGGACCGTGAGCCGCTCTACGAGCCGTACACCCTTCACTGATTTGCCCAATAATTTCGGTGTATGTAGCGACTGACCCCCTCCCAGGTTTACCTAGTGGTGCGCCTTGAAGAGCATCCATTCGTGATGAGGCATATGTGGATCATGTTCACTCAAGAGGATGGAATGATCATGAATGAGCTGCCTCTACCCACTACTGCCTTTGGGTTGGACAAGGAGTATTCCCAAAGTTAGGAGGCGGCCTACCCGGGGGAAACGCTAAAGCAGCCGACTGTCCGGGCCGGTAATGGTTGTCCTCCCCAACCTCAAGGCTGAGGCCGGAAGGTGGAAGGTACATCCTGTGGTAGTTGGGCCACCATAGAAAAGGGGCCTGCACCGGTTGTGGGGGAGGCAACAGCAGCAGACTCGGTGGCCCTAGAAGAGAAAAGTTACCCAGAAGGGAGGCCACCGAGGGGATTCCGTAGGATATCCACCCAGGATTCAGGGAAGCGGCTGCGTCACATAGACATTCCAGAGGATGCTGCCTTCCCATAGGCCTTGTATATCTAGGAAGTAAATAGATATTTCCTCATCCCTCCCGAGATGTGACAACACCTGAACCGTCTGGGGATGGATTTTTCGGGGATAATCCCTACTAGGGACAGATTTACGGGGCCCTGGGTGGAGGCAGAGCAGTACCTGGTGGAGCTAGAGGACTTTGTGCATTCTTGGGGTGTCCTGCGTCCAATGAAAGACCACGTCAAGGTTCTTTTGGATCATAAGATCTCTCCATAATTATTGGATGCTAGACTAAGAGAGTGCTTCCCTCTGTCGAAAGACTTAGACATGTCCTTCTAGGGGGACTAGTCCGGTAGAGGGAGCCCGTTGGAGTAGGGCGAAGTTGGTGACCAAGGTTAAAAACTTGAAGAATCTACCGAGGCACTTGAGGTAAAATCCTGGATCCACTCCCATGGATCCATTTCAAAAATGCTTTGGACCCTCTATTATCGTTTAAACTGTGCAGGAAAGCCTAATTCACAGAACCTGTTCTCGTCCCGTAGTGGATGCAGATGTGGGGCCTTCGGGATCCACACTTGTGGATGAGATCATTGAGGTGGGATCTGATGATGAGGATCAATCAGATAGCCCAAGTATCGTCATGCCCTATCAAACATCAGACGTGGACCCTGCTTAAGAGTTCCTGAGGGCATTCCCTACATATGAGCCTGCCAACCGTGATGACTGGGACGAAACAGCCTCTGATGAAGAGGACAACAAAATAGTCCATCACCGACCATGGAATCTGAATGCGTGCTTCATTAATAACACCCCCAAGAACTATGGGTGGATGAGATAGACAGACTTCACTCATGATTGTGTGAACAGTGTGATGGGGGAGTGGATGACTTGCGTCCCCACCTGCTCATCCGAGATCTTATGGCAGAGAAGATTCGAGAGTTCGATTGTGGCCTTGGTGCGGGTTGGCAGTGGAGGAAGGTAGTGAACATCAAGAGGCTCCAGGAGACTGAAGATGAGGTCCAAGGACTGCAGAGTTAGGCAGATGATCACTCATCCACCCGTAACGTACAATCGGGGCTGATACTATAGTTAAAGGCCCAGCTGGTAGAGGCCGAAGAGGGCCTGAGGTGAGCCTCTAAGGAAATGACTGTCATCCGGACCAATGTAGAGTGGGACCAGATTCTAGCTGACAAATTATGCCCCATTGCTGCCGATGAAGAGTGCGAACTGAATAGGCAGCAGTAAATCCTGGATGCCACAAGCCGGAGTGTGGTAGAGATGCAACTTTCTTTTGATAATGTTAATCCATCCATGGGAGGGGTAGACCCTCGGGTGCTGTAAACATCACCAAACCTCTAACACACTTTCATGCTTTGATTATTTGGATGCCATAGCATGCATGAGTCCTATTATTATTCTTGGTTTTACACGCATCAGTTATATTCGCGAAACGCCTAGTGATCAATTCCTAAGCTCACATGGGTCGTGCCCAATGTAAGAAACAAGGGATGATCACTACGTCATTTCGTCTGAACATAAGAGTTATAACCAAGTTTCGGGCATCCGGGGTCTGAAAAACCATTCTGGATTCCCTGGAAGAGGGGGGAGAGACCTGACTGGAGAATGAAGTTCTCAGAATATTCAAATTACAGTTTTCCTAATTTACTCTTACACATGGATAGGGTGATGCCAGGGGCACTGGAATAAACCCAAACAGGGGGGAATGAAAGGTGTGAATCACAATACCCAATATTTGGAACACTGTGGGGGTGGCGTAACAATGAAGGATAACTATTTACCTCATTCAAAACACATTATCCTTATTGTGTTAGCCTGAAATGAGGATAAAAAATGAGGGCCGACCGCTGACCATGTTTGAAACATGGGGCCTGACTGGAAATGTCATCCATTAATATTCCAGAACATTATCCCAGGATAGTTGGTGAGCCATAGGTCATGCATCCATACTTTTAGGGGTTCCTCTAGACATGAAAGAGGACAAGGATCCAAATCAAGGGTATGCAAAGCGTGGAGAGTGGAGTGATGGGTTGTTCGACTGGAGTCCAACACTCTTTGAAATTACCCCACCATAGTGGAAATGCATTATGTGTGTACATAGGTCTAATCAAGGATCAAACATACTTTTGAACAGGACCTCTCTGATGAGGAAACTATTGCCTCCCAATGTTATCGTGGGGCATCCCAAACTTGTTCAGGTTAGAACCACAATTTAGTGTCATGTGTTGAGGAAATATGGACTCACATAGTTTAACGTCATACGATGGGACATGGAATGAAAGGGAAGATCTCAAGAAGGGATTATGTGGTGAGGTAGCTATAAACCCTATGTGAATGAGGACTTGGTCCGGATCACACCACGTATCCCCAGAGGAAACTCTTCAGGTCAGGGGACCAAGAGTGAAAAATCAGCTTGGCCCAAAGCAAAGTGGTCGAGCGTTCCTAAGTACCCCATGAGGATGGGAATAAAGGCAAATGTATTTCTAAGAGCACAGTTTAATGTCATACGGGATGAGGAAAGGTGCGTGTGATGTGGTTGTGCTAGTATGCATCCTACCAGAACTATTAAGCCCACGTGAGTCGTGCTCGATGTGTGAAAAAAGAAGTAGTGATGAGACTTTCCGAGCATAGGGAGGCACACATTAGGGAAGATGTAACACTAGGTAAATGACATCCCATGGATGCTGACCCTCCTATATAGAGCAACTAGATGCACGGAGGCCTAAGGCCGAGTATGTCAGAATTCCACTTGAACATAAGGAAGTGGAAATATGTGAATTATGATGCTTGAGATCTGGACCACAATGATGGTGGCATGATGATAGGGGATATCTATTTACTGCATTTGAAACACAACATCCATATCGTGTTATCCTAGAGTGGGGAAAGATAGATTAGGGTCGACTGCTGACCATGTTCGAAACATGGGACCTGTCGCAAATGTTGTTCGGGGTCTTCAGGGACATTGGCCCGAAACAGTAGGTTAGACGAGGTCGCATGAGACCAGGTCATTAAGGGGGTCCCTTTGGGTGTGTAAGAGGATGAGGATCCAAATAACAGGGTCACAAATCTTGAACATGGAACAGGGGGAATGTCCCCATGAAAATTCCACACTTCGGGTACTTTGTTATAATATATACGAGTATGACAATGAGACACATTAGATAGATGAGTCCCTTCCAAGGACAAGGGTCCTGGGGTCGTACGCTTTCAAATTAAGGTCCTAGGGTGGACCATTAAGGGGGGATTGATTTAATGTACCATGCACAGGGCAGTGAAACAACCAAACGTGACACACAATTCCCATAGGGTGATCTTAGTTTTGTGTCATAGAACTCAGACCACGCGGGGAAAATATATGGAAAGCACATGGTGCGGATATTGAAAAACCCAACGTGAATGAGAACCTAAGAGGTACTCACCACACCACATATTCCCAGATGAGTTCAGGCCAAGGGGCCAAAAAATAATGGACAATATTTGTAGATTACTAGGGTCAGACCTAGAGACAAAAATTCATGGGCATTCCTACGTATCCCATGAGGATGGGAATCAAGCCATACGTAGTTCTAAAAGATGTCATGCAGTTTAACATCTTACAGCAAGGACGTGGAGTGGTCTTAGTTTATGGTCATAGAGATCAGACCATGGATGGTAGGAAACGTGGGATACACATGGTGGGGTAATTATAAAACCGGACATGAATGGGAACCTAGGGTCCCGACCACCACGTTTTCCTTGGGAAGGTTTTAGGTTGAGGGACTGAAAATGAAGGTTAAGCTGGGCCCGAGGCAAAGTGCACAGGTGTTCCTACATACCCCATGAGGATGAGGATCAAGCCACACATAGTTCTTAAAATGGCACAGTGGGATACCAGTGCTAGGTATAATAAGGTTGTTCGGGTCTGACCCACACACAAAAAGAAGCGGTATTTAATAGATCTTGTTTTTTCCTTTAGGATGAATGAGTTTTTTTTGTGTAGCGATGGACCTGGGATAGAAAGTCCAGGAATCCCCACAAAAATAAAGTTGTGTGAAAGCATTGACAAATGGTATAGTACATGACTAATACCAAACATGATGCCTCCTCAAGTGAGGATATCACGGTGTAGTGTCGTTTTTCATCGTGCGGCCAGGACGATAATGTCACAGTTTAGGGTCATGTGATGGGACCAAGCATGAATTTTTAATGTTGTTTAGGATAGACACAAAAATTTAGAGTTATGTGGGAATAGGTAACATAGTCTAAATTCTTATGGATTAGACATATACAAGAAGGATTAGGTTCGAAAGGGAATGTGCACAGCGTGATAAATCATACCCGACGTGAATGAGGATGAGGTACACATCATACCATGCGTGATTCCGTAAAATAAACCTCCGGCCGAGGGTCCAGGAAAAATTAAAGGACATGGGATAGGAGAAGATGGATCTCTATTGAGTTGGACCTTAAGATGAGATGTTTGGGTGTTCCTACGTATCCCATAAGGATGGGAATCAATCCACATGTAGTTCTTGAAGGTGCCATTTAACGTCGTGTGGGACTACATACAGTTTAATGTCATGTGGGATAGGAAGTAGGGTGAATAAATCCTAGAAAGGGGCATATGTGGTGTGGCTAATGCAAACCTGATGTGAATGAGGACAAAATCCCATACCACACCATGCAGTTCATTAAGAATTAAAGCCCCAGGGTCATAACAGAAGAGATAAATTAGTGAAACTCGAGCTGGACCCAAAGATGAGATGTCTAGGTGTTTCTACGTATCCCATGAGAATGGGAATCAAGTTTTACGTAGTTCTAAAGGATATCTTATTTTTTGGTCTTAGAGCTTGGACCAAGGAGAAGCAAAACCCTTCCAACTATAGACCTCAACCTGATCCCTAATCGCATGTGAGTCAAACTCGATGTGGGAAACAAGGGCAGAAGATGTTTTTTATTCAAAACCTAGAACACATGCCAAAGGGAAGTCAGTGAGGAGCCCCGAATGATGCCTTTACCATGGATTTTGTCCTCATAACATGCGAATGTGCACTGAGGGATAGTGAAAGGAGTGTCAAAATTCTATTTGTACATAATGAGGTGGAGAAGGATTTGAATCATGTAACAAACATTCAATACTTGAAGGGGTTGGTGTGATGATCGAGGATAACTATTGACCATGTTTGAAACTCAACATCCATATCGTGTTAGCCTATAATGGGAACAAAAAATGAGCATCTACTGCTGACCAAATTCACAGTGCAGGACTCGTATCAATTTGTTGCTCAGAACCCTTGAGGACGTTGGCCCGTAATTGCAGGAGGGCCCTTGGTCCAAGCATCCATGCCATTCGGGGGTCCCATTGGATGTGAAAGGTGATGGAAGCCCTTATGAAGGGGAACACAAAGCCTGAGAAATGGGTGAATGTAACGACCCGAAATTTTGAATAAATCTTGTTTCCTAATTTTATGTGTTATTTTATTTTTATACTCAACAAAAATGTTTAATTTAATAACATGAGTATAATTAAAATGAGGCCGTTGGTTTTTGACTTTTATATGACCATTGGTCAATATGACCGCTGGAAACTAAACGTTTTGATTATTGTCTCTAAATACAATTAATCTTGGTTAATTATTATAGAAAGAAGATTCGATGGCCTCACCTAGTATTCTTGGACCGATCGAAGCCCATCTAACAGAACTTGGAAGGAGGTAGTACCACTAGGCTTTGCTCTGGACCAAACCCAAGACGAACTTCATCGTGTGAAGCTAGAACGGAATCGCCTTCGCAAGAAGTTCAAACTAATATAAATTACTACTCGTGCAATGTTGGTCGATCCTCCCTTGGATTCTCTCACCTTAGCACACCTTACACTTAGGTCCTATGCTGGTGTGATAAGGGGCTATGTAAGGAGACCGTAACTGCCTTGTGTAATCCTTTTTTTTAAATAAAAAATGGCATTTCTTCTTATAATGATGTTTATGACTTTTTAAATGTCCGGATAAATATAGTATGCATATTTTTGGTGAATTTTAGAGAAAGGATATTTTAAAAAAATGTTTATGTAAACCTTAAATAATTAAAAATGTGTAATGATTTTCAAAAAATGGGCTTCTACAATTATGTTCAGTACAAAATTTAGAGTCTAATAAGATCAACTTAATTTTTGATGAATAGTAAATTATGAATAGTGATTTTATGCTTAGGATTAGTAATGTGACCAAATGGATTAGTAATCTCACTTAAAGAAAGTATTAATATAATCTAGGCACCTTGATTAAGTAATGTGATTCAATAAAATGGTTAAATAACGGTTTCATGTATTATTATTCAAGTATTAGTTTTTTTGGGTGAATAGTTTTTTTAATTAAAAATTTAATTAAAAATATTTAGAAAATTATTTTTATAAAATGGATTTCATTTTTGAACTCAGAGCTTCGATATTATGTTATGGTAATTTTTGGGGATTCTTCTGAAAAAAATGAATTTTCAGTGAATAGTGTATTTATTTAAAAAATAAATTAAAAATATTTAAAAAATTATTTTTATAAAATGGAGTTCATTTTTGAAATCAGAGCATTGATATTTGGTTAAGGTGAAATTTTGGGATTTTTCTGAGAAAGTTGAATTTTCAGTGAATAGTAAAAATACAGTTTTAGGGTTTCGGTATGTTTAATGATCTCATAACTGTGTCATGATGATGTCATGAGATATTTTAAGGGATGGATGAAAAAATGTGATGAATTATTGTATTGGGGGCCCCATGTGGCCTAACTCCATGGGAAGTACCATGGGAGGGCCCATGCTTTTGAGAAAACCACTTTTGAGGTGTCCCTTGGCCATTAATGCCTTGTCCCCTCACTTTCCCTATAAATACCAAGCAATCCTCTCGTCCTTTCGACTCCCCACTCTCCCCCAACGAAGTTCTGGTATCATTACCTCCCACGGAGTCCTCCCAAGGTGCCCCCAAGCCCTCAAGGTCCCAACCTTTGTGTTTTAAGAGTTACGTTTTAAGGTAAGGGATCCGACCTCTCTCTTTCTTTTCATGTAATCTCTTTTATGTCATTCCTTTTATGCTCCATGTTCTTATCTGAGAGGTTGTTCTTTTATATTCCTCTTACTTCCCTTTTCATTTTTATATGATGAGAGATCCCCTCTTACTCTCATAATTTCATTTTATGATTGTTTAAGTGACGCCGTTAAGCTGCCGAATTTTTAAGTAATTCTTTCACCCTTCTCATTTTTCAAGTTCGATTTTCATGTCAAATCTTTCAAGTTCCTTTTTATTATGTTGGGGTATGATCTCTATGTCTTTCATACTGATCTCTTATGATCATTTGATGAGATACCCTATTTTATCTTGTCAAACCATTTTTTTATTGGAGTTAAGTGACGCCGTTAGGCTGCCGAATTTTCATAAGAGAAATCTTATTTTTGTCTCACTTCCATGTTTTTCATTTCATATGGTATATCTTTCAAATTTCATTACCATGTTCTTAAATCCCATATATTCTGTCCCCATACTTTTTTATGTATCATTTATGAGTGGGTGACCCATGTCCCCTCTCTTTTCAATGTTTTCTAAAACCTTGTAACATAGCTGTTATGCTGCAGAATTTTCGTCTCAAAATGCCTCTCTCTTTTCTCAAAATTATTTTATGTTATAAAGTGAATACTCAAAGATCTTATTTCTACAAGGGTATGCACATATATATCAAAATGTTCTATTTTAAATTCTGGGATTTACATACATGAGACCCGCTTTCCCTTTCCGTGGGTTTAAAGTGATGTAAAGATCATGTCTTTAAAGCAGTTTTTAAAACGTTATGATTATGAAATGAAACCCATTTATTGTATGCTATATGGGTTATTTATGAAATGTTTGATGATGATATATGTGGCTCACATGATAATAAAGGAAAATTTAAGGGTGCTCCCTGATAGAGCTCCAATGAATTGGGTAATGATGTAACCACTAGAGATTACAATTTTCACGATATCTTGGTGAATAACCTTGGTAATTTTCAAATGACACCTTGGGGATGGACCTTGGTGATATGTTCATGATTGTCTATGTTAAATGATGTAGACACATCTTAAAGTTATGAAAAATGTTATTTTTATTATGATATTCCACATGATTTTTTTATCATGCATTAAAGTTCTTTTTCATGACATAGTTGATGTATCTCAAGTTCACATGTTAAATGTTTCCCTTGTTTCCCTTACTGGGCCTTCTGCTCACCCTTTCATTTGATGTATGTCCCCAAGTTAGGAGATGCAGTAATGAACCTAGGATGAACATGAGGAGAAGCCTTTCAAGTGTTTAAGAATAATGTTTTATGTTTTCATGTTTTAAGTTCCTGGTTTCCAAGACACTAAACCTTAAAGATCCTCATTTTTGTATAATGTAATGAAAGTTTATGTGATAAAAAGGTGGGATGCTATAGTTGGTATAAAAGGATGGTTTAGTTATTTGTGGAAATTAGTATATGAAAACTTTAGGAAGAAGCTTATAGAAAAGTTTATATATAGGAAATCTTCCTGGTATTTTGGTGAGTATTGAGTAATGGGTTGCCAAGCAAATACGTCCCTGTCTGGATACGAGCAGGTAGAGGTGGCTCTGGCATAGATGTACATAGGGGTAAAACCCAAAAACACCGCTTTGAGATAGACTCAAACGGGAACTAGTACACGACAATGGGCCTTGCTGCACTCTTGGTTACGACACTCCCGGGGGATATGCTTTGGTAAATTCATAAGCTTAGTATGAACCACTGTTAAAGGAACAAAGATAAAATAAAATAAAGATTCACATAAGAATATATGATCATGGATAACCTAGATGAGAACCTAGGGGATCACAAGTTAGGGTATAATTTTATTCTACAATTTATCCTTATATGCTTTAAGTTCCTTTTCATGATTATTAGCTAAGTATTTAAGCCCCTAATTATACTTTCTATTCTTAGTTAATGGTGGGAAATGGAAGAACATGTCCCAACAACCAATGTGATAGGAAATGCGATGATTGCCGTATTAATATGACAGAGATGATTAGGGGATTAAAAGATGATTATTATTTTGGAAGACATTCACTATTTTGGGGACCCTATATGATCGAGGTAAATTTATTACTACGGTATTTTCATTGAGGAGTAAGGTTGACTTATATTTTGAAGAATCAATGAATTTAAGGTGGAATTATAGTAATTTAGGTTACTTATGGGAATGATTAACCTATCTTGGGTAAAATATGTTTAGGTTAGCTACTTTTGTTATGAGATGTTAGGAGTGGTTGATGTTGTTTGGAGATGAACAATGAAGTTTATTTTGGAAGACTATGTTATCAAATCCTTCTTGTATTTGGGTTTCAATCTTAGTTTGGTTTATTTTGAGGAATCTTAAGGACCGTTATTTATGGAATGGTCTATGATGAACTTTGGGTAGTACCATGGAACTTTGAAGATTTAAAAGTAGTTTCCATTCCAATGGGATTCTTTATTTTTTTTAAAGAGTTGTTTTACCTTACCCTTTCTATTTTTGGGATAATGTTTAAAGATAGAAGAAATAGATAGTCAATCTTTTGGGGATTATGTGATTCTCTAGAAGATGATTCTTGTGTTTTGATGAGACCAAGTAGTTTTGAATGCTCATCGTTTGGAGAAAAGATTAGTTTTGGTAGAAACTTATTAAAGGATGAAACTCTACATGAAGGTAGGTATATTTTCTTATGTTTTTGTTCTATGTAGTAAATGAATCCCTCAAAATTATGAAAAGGAACGTAAAATGAAAACGTTGTTGGTTTACGTTTCCTACTAGGTAATCAAAGACCGTTTACACACATCATAAGTTTGGGATTTTCTTATGGTTAACTTTCTCCTAATCATGTTTTCTATCACTCTCCCTCAGAACTTGACCCTTTATTTTCTCCTCCATGTCCATGTTTTCCTACATGGAATCCTAGTGTGGGTTAACTCGGGTGACCTTTGTACTTCCCTTTCTTTCTTTTAAAGTAATAGTTTTACTGACTCCTTTTCTGATGTGGGACATTCAATGAAATTTCAAAACACAATTTTAAAAATTGCGAGGATGCAATTTCTTAAGGGGGGAAGATTGTAACGACCCGAAATTTTAAATAAATCTTGTTTCCTAATTTTATGTGTTATTTTATTTTTATACTCAAAAAAATGTTTAATTTAATAACATGAGTATAATTAAAATGAGACCATTGGGTTTTGACTGTTATATGACCATTGGTCAATATGACCGCTGGAAACTAAACGTTTTGATTATTGTCTCTAAATACAATTAATCTTGGTTAATTATTATAGAAAGAAAATTCGATGGCCTCACCCAGTAGTCTTGGACCGATCGAAGCTCATCTAACAGAACTTGGGAAAGAGGTAGCACCACTGGGCTTTTCTCTGGATCAAACCCAATCCGAACTTCATTGTGTGAAGCTAGAACGAAATTGCCTTCACGAGAGGTTCAAACTAATAGAAATTACTACTCGTGCGATGTTGGTCGAGCCTCCCTTGTATTCTCTCACCTTAGCACACCTTGCACTTAGGTCCTATGCTGGTGTGATAAGGGGCTATGTAAGGAGACCGTAACTTCCTTGTGTAATCCTTTTTTTTTAATAAAAATTGGGATTTCTTCTAATAATGATGTTTATGACTTTTTAAATGTCCGGATAAATATAGTATGCATATTTTTGGTGAATTTTAGAGAAATGATATTTTAAAAAAATGTTTATGTAAACCTTAAATAATTAAAAATGTGTAATGATTTTCAAAAAATGGTCTTCTACAATTATGTTCAGTACGGAATTTAGAGTCTAATAAGATCAACTTAATTTTTGATGAATAGTTAATTATGAATAGTGATTTTATGCTTAGGATTAGTAATGTGACCAAATGGATTAGTAATCTCACTTAAAGAAAGTATTAATATAATCTAGGCACCTTGATTAAGTAATGTGATTCAATAAAATGGTTAAATAACGGTTTCATATATTATTATTCAAGTATTAGTTTTTTCGGGTGAATAGTGTTTTTTAATTAAAAATTTAATTAAAAATATTTAGAAAATTATTTTTATAAAATGGATTTTATTTTTGAACTCAGAGCGTCGATATTATGTTATAGTAATTTTTGGGGATTTTTCTGAAAAAAATGAATTTTCAGTGAATAGTGTATTTATTTAAAAATTAAATTAAAATTATTTAGAAAATTATTTTTATAAAATAGAGTTCATTTTTGAAATCAGAGCATTGATATTTGGTTAAGGTGAAATTTTGGGATTTTTCTGAGAAAGTTGAATTTTCAGTGAATAGTAAAAATACAGTTTTAGGGTTTCAGTATGTTTAATGATCTCATAACTGTGTCATGATGATATAATGAGATATTTTAAGGGATGGCCGGACAAAGGTGATGAATTATTGTATTTTGGGCCCCATGTGGCCTAACTACATGGGAAGTACCATGGGAGGGCCCATGCTTTTGAGAAAACCACTTTTGAGGTGTCCCTTGGCCATTAATGCCTTGTCCCCTCACTTTCCCTATAAATACCAAGAAATCCTCTCATAATTTAGACTCCCCACTCTCCCCCAACGAAGTTCTGGTCTCATTACCTCCCAAGGAGTCCTCCCAAGGTGCCCCCAAGCCCTCAAGGTCCCAACCTTTGAGTTTTAAGTGTTACGTTTTAAGGTAAGGGATCTGACCTCTCTCTTTCTTTTCATGTAATCTCTTTTATGTCATTCCTTTTATGCTCCATGTTATTATGTGAGAGGATGTTATTTTATATTCCTCTTACTGCCCTTTTCATGTTTATATGATGAGATATCCCCTCTTACTCTCATCATTTCGTTTTATGAAAGTTTAAGTGACGTCGTTAGGCTGCTGAATTTTTAAGTGATTCTTTCACCCTTCTCATTTTTCAAGTTCGATTTTCATGTAAAATCTTTCAAGTTCCTTTTTATTATGTTGGGGTATGATCTCTATATCTTTCATACTGATCTCTTATGATCATATGATGAGAGACCCTATTTGATCTTGTCAACCGATTTTTTTATTGAAGTTAAGTGACGCTGTTAGGCTGCCGAATTTTCATAAGAGAAATCTTATTTTTGTCTCATTTCCATATATTTCATTTCATACGGTATATCTTTCAAATTTCATTACTATGTTCTTAAATCCCTTATATTCTGTCCCCATACTGTTTTATGGATCATTTATGAGTGGGTGACCCATGTCCCCTCTCTTTTCAATGTTTTCTAAAACCTTGTAACATAGCCGTTATGCTGCAGAATTTTCGTCTCAAAATGCCTCTCTCTTTTCTCAAAATTATTTTATGTTATAAAGTGAATACTCAAAACTCTTATTTCTACAAGGGTAATCACATATATATCAAAATGTTCTATTTTAAATTCTGGGATTTACATACATGAGACCCACTTTCCCTTTCCGTGGGTTTAAAGTGACGTAAAGATCATGTCTTTAAAGCAGTTTTTAAAACGTTATGATTATGAAATGAAACCCATTTATTTTATGCTATATGGGTTATTTATTAAATTTTTGATGATGATATATGTGTCTCACATGATAATAAAGGCAAATTTAAGGGTGCGCCCTGATAGCGCTCCAATGCATTGGGTAATGATGTAACCACTAGAGATTACAATTTTCACGATATCTTGGTGAATAACCTTGGTAATTTTCAAATGACACCTTGGGGATGGACCTCGGTGATATGTTCATGATTGTCTATGTTAAATGATGTAGCCACATCTTAAAGTTACGAAAAATGTTATTTTTATTATGAAATGCCACATGATTTTTTTATCATGCCTTAAAGTTCTTTTTCATGACATAGTTGATGTATCTCAAGTTCACATGTTAAATCTTTCCCTTGTTTCCCTTACTGGGCCTTCTTCTCACCCTTTCATTTGATGTATGTCCCTAGGTTAGGAGATGTAGTAATGAACCTGGGATGAACATGAGGAGAAGCCTTTCAAGTGTTTAAGAAGAATGTTTTATGTTTTCATGTTTTAAGTTCCTGGTTTCCAAGACACTAAACCTTAAAGATCCTCAGTTTTGTATAATGTAATGAAATTTTATGTGATAAAAAGGCGGAATGCTATAGTGAAAGCATGTCCGAGTAGAATCTGACATTCCAGGTTCTAAACCAGAGTACCCTTGGGCACATTGGTGAATCACCGAGGAGGATCGAGGGGCTCATATTGAGAGTGGCCAACTTGAAAAGACAAGTATAGAACAAGGGAATATAGAACTCTCGGTAGGGATAAGTACATGGTGTGGTCGTTACAAACTCAACATGAATGAGGACATAGTCCCATGCCACACCATATACTCCCCTCCCTGGGAAAGGGTAGGCCAAGGGGCCAATGTGAAAGGAAGATCTCCAAGAGATGGGACTGGACCCAAAGTCGAGACGTTCATACGGTCCTACGTATCCCGTGAGGATAGAAATCAAGACACTTATAGTTCTTGAATAAGGTAATGTGCAGTTTACCATCATGCAGTAAGGATGAAAATGGGTAAGATACCCTACACAAAGGGGGTGTACATTGCTGAGAGTAACCTGACATGAATGAGGACATAATCCCATACCACTATGTACAATCCTGAGTGAAGACTTCGGTCGGGGGCCTGAGGAGGCCAAGGGGCCTAAGGTTGGGCCTCAGATGGAAATTCCTGACTAGCTTGCAGTTTAACGTCTTGCAGTGATGATGAGTTGGATAAGGTATCTTATCTGGGGATGTGTACAACATGGTGAGTAACCCGATGTGAATGAGGACATAATATCATACCACACCATACAATACTGAGTGAGAAATTGGGCTGGGGGTCCGAGAAGGCCAAGGGACCTGAGGCTAGGCCTCAGACAAGAAGTCCCGACCAGTTTGCAGTTTAACATCTTGCAATGAGGACGAAGAAAGTGTTATGTTTCCCCAAACAAGGGAGGTGCACGACATTGAAAATAACCCGATGTGAATGAGGACGTAATACCATACCACACCCAATAATCTCGTAAGAGTTAAGACTTGGTTTGGGGGCCCAAGAAGGAAAAGGTCCCTAAGGCTAGGCCTCTAATGGAAAGTCCCAACCAGCTTGCAGTTTAACATCTTGCAGTGAGAACGAAGGTGATCATAGTTTAAGGTCATAGAGCTCGGACCACATATGCCTAGCTTAATGTCATATTCTTGGAAAAAAGGGAGAATCATCGTGCTTATGGAAGACCACAAAGCATCAACGATAATTAAATACAACTGTTGACCAGGTTCACAACACAGTATCCACCCTTGTGTGTCCAAAATTTGAGGCAAACAATTGAGCATCGACTGTTGACCATATTCACGACATGGGACCAGTATCAATTTCCCACCCTCAATCTTCAAGGACGTTATCCCATAACGGTAGGAGAGCCCTTGGGTCGAGCATCCATGCCATTCGGGGGGTCCTTTTGGACATAGAAGATGATGTAAACACAAATGATGGGGCTCGCGAAGCATGGCAGGGCCCGTGCTCGTGGGATGGATGATAAATTAAGGGAGGGATATCTCAAGGGGATATTTGTGGTGTGGATAAATAGCCCGACATGAATGAGGACATGAGTTCTCACCACACCATATGATCCTAAATGAGAACTTCGGCCAGTGGTCCGAAAAGGACAAGGGGCCGGAAAAGGACAAGGTGCCTATGGCTGGGTGTCCCAGCCAACTATATCCATATGACCTCTTGTGCAGTTACCACCTCATCACAACTCTTAAGCACACGTGAGTAGTGCTCGGTGTGGGAAACAAGGAGTTGGACTCGACCATTTCCCCATAAGGGTCTAAGAACTGGCATCGCCTGAAGGGAATTCGCTGCTTAGAGATAAAATGGGGTAGAATGAACCACTACACCCAATGTTTGGGACATCTTTGGGTGGGTCTAATGACAAAGGATAACTATTGACCATATAAAAAACACAGCATCCTTGTAGTGACCTGGAATGGGAATAACAAATGAGCATCGACTGCTGACCATATTTGCAATGTGGGACTTGTATCAATATGTTTCTCAACATCCTCGAGGGTGTTGGCCCGAAGTGGTAGAATAGCCCTTAGGCCTAGAATCCCTGTCATTCAGGGGCCCTTATGGATGGTAATGATGATGGAGTCCCAATCAAAGGAGTGGGTGAAGCATATATGTGAACATCTGTGAAAGAGGTGGACACCTCCGGGGAGTGGGACATATGGCAGGATTGATATGATCTCGACGTGAATTGGGGAAAAAGCCTTCACAACAACATATTTCCTGACCCGAGGGGAGATTCTGGCGTTTGGGCTGGGCCAACAGACAAAATGTCTAGGCGTTCCTACGTATCCCATGGGGATGGGAATCAAGCTGTATGTAGTTCTTAAAGGCCACGCAGTTTAGTGTCATGCGGTGAGGATGTGGGAGGATAGAAGAATTGGGAGTGGGCACATGGTGCGACCATCATAATCCTGACATGAGTGGGGCTAAGGAAGCGTGCACCATATCATGCAAGGATCCTCTGAGAGAACTATACCCATGGGGGATCGTCAAAGAGAAGAGTTTGGGGGATGGGCTAGAGACGAAATGATTGGGCGTTCCTAAGTATCCCATTAGGATGGGAATCAAGCCACATGTAGTTCTAAAAGGCCATAAAGTTTAGTGTCATGTGGTGAGGACGATGAACAGTTTAACGTCGTGCGGGATGAAGCAGTTTAGGGTCGTGCTGGACCCAACAGTTTAAGGTCAGGCAGGACCAAACAGTTTAGGGTCATGCCAGACCGTATATAGTTTAAGGTCATGTAGGACCAGACTAGCTCAGACAAAGTATATTTTAAGAAACTTGGCATTGGTGGGAGGAGTTATACGCTCACCATCCATGGTCACCAGGGATTATGCACAATTTCGGTAAACCCTGTGAATTATTTAAGGTCCTTCCCATTTGGGCTCAACTTGTGTGGTTTCCTTCCAGGTATCATTGGTGTTCGGAGGGCCAATAACAAGTTTCCTTGAAAAGAGTGTAGGTGAACCTTCTTGTTGAATGCTCTAGCTATCTTGTTTTGATGCCTTTCCAGATTGTGTAGGGAACAAAGCCTATTCTCTTCAAGTTCTTCCAATTCTGCCAGACAAATTTTAGTTACCTTATCTAGCACCTACTAGTGAGATACCGTCATGTGTAACGAAGGAAACTGAATCTCAATGGTTAGGATGACCTCTACCCCATACACCATGGAGTATGGGGTCACCTGGGTGGAATTACGAGTCATCGTCTGATAAGACTAGACGACGTTGGGGAGCTTGTCTGACCAACTCTTCTTGTTCGGACCAACCATTTTCTACAAAATGTTAGAGATGGTTTTGTTGAATGCCTCAATTTGCCCATTTTCTTGCATGTGATAGCAGGAGGTATGGTTATAATGGATGTTGTACTCGGCATGCAACTTCTTCAACTCGACCGCCCGAAAGTTGGTGTCATTATCGGTGAGGAAGATGTGAGGGATTCCAAACAGGTAGATGATATTGGAGCTTACGAAGTCGATGATAGAATGGGCCTTGACCTCCATGAGTGGGACTGCCTCTATCCACTTGGAAAAGAAATCCATAGCAGTTAGGATGAACTGACAATGGCGTGATGTCGCCAGTGGATATGGTCCCACGACATCTAGTCCCCATACTGCAAAGGGCCAAGAGTACTTGGTAGTGTGGAGAGGATCTGGTGGCTGATGCATGAAGTTGGCATGAACTTGGCACGCATGGAATATCTTGGAAAACTCGACGCAATCATGGATCTTGGAGGGCCAAAATTACCCCAGTCTCTGGATCTGGTGAGATAGATTTTGCCCGGTCTGATGAGCCCCATTGGAACCAGCGTGAACCTCCTGTATGACCTAAGAAATCTCGACTCCTTGGATGCAATGGAGGATAACACCATCAAACCTGTGCTTATAGAGGATCTGCTCAAGACTAGAACCACTCTGAAGGGTAAACAGCAGCGCACGATGTCAGATTCTCTCATGCTCAGTCCAATTAGTCGGGAGGTAACCATTTTGTAGATACTCAACAAAGGGGGCTCTCCAATTAGGATTCAGTTCAACCACTACATCTGGGGGACCTGGGGGTCCAGACATGGAGGCTCTGGTTGTAAGATGGCTCACTTTCAGGCCGTCTTCATCACCTGGGGTGACAGGAGAAATGACTCTCCGGTGTTCCATGTGGATAATCAGATCGTCCTGCTCGGGTTCTGCAAGTGATACAGCCAGGCCGGCCAGGGTGTCAGCTCAACTATTCTGAAATCGAGGGACATGAGTAACTTCCGATTGAGATAGAAACTGGGTCATTAGCTGGATAGTGCGCTCCAACAATGGTACGAGCTCCAGCTTTCTGATGAAGTAGTCACCATTGATCTACTTGAGGACTAGTTCGGAATCCCCTTTCACATGAAAATAGGGCACATCAATCTCAACGGAAAGCTCAAGGCCAATAATAAGAGCCTGATACTCTGCCTCATTGTTGGTGCAGCCTTCTGACAACAGGAATGAGTATAGAAAAACGGCTTGAGCTGGATTAATAAATACAATAACCAGGCCTACCCTGTTGAGCCTGGGATCATTGAGCCTCTTGTCGGTGGGACTCTAGGAAGCACCATCAAAGTGCATCTGCCAGCATGGCATGGCATGATCTACCGAGATGATTTCCTTGTCGGGAAAATCCAGGTTTATGGATTGATCTGTAGGAGCTGGATGGGAGGCAAGGAAGTCTGCCAATGCTTTCCCCTTAATAGTTTTCTGAGGGGCAGACCTGATATAGAACAGCTAAAGAATCACAACCCACTGAGCTAGATGGCCTGTCAATATGGGGCGGTTCAGGATGTACTTTACTGGGTCTACCCAAGACACCAGCTATACCTTGTGGTGCTGCAACTAATGTCACAATTTCTGTACTGCAAATACCAGCGCAAGGCAGCTCTTTTTGATGGGGGGGTATCTGGTCTCCGTATCGAGGAGCATGCAGCTGATGTAGTAAAGGCTATTTTATGTCCCCTCATTGTTCTTATGGGCAAGAAGGGCACCAAGAGATCATTCCAGGGTGGTCACATAAAGGACCAATGGCTTTCCGGAGATAGGTGGCATCAAGACCAGAGGCTGGAGTAGATACTTATTGATTTCCTCGAATGTGGCCTGGCACTCTTAATCCCATTCATAGGCAATGCCTTTATTCATGAGCCAGGAAAAGGGCAAACAATTGTTGTCCAGATTCACAATGAATCAATGTATGTAGGCTAAGTGGCCTTGGAATCCTCGATGCTCCCGAATATTGCTTGGGGGAGGCATCTTGCTGTTGGCCTTAATCTTCTTTGGGTTGATCTCAATGCCCTGGTACCTGAAAAAAAAGCCGAGGAACTTCCCATAGGTGACCCCAAAGTCACATTTCAATGGTTTCATCCTTAGGTGGTGGGAACAGAGGAAGACAAACACTTTATAAATTTCCTTGAGATGGTCCTGGCGCTAGTGAGATTTGACAACCGGATCGTCCACATAGCATTCCACCAATGTCTCGTGGATTGGATTGAATATGAGATTCATGGCTCACTGATAGGTGGCACCTGCATTCTTTAAGCCGAAGGGCATGACCTGGTAACAAAACATACCTTGTGGTTCCCGGAAGGATGTACAATCCTCATCCTCAGGGGCCATCTGGATCTGATTATATCTAGAGTACCTGTCCATGAAGGAAAGGTCTTGCAACCCCGCCGTAGCGTCGATCATCAACTCTGTCACTAGGAGGGAAAAACCATCCTTTAGACAACGATAGTTGAGATCCTGAAAGTCGATGCAGACACTGATCTATCTGTTCTTCTTCCTAACTGGAACAATGTTGGCTAGCCACTTGGGGTATTGGACCTGCTTAATGAATTTTTCTCTAATGATCTTGTCAACTTCGGCCTCAACCATGGCACTATGAGAAGGGTGTATCTTTCTGGGAGGCTGCTTGAACCCGCGATGATTTTTCGGGAGACCAAGGTGGTGGATGGCTACCTGAGGATCTATCCATGGAATCTCATCATAGATCCAGGCGAATACATCATGATGTTGTCTCAGGAAGTCTATGTACTGTTTCTTCTCCTCGAAAGGCATGGAGGCACTGATCAATGTGGGTCTCGGATCTGCCTCGCTACCGAGGTTCAACTGTACCAATCCATCAACCATGGCGGAGACACCCTCCTAAATGGCGGGGGGAGAATCCTTTAGATCCTCTTATTCAATTGAGGAGGAGGGATCCCTATTTGTAGGATCTTCCTCTGAGTCGGTAGAACCAGAAGAGAGGCTGGTACCTTCCTGAGCAGCAGTGGTCACTGCTTTAGGAGATTCTGGTACTACCGAAACCATATTAATAAAGGCTGTCAACCCGATCCCATCTGGTCTTCTGCCCAAGGGGCCATTCTTGATGATGTCAAAGCAGTAGTGGCGCGTTGGCTTGAGATAGTTAATTACAGCCTAATGAAATAGTCATGTATGACGCATTGTCACTTCCATGGGGCGGATATCCCGATACCTTATGTGGTTAGGGGGCTCAGGGATCACCTAGGATTGATTCGTATAAGAATAAGAAGTGATCTCTTGATGTCACTTGGACCTGGGAATATGCTCCCCCCCCCCCCCCCGAGTTAGAGACAACAAAACATTACCCCATATTGGGGGTCGTGACCTCCAATCGATGGATCGGGAAGACGTTGGTGTCATCCAGACCTGCCCAGGGGTTGGTTGCAACCACGACATGCTCGACCTCAATAACTTGAATCTTCTTGTCTTTTCTCTTGTAATAGTCGACATCTTGGTAGCGGGCTTCACAATAGGAAAAAGGAGACGCATCACCTTGTATCATGCCCACTCGGCCATTGAGGGAGTACTTGAGCCACTAGTGATACGATGAGGGAACCGCCGTGTGAAGGTGGAGCCATGGTCTCCCCATAAATGCATTGTATGTGGTGTCCTGGGAGACAACCATAAACTCGGTGCTGGAAACTAGGCCACCAAACTGGGTCTTCCAATGGATCTTGCCGACTGGGTTCTCCTCCGTCTTGTCGTATCCCTAGATCTTTAGGTCGGTGGGTGTCAAGTCATCCTCGGATAACCCAAGCTTCCGTAGTGTCTGTGTCGGGATAAGGTTAATCCCGGAGCCTGTGTAAACAAGACAGCAGTGAACCTCCATGCTATTGAATTGGTCGGTCATGTATAGTGGGAGAATGTTCCCCTGTATGGGAGAACCTCTATCTTCTCCAGAGAATGAGATAATGTCCTGGAATTCAGAATTCCTTATTGCTTCTTCATGAAAGGCCTCTGCACCTGATACCTCTGTCTCGAACTGGAGGGGACTTCTTAAAGCCTCAGCGAGGGCCTCACACATATCTGCCAAAGGATGAAGGGCCTCAAGGATGGAAAGCCTTGCTGGTATGATATAAAGGTGCTTGATAACATCATACTTCCACACCAAGAATGAACTTCTGCTTAAAAGAGGTTTCTCTATGACAGGCTGTACGGTGGGCCCTGCTGGCTAGACCAACGGCAGGCTGGTAGTGGGAATGTCCTGTTGTTCACTAGTTGAAGCATGCAGAGTGACTAATGTGCCGGGTCCAGTTGACTGAGACCAGTCTGAAATGGGGTGTGGCTGATTGTGTTGAGGTATGAGTGCCTATTCCTGATCTAGTAGCACAAATTGAAGTGGAGGCGGGCCTGATTACACTAGACGAGGAGGCTGCACGTTCTAAGCTCTACGTTGAGTCTGCTGTCTGGTCTCAGTGGCATGCACGAACTGGCTGGAGGAGCCAACTGATGTGCCTCGATGACCCATATAGTCACGGCTCTGCCGACGTTGTCGTTGGCTGGGGATGTTGGGGAGATTCTCCTGGCACTCCCCATCATCAAGAGTCGTGTAGGGGTTTACCAACTCTACGGTGTTAACCCAAGTGTACCCTTTACTATCACTTGAAGATTTGTTTTCTATTGGGTGGATTCTGGGGGGAATCCCCATCTCCAGGGGCATGTTGTTTCTGAGAGTATTGGACGATGATGGAATTGGCAGGGCGCATTGCTTTCCCTTGCATCGCCGATACTTGTTCTTTAGGGAACAGGTCGGCTGAGATGACGACGTAGAAGTTGTGGTCACAGCTTCTAAAGGATTCAGCTGATTCAGGCATGAAATAATGATCCCATGGGCATGGGAGACCATTTTTTGAGCCATGCAGTCATCATAATTCTGAGACATGTGGTTAGAAACCTGCTGTCATTCGCCCTCGCTGTCACTGCTATTGTTTGGACTTATGACGACACATGCCACATGTGTCAGGGCCAGAACCAACCTGATTATGTTGTCATCAACATGGTATTGAAGCCAGTCTATGGACACATATCACTACTTGAGAGTGTGCCCCAGGATCTGGTGATAGGGACAGTAGTTGGGGAAATTGGTGAGGTGTGCCTCTTCTGGCCTTCTGTACTCAGGCAAATGCACAATCCCCTATTTCAAGGCACTTCAGAAATAGCTGGGGACCTGATTCTCATTGAATGAGTAGGTCTGGTTTCTTATTTCTAGAAAGGGGGTCCTTAGAGCATGACTTGATGAGGAACTGGAGGATCCTATCAAAGAGGTGAATCCTAATTGTCCCGCCTAGGCGGTGGCGGTGCATTACGCGGGGGCACCTTCCGGTTCTGAGGAGGCCACTGTTGGGATGGAGGCTTCACGTATGGTGGAAGGCCTATGCGAGGTTACATAGGTGGCTCCACTGGTAATAATTTCAACCATCCGGGGCCTCTATTTGGGCCACCGTGGAGGGCTTAGCTTTGGCAGTCCTCCTTTCGGGAATTACAGGGGGCAACAAACCTGTATGGATGGCTTGTTGCGGGGCTTCTTCCAGGCGCTGATCCTTATCGGAGAAGTCTCAGAATCCTCTAGGGTAGTTCTGGGTGACCAGAGAGGGAACCAGTTCCATCTTAACATTTCCCACACACAGCGTCAGTAATTTATCCTGAGTTAGTGGAATGTCAAGGGAGTATGTAAGCCCTTTCCACTAGGAGATAAAGTCTGTGACAAACTCATCAGGCCTCTGTTTTCACATAGAGAGGTCTATGATGCTTTTCTTCCATGTGGTGGAGCTAAAATGGTTGAGGAATTTCCTCCGGAGATCCTTCCAGCTTGTTACCAATCCGATGGGGAGTTGGCTATAAGAAACAAATGCAGGCCCCTCCAATTTCTGCACAAAGCATCAAAGCATGGCGGCCTCCGGTTGTGCTGGAGTCCCTAACATGGGCCCACACCTTGAGGTGAAGTGGGCCAGATGCTATGGTGGGTCCCCTATCTCGTTGAAGGGGGAGAAGTGGGATTCCCGAAACCTGGCGGTGCCGACATGTCATACACCCATGCTGGATATGGCTTGCCATCACGGGGGATTTCCACCTATCACATCTCCAAAGCCTCTAGGTGGGCAATGAGTGCCGTCATTGGATCATCCGGGTGGGGGTCCCTGTCTTGATGGGGATCCCTAACCATGAGCACATTGGTAGGTTCTTCAACATGGTAAGCAGGCCCAACAGCTTGTGGAGAAGCTGGTGGCATGACACTCGGGGTGGCTGGGGGAGCCTGAGCTAGGTTCCTTGGATTGTCATGCCGTTCGGGAGGGTTTGGAAAGATATATTGCACCCTCTTACCATATGTTCCAGCTTCAACCCTATCTGTGGGAGCAACATGGTCAGGGTTACCTAGAGGCAGCTCGCTAAGGGGAAGTTCTTCTTTCCCCTATTGTACTGGTCAAGGATTGTCGTAGTCTGGCCATCGATCTGTAGATCGTTCATCCAAGAGGACATCGATCAAATTATTCTACTTGGAAAGTTGTTGGCACAATGTGTCCTTCATAGGGTCCTCCTCTATTTTCTACACTGAGGTAGATGGGTCATATTATTTTGAAGCTTCGACGTGCTCTTTACCTTTACTAGAATTCCGGCTGAGCACTAATGCCTCAGGGGGTGGAGGGAGACCCAACAGATTCCTCTACTAGAGAGTAACTCTTCCCGACGAGTCCAATAGTGGTGGCATGTCCTCAGGGAGAAAATCCTCATAAAGAATCTTCAGCTCATCCTCTTCGTCCACTATGTTGGCCATGTTGACTGCGACCCTTCCTGGGGGCATATCCTCGATATCGCCTAGCGAGTCGGGCTGCCGCCTGTTAGGACTGAAGAGGGGGGAAGCGTACTGCCCCCTTCCATGGACTTGTTCATGGGGATAATCCTTCTTGATAACCTTGCGGATTACCTTGAAACTCTGAATGCATTACTGTTGGAGGGCCATACGGTGGCCTAGTGACTTGGGGAACTGGGCCATAGGGAGTGCGGCCAAATCAAATAGACTACATTGCTTTCCAATCTCTTCAAAATGCGATTGGATCCTAGGATAAACCACTCACTAATGAAGAATGCAGAAGTGTGTCAGCCAGAGGGTTTTGAGGAAACACTCAATTTCCTCTAGGGTGAGGGATTCCGACGCGCGGAAATTTGGCGCTGCCACGGGCTAGAACATCTGAGGGAAGTGGTCCACTGAAAGGATGTTCCATAAGCTCCTCAGATCGGATTCAGGGTATGGCCCTTCATAACCCCACTCATCAACTGGAGGTGGTTGAGGAACTAGCAGCGACACTGAGGCAGACCGCTAAGGCGGAAGGCTGGCTAGTAGAGAATATGGTGGACAGGCTGACTGGCTACCGAATCTTGGGTTGTCCTCCGAAGAGTGTAGCAACCTGGCCACTACGTCGCGATAAGACAGGCCGATGGCCGCAGTTCCTGGCTCAAGGGCTAGGGCTACTGGAAATAGGCCGCGATGCTGTTCGCCAGCCATTGGTCCCCAAAATATCTCTTTGTGATCTCTTGTTAAGGTAGAGAGCGCTTCTGGTGAAGACGGTGGTGATTGCATGACCGTGACCTATGGGGTTTCCATATATTAATCCTCCAAGATATACCTACAGAGGGAGGTAGGAATATGATGGATCTCACATTTCGGGAGTATTAAGCTGATGCGCCTTGTTACTGCCCCTTCCCTTGACTCGGATCAGTGAGGGGAGGGTTTCCGAGCTAAGTTGTATTCCGCTTTAGAGTATGAGAAGCAGACTGGTTTGATCATTGTTCGGACCTTCCCAGAATTCTTCTTATGGCAGCAATGACCTACCTTCCTACCCCTGGGTGTCTCTTCAGGACAAGGCATATTTCTAACATGATGTAATTCAGCCACACTGGTTCTGGGGTGGAGAGGGTTTCCGCCTGAGTAAGCTGGGGTGCGAGGATCACCAGGATATATGTCAAAGGGTACATTGGATGGACCTCTATGGGTAGTGCTGGAGTAGGTTATACCTCCGCTAGAACTGGCAGGAGCATGGGGAGGACCTCCGTGCTTGTTTCCCCTGGGGACCTCAGTATGAGGAGGGTCCTTGTACAAGTCTAGCAGAACATGAGTAGGACCTATGTGCTGGGTGATAGTGAGGCGAGGTTGGCCTTAACCCCTCTAGTTGCCAAGGTAAGGAAGGCCTTCTCCAACTACTAAGAGGAAACGGGGATGGTCTATAGGTTGAAGAGAGACCGGATGTGCAACCCCCCACACCGGTGGTCAGTGGTGGGAGGAATGACCCCATATCCGGTGTAGTGGGCATGATAAAGACTTCCATGTTGAGCGCCACTACCATGGGGAGGAACCTAATTTGGGATGAAGGTGGCACATGGTGGACCTCCATGCCGAGCCTCGAAGTGAGGAAGGCCTGTTCTCTCCATGGTAATGGTGTAGGGATGACCTCCGTACTGGGTGGAATCATTAAGGGTTAGTCTGCGGCGGCCACTGCCTATGCTGGAAACCAAAAGAGTCGACCCAGACTTCCTGTGGAGCGGTTGGGGCCTCTATCCAGGTCGGGCGTATAAGTGTTCCAGCTCAGCGTATATAGGGAACATGTGATATGTGTCGGTAGTGGCTCAGGAAACAGTAGCGACTGACGTTGACACCCCTTGGCGGGCATCCTCTTCAGCTTGCGCCTGATGCTGGTGTTGGGCCGAACGGACTAGATCTGATGGTGCAGGCACGTGAATTACCTACTCCTCATCTAGTAAGACCAGGAAGTAGCACTGACACGACCGGGTGGGAGCCCTCGCTGGGAGCCCCTGGAATTGGAATCTGACCGAGATGGCCTGGACATCACCTACCTCGTTGGTGTAGGGAAGGGAGTTGTCGAAATGTTCCAATGAGAGGCTCTTGAAATAGTTATATGTCGGCATGGGGAGCAGCGGCTCCCTATTCATCCCTCGGGGATGGCTTTGATGATGAGGCGTAGATGCCTCCAAATCCTAGTGGGCCATATCCCGAATCAATATAATGCCCTCCTCCTCATACCGGCGTATGAGGTCATTGATCACCCTTCGTTGGATGAACTCAAACATGGAGATGGGGTGTGGGCACACCATGGTTGTGTGTGTAGAGGCCGTTTTAGAAGAGGCAGTGCCACACGGGACTTCCACATTGGCACTACCCCTGCCCCGGCATCGGTGGGTAGGTGGTGATTTCTTTCCGAGTGCAGCAACTTGATTCCTTCAAAGCAGGGAGATTAACTCATCAGGGATAAAAGAAAAAGTAATCGATTACCAATTCCCTAGTTCCATCCCATATTACATGACCAATAATAGGGGTCCACGCTGACAATGTCACAGAACGGGGTGTCCAAAGTTTTACTGCCCCAACTTCTAGTGAGATTCACGCCAGTCCCTCTATTTGGTTGACATGACCTGGTGCCGGATAACTAGATCTGGTGACACACTAGTCCATTGATTCCTCAAATTCTACTAATATCCAAATTGAGTAGAAGACCTTTACTTCCGGTTCACCATTTCTTTTTTTGATGCTTTCGTTTAGGTGTGCGTGTGTTCGTCTTCTTGAGGACGAAAGGTGCGGTTTTGTTGCCCTGCATTCCCACTTTCCAAAGGCGGGAGGCATACGTTCCTTCTTCAAGGATGTCTGCTCCTTGATCTAAACAGGATGATGGGATGTTGGTTCTTCCTTCCATAGATTCCTCCTCAGAACTCTTCACCTAGTTTGAGTCTCCCTTATAGACTTAAGACGTTATTCGTGAAACTCTTCCTAGTACCATATTTTCATGGACACTAGTTAATTACACAACTTCTATCGGGACATTACAAAGGGTCCGATTAGGGTAGCAACCTTCGGTCAGGGGAGTAGTCACATTGGGCATCACTGGTGTGTCTGGACGCTGGAACATTAGCACATCTTGGTTTCTTCCCCTTATTATAGGGCTTCTCGAGGGCGTGGAAGCCCAAGGAATCCCACATAGAATGCGAGGAATTATATGCCATAAGCATGTCTCTATGGTTTTCCTTAGATTACCATGTTTAAAAAAGGGTATGCCGCAAGTTTAACATCCAACAGAGAGGAATCATACTGATCAAAACACTGACTAGAGTGGATCAGATGAGTGTAACCCCAGGTGGACACACTGATGTAGGTGGGTTGACATGACCTCACCAGGATGTGGCGGCTCGGGTAATAATCAAGATGGATGATGGGGATTTGAATGAAGTGGAGGTAGAATGAGATGGAACCGACATGAGGATGGCAGTGATGTTGGTCTTGAGCCTCGAAAAGTCTTCCTACATATCCTCATGGTAGGGAATCAAAGTCTGCGTAGTTCAGTGGAATGATGGGACACCTGAGGAGGTGGCCCGTGAGAATGGATGCATGGATGGGACCTCAAGGATGTAGAACCTCCAGTTTGGGGCATGATCTTCCCAGAACACATGGGATTGAGGGATAGATCAGGATGAGCCATAGGTTCTGGGCTTGGACCTCATAGATGCTTCCTATGTATCCCGGTGGTAGGGAATCAAAGTCTGTGTAGTTCATTTGATGATGAATTACCATCTATTGGGGACTTCAATGGATTACTGCCGAATGATGTTGACAATATATTAACGTTGAATGGGGGAACAATGGCCTACTGCTGATTGAGGGGATAAAATGGTTGACTGTTGTCTGGGGTTTACAGTTTAATGTCATGTGGGACGAAGGTGAACCGACATGAATGAGGACCTAGTCTCTAGATGGATGGTGTAGGTGAACCCATGTGAAGGTGGGTTGGAATGACCAGGTGGTGGGCTTGAACCTTAGGGAGGCTTCCTACATACCTTTCCTTGTCAAGGATCGAAGCACTCATAGTTCAGATGGGGGGCATTTGGGGCTTACACTCTGAGGTAGCCGAAAGTGTTGGTGAACCGACGTAAAGGGAGCCGGGACCAATGGTTGTTGGGCTTGAACTTCGTGGAGGCTTCCTATGTACCTTACCTTGGCAAGGATCAAAGTCCATGTAGTTCAGAATGGGGGCTTGGTGCACCGATGTGAAGATGGTTGGGACCAATGGATGGTGGTGGTCTTAAACCTTAGGGAGGTTTCCTACGCACCATACCTTAACAAGGATCAAAGTATACTTAGTTCTAATAGGGTTTTTGGATTGCACTCTAGGCTACCCAAGGCGTTGGTGAACTGATGTGAAGGAGGTCAGAACAACCGGGGTGGTGGGATTGAACCTCGTGGAGGCTTCCTACGTACCCTGCCTTGGCAGGGATCAAAGTCCTCATAGTTTGGGATGGGTGTTTGGGGCTAACACTCTAGTATTCCCAAGGTATTATGGTCGATGCTTTCTCTAATCCCACATGATTCATGCTCAGTGTGAGAAATAATAAACAGCAAAGACCTAACGATCACGTCGCAAAAGGTGCGTCTGTGGGGAGTGAAGTGGGGCCCATGCATGGTTAGAATCTCAAAGAGGAAACAGGGGCTTACGCATGGTTAGAATCCCATAGAGGAACATGGGATTGGGACTTACTCCAGGACGGATGCCCAGTGGTGACAAAGCCCAGCGGGAGAGGGATTTGGCACTGAAGAAAGGAGGGGTAGGGTTACTACCTCTTATAAGAAAATCTAAGGGCTTGCACCGAGATAGTTGCCCTTTACCCATGTAGGATGCATGGTGGGAATTCATAGTTTAACATCATGTGTTGAGGATGATGATTCTTGGTAGTTTAACGTCCTGCAGCTCGGATAAGGGAGGGTTCACTTCGCACCCCTAGGACTTACATAACCGGTACCCTCTGCACCTTGGTAAAGAGAAGAGACAAACAACACCATGGTGGAGGGGTGTCATGAGGTGATACCATTGGGGGTTCATGTTACCATGGCTATACAAAGAATCAATAGCCGTTATCATGCCTATGTGAAGAAGCATGATGTGAAGAAATGCAATTGGAAGTACCATCCAAGAGAATTTGAAATTTCTTCGTGAAACCATGAAGGGCTGCATGAGAAAAGGAGTCGCAGAGCAAAGGGGTTCACAGGTAGAAGATTTGTGAAGCTCTGGTGCCTCATGAATTGGAGGGACTCTGCGAAGGGATGTGCTTCACGAAGTGTAGTCGCCTAGGATAGGGATAGTGCGTAGGTGCATATGGGAGGAGCTTCGCAAAGTGTAAAGGGATTATTGATGCAATGCCTCATGAAGCAAGGGTGCCTACAAAGCGTAGCATTGTGAATCAATGTGCTTCGTGATGCACAGTGGCTCGACCTTGGAACTTGGGTTACATGTGCATGTAGGGTGCTTCACAAAGCGTAAGTGCTCTGTAAAGACCCAAGTCCCCTTGGGGATCTCCATCCTATGCAAAGACCCGTAGGCTTCGCGAAAGGAATCCCTCTCGGAAGAGGGGCCCAATTAAGGCCAAGGGGGAGGTACTTCACAGAGAAAAAGTACCTTGAGGAGCTAATGGTTTTTCATAGTAGGAAGTGCTTCGCGATTCGAGATCTAAGAAGGTGAATTGTTGATGATTCTTTCCCCGAGGCTCGAGGGGAGCCAATTATTTATAGGCACGAGGCACCGCAATGTAGGGTTCGGTCGGCGTGAAGACAAAATTTTCTTTGTGGCGGGTCACGAACATTAAATTGGCTCACGAAGCTGTCTCGCCTCCTTTATTCATGGTGGGTCTTCACGGCGGGTCGCGAACATCAAAGGGGATTGTGGAGCTATCCTGCCTCCTTGCTTCGTGGTGGGTCTTTGCGGCAGGTCGCGAAGGGTCTTTTTGGCTTCAGTCTCCAGGCTCTGGGGGCTTCACAATATTTCTTCGTGAGGCAGTCTCTAATGCTTTCATGATGTTCGGTTCACCCCAATTTTGGGTTCAACAACAACTGTAGCATCCCCGACCTGACAGCCACTTGAACAGTGCTAACAGGTTAGGTGACACTAGCCTTAAGTGCACCTCCTCGAATGTCAAAGGCTTTCGACTAGTAGTGAGGGTGTAAATAGGTATAGTGGGAAGGATATACCCTCTTGGAATAGATAATATAGCGGTCTGTGTAGAATAAGATAACATGCAGTGGAAATAAATGACTTAATAAACTCGAACTAGACTCGTAGAGTGGAAACACATCCAATATTAATAAACAGAAGAAGCAATAAATAAATAGAAGCAACAACATAAAGTATGTTTAACAACATGCCAGCAAGTCACTTGTATCCACTCAAAACAAAACAAGCAAATCATGCATTCCATGTCAGGTTGTACATGTCATTATATAAGGGAATATGTGGATAACCATTGTATATACATACAAAATAAGCATGCTGAAACTAATGGAAAACTAAACAAAAATAAACTCTAGCTATGCACGACCTCAAGGTCCATGCCAATATCCATGCCAAATAGTACTATGATCCATCTCCTGAGGTTGATCCTTTACCTGTACGTAAAGATATAAAGTTTATACATATCTTGAAGGGCATGTGCAGGGTTTGAGATTAATCTTCATAGGATGTCATCCAATGGTTCATACCTATAATATGTGTTTAAGTAGACATACATCTCTAAGTTAAGTAAACAATATGATGCAATAATCAATATAATCTCCACTGCTACTCAGCAACCACCAAGCAGTGTCACTTGCTTTGGTCAACACCAGAATCTTATAAGAAAAGAGAGTCATTGGCCCATGGCCCAAGGTACCCCTATAGTCAAAAAGTCTTGGTGAGTCCTCAGGTTCCACCTTAATCACATAGCTCAGCACCACGTGCCTTACGACACCTCATGTCTCAAAGTATTGACATCCCGAAGGAACTTCAAAAAAATATTATCCTAGTCTCACATACCCATGATCGAAGCTCACGTCAGTCCATGGCACAAAAATCGGAGGAAAAATGATGTATGTCCCCAAATAAATATTCAAACCCAAGGCCTCAAGCACAATGAGCCCTATCCCCCAACCTGATAGCCCCATTTCTATCAAATGAATGTTCCTCACCTTCCACGTGGATTTCATAGTTAAGAACTTCTAAATCATAAATAACGAATCCATAATTATCATGGGCCTTTACCCACACAAGTGGTCAAAACCACCTCATAATGGAGGCAACCTATGTGCACATGACTCAATCAGAACTTTTTCCATCACGTGTGAGTGACAACCACCAAGTAAGAACTTAATCTATATCATCGATGGCATCTCATTCCCCTACGACCGTGTCACTAAAGTATGATGGCATTTCCATCCATGTATCATGAGCCTTTCCCAAACTAATGGTCACACTGCCTCAATCCAACGTCCATGATTCCCAATCCTATGGTAAAAACCACTCAAGCCAATACGGGAAAATCCCAATTAGTGATCAGTATCACTAAATACTAATAGTCATGCCATCCCATCCTCAGGCTAATCCCGTCACAAACCCGTGAGTCTCAACATATGTAATCTCAAGCTGTACATATATATAAATCACGTTAAAACACTTTAATCAACAATTCAATTTAAACAAATTGAATTAAATAATCTACAAGCTATAAAATATTTTCATGGAGGTCTTGAATTCCTTCAATTAGCTTAATCAAGCATTAAAAATTTAAACATACCATTTCAAAAAAAACAATTAAAACCATTTTGGCACCCCAACCAAAATAACCCAAGGTGAAACGACCTCTATCCCAGCTTAGATCAAGCGTGATAGGCACTGGGCATGATCGCGACATCTCACATGGTCCAAAAATTATTTTGACATGCTATGAAAGGGTCTTTCTTAGTACCCTCCATTGTGTTAAAAATAATCAACCCCCAAAAGAATGTGAAAACTCAAAATAAGGTATGAACCACCTACATTAGACTTGTAAATGTAGGCACGTCTGATATCGAGGTCCAATTTGAAACTGATCGACATAGATCTTAGTTTTTGTCTTAAAACATGAAATTGGTTTGGATGGAAACAACGGTCTGTATGATGAATTATTAAAGAAGAAGAAGGGTGTGCAAGGTTAGCATTACTAAGGTAGTCCTACAGCCACCAACGGATCAAAGAACTAAGGTCGGATGGAGGACCGAGATCGAAATACACCAGAGGAGCAAAGGGGTAGATCTCCCCTACCATGTGTGACTAAGAAAGAAGAAATAGGGAGATATGAGATAAAAAGAATGAAAAATAAAATAAAGAATAAATTAAAAAACAAACCTATATAGGCCGTAAGGTTTACCTTCATGGTTTGCCAAACACTGCGGCAACAGTGCAGCAGCCACTCCCTTAGGCTTCAGGCCCACATGGTTTACGTACACGGTTTTCCAAACCCTGTGGAAACTATTCGGCAAGCACTACCCAAACATGAAGGTCCACACCACTACCCCCCATGGTTTGACAAACCGTGCGGTAATTGTGTGCCTGCAACTTCAAATCAGGCCATTCAGCCTCCGACACTCCCAAAACCAAACAGAAACAACCGGGTCATTCTCCAAGCCCGTATACCAACCCAAAACAATCAAATAAGGCCAACGAAACCCTAATAATTGATTTCCAAAGAACAAATCAAAAATTATCATATCCACTAATTGAAAAATTTGAATTTGGTGGGGATTTTTACCCGTTCAAAAAACCTGTGTCGTTACAACAAAACATGCTCTTTGAGGTTAAAAACTTATACGAGATATTCCTTATAAGAAATTTTTTCCCAACTAAACTAATTCATGGATCAAAACATGAGATTCATTCATCACATATTATATTAACAATGAGACATGAGATACATCATGTACTAGAGATAAACTCAGAGGAAAATCTACTTGATATGTAACTAATCCAAATTTATCGAGAATTTTATATGTTTAAATGAACCATATACTTAATTTTCACTTTTTACCAAAACACATAACACTTTTCCATGGATAAACTTTAAGAAAAAAATGATCACATACCTTAAAAAAATATTTTCTCTCATTATGTGCATAAATTTTTTCCTATTCCAAGTTTTTCTCATGTGTTGTTGAACCATATTCAACTTATCATCTATTTAATCTACTAATTATGGCTCCAATAACTTTCTTTACCTAACTTAATCCCAAGAAGATGGAGTTTGATATCTCTTTCCATAAAAATCCCCCAAAGGTGCCATATGTATACTATAATGAACACTTTTATTATAAGAAAACTCAACCAAAGTCAGATGTTGATCCAAAATTCCCTAAAAATAAGTTAAATAATCTTGAAACAAATCCTCCAAAGTCTAATTCATTTAATTAACTAACCATCTTATAAAGGATTATTCTATTTACTATAATTTAATTCAGATCCCAGATACTTTGGAATTCCTTTCCAAAAATTAGAGGTTAATATAGGATCATGATTAGATATAATAGAAATAGGGACTTCATGTTATCTAATAACATCCTTAATGTATACTCGAGAAATTTGATCAAAAGATATATTATCTTGAATGGGAAAAAATTTGTAGATTTTGTTAATAGATTAGAAATTACTAAAATAAAATTATTAACTCGAGATGTGTTTGGTAATCCAAGCACAAAATCCATGGATATGATCAATCATTTTAATTTGGCACTATAATAGGTTGAAGAATCCCTTCGGTAACTTTCATTATTATTTAAACTACTGATAATTAAAACATTTCATAGTAAAATCAGCAAAATATTTCATCCTTAATTCCATCAAAAAATGTTCTTGAAGGTCCCTATAAATTTCTATGATGCTCAGTTGAATAAAAATAGAGATATATGATCCTGAATCAAATTTCTTTCATTAACTGGGGGTCACATGAAACAAATAACTTTTTTTGAATCTCAAAACACCACATTTATCAATATTAAATTCAAGAAACTTAAATTTCTTAACCAATTCCACTTTTTCCTACAAATAACAATTTTAATTATGTGCTTTCTTAATCCTGTATGATAAATAAGATTGTACTAACACTAGAAAAAACAAAGGGAGTTTCTACATGAATAATTTATAAGCCAACATTCATCAAATAATTATCAAATGAACATGTTATATATATATAATTGTTAATTATGGATTATATTTTTGACTCAAATAATTAGTTACTCTATTTTATTTACATGGATTTTAATGAATTGTGTAGTCATAATCCTTTATCAATTCTATCCATCTACTCTATCTCATATTAAAATATTTCTATGTGAAAATAGTTCAAAATTTTATGATCAGTATATATTTCACACTTCACTCCATATAAATGATGTCTCTAAATTTTTAATACAAATACTAAAACTACAAATTCAATGTTATGGGTAGGATAATTTTCCTCATAAAGTTCTAATTTAGGTGATGCATAATAAGTTAACCGAACATTATTCATTAAAAAATATAATCCCTTCAATAAAACATTAATTTAATTAAAAAATTCCCCATTTATGGATGGTAGGTCCAAAACCATATCATTCAATAATCATCTTTTAAATTCCTAGAAACATCCATCACATTATTATATCTAGATAAACCTAAATAATTTTCATGTCAAATTGGTTAGTGGGTTAGATAACTGTGAAAAGTTTTCAACAAACCATCAATAATAACCTACTAACCCATGAAAACTAAAAAACTTAATAACATTTGAATGTATTTACCACTCACTAATCACTTTTGTTTTAACCTAATCAATAGTTATTCCATTTTTATTTATGACATATCCAAGTAATGAAATATTCTGTAACCAAAAATCACATTTTCTAAATTTTATTTATTACATATTTTCTTTTAGGGTTTTCAGAAAAATCATTATATGTTTTTCATTATCCTCATAACAATTATAATAATCCATAATATCATAAATAAAAATAACCACAAAATTATCCAAATATTCATGGAAAACTCTTTTCATAATATTCATAAATATAGCTGGATCATTTTTCAACCCAAAGGGAATAACCAAAAACTCATAATACCAATACCTAGTATGAAACACAGTTTTCATAATTTCATCCTCCTTCATCGTTAGTTAATAGTTCATGATCCTTAGATCATACTTTAAAAAATAATAAGCTCCCTAGAGCTCATCAAACAATTCATTGATAGGAAGAAACAAATACTTATTCTTAATAGTAATGTTATTAAAATATCTATAATCAATGAAATGTCTCATTTAATCATCTTACTTTTTAACAAACAAAATATGAGCACCCCTTGGGGAAATTCATGGATTAATGAGACCTTTATCAAGAAAATCCTATAAATAATTTTTCAATTCCATATGTTTTACTTGAGACAATCGATAAAGGGGTTTTAAAATTGACTTTACGTCAAGAAATACAATAATAGTAAATTCAACTTCTTGATATGTTATAATACCAATAAAAGAATTTATAAAAACATCTAGATATTATTTTCATACATCACATCGTTAATATAAAAAATTATTTTATTATATAATATATGAGTAAGGTAAATTTCATTTCCATATCTAAACAGTTTATCAAATACTTGATATGTTATCAAATATATGAATTGATTATTATATTCAAACTAAAAATCATTTCAGAAAATAGATTCTTTGGATCTACAATATATCTTACTATAATAAACAAAATACCAATTCATACCCATAATAATATCAAATTCTATAATTGGTAACACCATAAGGTTTTTAGGGAAAACCCTTCCACAAATGATAGTAGGAAGATATATATAAATTATTGCCTTTTTAATACTACCCCATGTGTTTTTATTAAAATTACAGACTTCATTTATTGAGGTGAAATTCTCATTTTAACAGAAAATTTCTCAGAAATGAAAGAATTTGTAAAACCCAAATAAAACACGATGATAACATAATTTGAATAAACAACTAATGTACCTATTAACACTTTTTTGGTGTCCCAATATCTTCCAATATAGTTGAGAAGTATTTTATTACACCCTTATTCTTATATTCTTGTTTGTTCCCATCATTCTTGACCTTCTTTGGAAAAAAAATATTATAATGAGACATCTCATTACATTTAAAACACCATACTACTTATTTATAAATATTGGTCTAACCACTTTTAAGATCTTTTTCTTTATAATCAGAAACTATATGATCAAACTTACCAAATCAAAACTAGTTCTTAGATCTCTTAATGCATTCACCAATGTGATTTTTATCACAACTATCACAAATTGAAAACATGATTTTATTATCTACGAACTTATTTGGAGGAATATTTACCATTTACTACCACAATGACGTTTTTTATACTTATTTTCATTGAATAAAAGATCGTCATAATACTATATTTCTACCTTCTTGGTATATATAATGAGTTTCTCATAACTTTTGAATTCATAAGATGATAATTCACTTCGATATCTTGGATTCAATTCCAAGTAAAATTAATTAATTTTACTATCAAGATCCTAGATAAACTTTTTTGTGTAACTTTATAATTGGGTTAATTTTTATTTAGACAAGGACATTGAATACTCCTCCTCCTACCTCAATTCCAATAATTTTTTTTCCATCATAATTTAAACAACCTTATGAAAATATTTCTCAAGGAAAACATTCTTAAAAGTGTCTCATTCCATGTTGTCAATATATTTAATTTCTATTTTATTTTAAACCATTGACCACCATTAATAAAATTTACCTTCAACATAATAAATATAAAGATATACCTTTTGGTTCTGTGAACAATCCTTGACTTCAAATATCTTTTCTAGGTCTTTAATCAAACTATTACATATCATTGGGTCAAAAGTTTCATTGAATACTAGATGGTGATATCACATAAAATGATCTACTATTAACATGTTCCTCTATGTTATATCAGGTTTTTGACACCCTGGTATTTTATAAAATGAAATTTTTAAATAAATTTAATTTTTCAATAGCTTGTGTTACAACGAACAACAATATACTATTAATATTGTTATCTAAAAAACATTATAACCTAGCCATTAAACTTGGTGGTATGAATAGAAATAAAAATATTTTTAAAATTAAGAATAATGTATTTAGATAATTAAAATACATTAAAAACGTATTTAAGTTTTGATAAAGTGTTTATATACTTCAATAATATATTTCTTCAAAAATGATTTTTTTTGTGAAAAATAATAAATTAATTTTCAAAAATTTAGAATATTTTTTTGGAAAAGTTAACTTCAATTTTGGAATAAAAATTTTAAAATTATGTTGTATTAAATTTTATATAATTTTCTAGAAAGTTTAATTTTTTCAACAAATAGTGAAAAACACTATCTTTTATTAAAAATTTCCATTTTGTTTTAAGTATTTACAAAGTTTCATATTGGTTTAACATTTTTTAAAAGTAAAATTAGTTAAATAATAACATTATTAATCCAATTTATTCCATTTTAATGAATTATATATTAATTTTTGATATAAAAACTTCTTAAACTTATGAATACTTTTTCTTTGGAAAACTGATTTTTCATCGCATCTGCAGGTTTTATTTTAAATTAAATTCTGCCACTACTGTAAGTTGAATTTGAAAAAATGGATTAAATTTTGGAAGAATAATAATTTATATTATATAATAAGTTCAAATTAATATTATTTCATAAATAATAATAATATGGTAGAAATTAATTACTACAGTTAATGTTAAAATGAGGTTCTGCGCGTTACTTAAGATTGTGTTAAATTTAATTTTCAACACACATAGTAACATTATTTAATAAATTGGATATAATATTTATAATCATAGGGTAATAATTATCTAACAATTATAATTTTATTATTATTATTAATGGATAAATTACCTAGGTAAATAAAAAATACTAGTTAGTGTAGTGAAAACAAAAATGGTAAAAGTGATAAAAATTAGAGGCTAAGGAAACAACATGTTGAAAACAAGTGTTTATTTAGTTTAGGTGATTATTTACCATATATTATTTAAACTCTATTATTTACCAATTTTTTATGCACTTGGGTTAATAGTGACTACCCTTTAATGAATAGTTTTGGGTATTTTCAAAAATGCAACTCCTCAATTACTAAAGGATACCACCTCCCCTCACTTATTCACACATCCTAAGACATTTGGAAAGAAAAAAAGCAACACAAATATATACCCAACATACTTATACATCTTATATATATTTTGGTCTCCCAAAATACCAACCCAAGGGTCCTTAATAAGAGATCTAAAGGAGTTTTTTCTAAGAGAAGGTAGTTGCCTTTACTAAGCTCTTTCATTTCACATATTCACTTACCAAATTAATTAATTTTTAAATAAATAAAATATAATAAAAAATAGACCATTAATTATATGTTATTATGTTTATGTAATAACCTATATATGTTGCATCTTCTATCAAATGGTAAACAAAGTTATCGATCCTATGTACGGCGGACTACCGCCTCGCGAACCGATGTAATTCGTTTTCCATCACCACCTCTCATAGCTGGAGATAAAGATTTATATAACATATTAATATGGAATTTATGAAATAATTAATCTTATTGAATTATAATATTATATATACATTCTTACCATTCAATCTTTTTTAAAATGATAACATTGCATGTGTACACGTTTGGACTATCACCTCCATAGAGCAATGTGATACATTTTTCATTTTATTTCAACATGTATGGTAATAAGGATTGACTAAATAAATATATATGATATATATTATATAAAAATCATTCCATAAATTTGAATTAGTATTTACATTTCCCTCATTCCATTCATCGAGAAAATGGAAACAATATTTATGTGTATGTATGACCAACCATTTTCATGAATAGTGTGATTCATTTTCTATCTCTAACATTTATGGATTACTATGAATACATATATAATGAGTATATATGATATTTTTATCATCTTTAACATAATTTAGATAATGTAAAAATGATCAATGTACATGGATGGAAATTAATGAACCAAAATAAACATGAAAGACGAAGTAGTTATCACCAGAAACAACGATTTTAAAAAATATTTTTTAATAAATGTTTGATAAAATGTTATAAGTAAATAATATTTTATATGATAAATATGAGTATGAATTTTTGTGAGATTTATAATAAACCTATATTTTTTTATACATGAGTTTTGAACGTATATAAATGAAGTCAAGACCTAAGGTAATGCATTTTCATCTCACTTTTATTTCTGTTGGACACATGCCTTTATGCACCACTTATTACTTTTAAGTGGTGTATATACTTCTCATGAATGTGTTTTATAATTATTATATTGAAATTGTGTGATATACATATCCATTTAAGATTATTTATTTCTTGTTTCTTATGATGAAAAAGTTTCCTAAGTAGTAAATTTGTTAAGTTAAAATCTCATTGTTTATTGGGATTATTTATGAATGGGTTTCTAATATTGAAATATTTTGATATACCTATAAATAAATTCATGAATTTTCTTATACTATATTTATTTCTAGATAATATATTTTTTACTTTCATTTTTATCTCCTTATGAATTGAATATACTGAATGAATGTTTTTAAGAAAGACAACTTTCTTTCTCTCTTCAGTCAAAAAACCTTTTTATTTCATTTCCATGCTTTATAAAAATATTTTAAATAATTTATTTATTATTATATAATGATTATTTAAGAAAATTTTACCCATGTTTAAATTTTTAAATAATGGTTTAAAATTAATATTCTTATCATTTTCGGAAAAAGTCCCTCTTGGATTTTACTGAAAATGTAAAAGGAATATTTATTTTAATATGTACGACATGAATAGTATTATATACCATCATATAAATCAGTCATTTAAATATTAACTTAAAATTTTACAATTTTATTATCCAATAAAATGTTTTATTTAATATTTGGGTAATTTTTATAGTATAAAAAGTGTTTTCAAAATGGAAAGGATATTTTCCTCAGGAATGTTTTAATGATCTTTTTATGGAATTTATGTTCTTCAACAATAACAACCTTTGGATTTGTTTATGTTTTATTAAGGATATGATCTAATGGTACCTTAATTAATATTTATATTGATGTTTTATGTTTATTTTTATGATGAAAATATGTTTATTGAATCCATTTCTTTTCTATGGGTTATGTGATAATGATATATTTATGAAACCGATTTATTTTCATCACATTAGATATTATGAATGTTTTATGATCATTTATAACACAAATGTATAGATTATGTTATGTGTGGGACTAATATCTCCTTCTATTTCAATGAGTAAATATGGATAAGTCAAGATTAAATATGTTTCATGTCTACCTGATTTTAGGATCAATACATTATACAAGGACTTGGTTTTCATGTCTATATGTTTATTCATGGGCTTGATTTATTTTCCATATGATTAAGAATGAGCTGAGTTTTCATGTCTATATGGTTATACTTATTGACTATTTTATGTCCATAATGTTATACATGGACCTTATTAAATGTACATAAGATTAATAGTGGTCTTGGTTTTCATTTCTATATGGTTATGTGTGGAACTAATTTCATGTCCATAAGTGTATGCGGGGGTCTGATTTCATATCCCTAATTTAATGAGTAATCTTGTTTCTTTTTATTACATGTTCACAATGTTATAAGATTATGTGTATGATAAAAATATATGTATTATTCCAATGTTATGCTCTCATGTCTCATGTTCGTTGATTCCTTTATGATTCACGTATTATAAATTTCCAAGGTTTGTGCCATGTCTAATGTTTATGATCTATGATATACAAGCTATGGTTTTCAAAACTTATACTCATATTCTCATACCATTATTCTCATGTAATGTTGATATCTCCCATGTTTAACCTTATTGAGAATTTTAGCTCACCCTTTATTATATTTCCTTTCCCTAGTTTATGAAGAAAAGTTTTAAGTAGGGTATATCTAAGAAAATTATAATATGGGAAGATATTTATGAGATATGTTGACAATTATAAGGACTGTCCTTAAACATTGCATAATCTAGTAAATTACTATAGAATTAACCTTTTACATTCCCAAATATTTTTTCAGTTTAGAGTTCTAAAATTTATGACATAAATCTTACATATCAACCCAAAAGAATACAAAGTAGGTAAAACTTAAGAAATATAAATTTTTTCATAATATAATAGTTTCTAATAAAAACATGATATATTTTCATAGAATTTCTTCACAAAATTAATCTTGGATTCTACTTTTCTCTTACCCATCCTTAAACCCTATGAAAAAACATTTTAAAACTTGGTATGAGCACAAAAATCTCATTAAGGGATATAAAAAGAAGGAGAGAAACCATTAGTCCATGAATACTTATAAACATATGAAATCATTTTCGCAAATACATACTTCTCACCTATAAAGCACCATGTACATACATTGTGAAAACGAAATTTCCATAAAACCTAGAAAACATAAATAAACCATATATTTTACATGGGGTGTTATTTAATTAATAGTGTAACCCCTGTATCTATCTTATGATTTGTAACCCTTAAGACTACATTACAATGTAACCTTCATGACTACATTATAGTGTAACCATCTCAGTCACACTTGGAGTAACAATACGGCCGAACTATAACTTAAACACACCCAATATATTGGGGGGAAATATAAGTACCAACATTCATCATAAATAATAACTATAACATAATCATGAAACATGAACACATAAATAAAAATATTCCTTTTGAGTTTTTTAAAAATAGAAATTTAAGGGGATTTTTTAATATGAGTCCATTACATGTTCCATATCATTGAATAAATAATTAATAAAATGAATGGAACATGTATATTCACTCTAAATACACATAATAAAACATAATATATTAAACATTCATTCCAAAAATAATCTTACAATGTCAAAATCAATTAAGTAGAAGGTAAACTCATAAAATGGAAATTGGGTTAATAATTCCCTTACCCTAGGATAATCTTATTTAAAATGTGTGTAAAACATATGTATAATGGTTAAAAGAGTTTTATTAATATTTTATATAAACATATTTATTTTTTTAACACCATATATGATCATTTTAAAACATCATTCCACCCATTTATTAATAATATTTTGTAATTTCTATTATTTTAGGTGCGTTCTTTACATGGTCTCGATGGTCGGTTCATAAAACATTTTCTTGTAGAATGGAAGAGAAACTCCATAAGTAGAATCAAATGATATTAATATTTTCAAATAAAATTAAATGATACCATAAATTATTTTTTAGATATGATGACGAATCATTAGATAAAAAATTAATGATATTTGTTTAGATCATTTTGGTGGTACTTTGATAATCATAAACTTGTTTCATTTTATAATTAAATATTATATATTCATGTTAATTATAGAACATAAAAGAGGTTATATAATAAACTTTAAAATATGTTTCAATAATTAAAATGGTTTTATTATCATCTATGAAGGTGGTAATTGAAATTGAAAACACATCGTCCACGATGTCGTTAATTCGACACAACATAGACAATATTTTTTAGAATAAAAGGGATAGAAAAATACATATGGTGATGAATTTTTCCATAAACATAATAACATTAAAGTATATATGGGATAATATAGTTTTCATGCCTCTTTGATAATTTGAGTTTAATATAGTATATGATAAGAAAAATAATTAAAGAGAAAATAAATGAAATTGAAAGGATTTTTACCTCATGAAATATCCTTCTTGAGAACCTCCTTAAGGCCTTTAGTTTTGTCCTTTTAGTGATACCAGTAGGTCTTGGACATGGGAAACAATCTTTGGAATAATATTGGGAAAATTTTTGAGAATGATAAAATCTTGAGAGGTGTGAGGAGAAGAGGGGGTGAGGGGTGGAATTTATACTGGAGTAGAGTGGGGTTTTTCCATTATTTAATTATTTTGAACAAGAAAAGAAATAGTGTTGGTTATTGTGACTATATATAGTAATTAATGCATTTGAGTTATAACTAAGGGTTCTTACCATAGAAGAAGATCATCCATGACTCAGTAATTCATGTATTTATCTTATTTCGTAAATTATCGTATTTTACTATTCACCAAAAAATCAAATATTTCATAAAAATTACAAAATATCACCCCAACCATTTTTAGACAGCAGAATTCAAAAATGAACACCACATTACAAAAAATAATTTTCTAAATATGATAAATTTAATTTTTAAATAAAATCACAATATGTTTGAAAAATAACAATTTTAAAACTATAACTGATTTTATAACACGTTGAAAAACTAATTAAATTCATAAAATTATCTTATAATCATATGAAAAAAATTAATAATCAATGAATATATTTTATAAAAATATATTTTCTTTTAAATTGTGATATTAATTATAAAATTATAATTAAATGTTTAATACTTATAAAAATTACAACATTTAATTTATAATTTTCAAAAACAAATTACTTTTTCAATAATATAAATAAATCATATTTTCACTTATAGAATGGGTAAATTTTATTTATACTTTATTAGGTGAGATTACTATTTTATTGGTTAGATTACTATTCCTAAGGTCAAGTTACTATTCCCTCAGTATAAATTCCTTAATTTCTATAAATACCACTTATTTCATTATACATTTATAATGAATTTGACTATTTAATTCCGAAATGGAAACAAATTATTTTATAATTAATTGGGTTGTTACATTCTCCCCACCTTCTATAAATTGCATCCTTGCAATTTTTATATACTTATTAAATAAGTGAGGGTACCTTTCCCTCATAACATTTTCATACTTCCATGTTGCTTCTTCAATCATGTGTTTCCTCCACAAAACCTTAATCCAGTGAATTACTTTATTCCATAATGCTTGTTATCTATGATCAGGAATCTGAAAAGGTTTGTTTTCATAATAATGTTTCTCTTCTAGATAAGCTACTTTTAGGCTCAAAACATGAGATGGATCTAGAACATAATTTATCAACATCAAAATATGAAAACCATTTTGTACCTAAGATAAAATTGGAGGAAAAGCTACTTGGTAGGTGACTGGTTCAACTTTCTCCAGGATTTCATAAGGTCCAAAGAACTATATACTTAGTTTTTCTTTCTTAACAAAATGTATAAAAAAATTTCCCATGGGATATTTTAAGTAAAACATGATCTTCTAACTCGAAAGAAAAGTATTTCCTCTAGTTATATGTATAACTTTTCTGACTGGTCTGAATGATCCTCGTGTGTTCCTGGATCATCTTCATTTTCTCAGCCACTTCTCATACTAATTCTGGCCTCGTCATCTTCTTTTACCCAACTACATCCCAAAAAATCTAGAGTTTGAAACCACTTTCCATATAATTCCACAAAACTTTTCTTCTGTATACTGGAATGAAAACTATTATTATAAGAATACTCAACTAAAGAAATATATTGATCCCAACCTCCGTGGGAATCCGTTGAACAAGATTGAATTTTTTATTCCAATATCTGATTTTTTTTTGCTCACTTTGTCTATCAGATAGAGGATGAAAGTTTGTGATGAAATTTAATTCCATGACCAATGACTTTTAAAGGCCTTTCTAAAATTTATAAGTGAACCTGAGATCAAGGTCAGATACAATGGAAAGAGGAAATCCATATAACTTGATAATCTCTTTGAGTTACAATTTATAAAGTAAATCCAAATACATAGTATCTCAAATATGATGGAAATGTACAGATTTAGTCATTCAATAAAAAATAACCCAAATCGCATTGTTACCTCAAGAAGTCTTTGGTATCCCTACCAATAATTCCATGGATATATTTTCCTATTTCCACTTTAGCACTAGAAATGAATAGTGTATCCCCTTTAGTAATTTTCTCTCTACTTTAACCTGTTGATAGGTCAAATATTAAATGATAAAATTTGAAATGTCTCTTTTCATTCCATCCCACCAGTAATACTCCATATGGTCTTTGTACATCTTAGTACTTCTAGGATGAATTTAAAATAAAGAAATATGATCTTCACACAATAATTATTTCTTCATCTAGGAGTCACAAAGCAAGCATAATCTATTTCTAAATATCAAAACACAATATTTATCAACATTAAATTCTGTTAACTTACCCATTTTCACCAATTCTAAATTTTTCTATAACTGGTCATCTTCCTTTTGTGCCTTCTTAATTCTTTTCAATAGAGACGACTACACTAAAACCTGAAAAAAAATAGAGGAATTTTCTATAGTAACAACTTCCAAGCCAAAATTCATAAAATCATTAATGAAGGGTTCTTTTTGCAAATGTATCTTGGTTAATGATGTATGATGTTTTCGACTCAAGGAATCCACCACTTTGTTTTCTTTTCTAAGATCGTAATAGAGCATGAAATCAGAATCCTTTATCAGTTCAATCCATCTTCTCTGCCTCATGTTTAATTTTTTTCTGAGTAAATATATACTTAAATTTTTTATGTTCAGTATATATTTCACATTTGTATCTATATAAATGATGCCTAAAAATTTTAAAATCAAAAAACATAGCTACAAATTTGAAATCATGTGTTGGATAATTTAACTCATGAGGTTTCAGTTTTCATGAAGCATAAAAAATACCTGATCATTCTACATCAGAACACAACCATGTCTCATCAATGAACCATCATTGTAGATGAAAAACTCACCATTTATTGAAGGTAGGGACAAAACTAGATCATTCACCAATCACTTATTCAGTCCCTAAAAACAAAAAACACATTCTTCTATCCATATAAATTTAAACTCTTTTCCTGTTTTCTTAGTTAGCAGGCTAGATAACCGTGAAATGTTTTTAAAAAACTGTCAATAATAACCTACTAATACAAGAAAACTATGAATCTTTGTAAAATTTTTAGGTGTTGGCCCATCATCAACAATTTTTTTAGTGGGATCAAATTTTATTCCATCTTTATTTAAAATGTGACCAAGAAAAAAAATTATTGGAACCAAAAAACACATTTTATAAATTTCCCATTTAACTTCTTTTCTTTGAGAGTTATCAAGAAAATCCTAAAATGTTTTTCATGATCCACATACATTTTCGAAAAGAAAAAAATATAATCAATAAAAACAACAACAAAAAACTTATCCAAATATTTACAAAATATTATATTCATAATATCCATGAATACAACAGGGGAATTCTTAAAACCAAAAGTCAGAACAAGAAACTCATAATTCTTATATCTAGTATGAAAAGTTGTTTTTGAAATGTTATCCTCCTTCACCTTCAGATGATGGTACTCAAATCTCATGTTAATCTTGGAAAAATACTGAGTTTCCTGTATCTTATCAAAAAAGTCATTGATATGAGGAAATTGATACTTATTTATAATAGTAATGTTATTCAAATATCGATAATCAATGAAAAGTCTCATGGATCCATCTTTCTTTTTAACCCAAAAAACAAAATCCCCCATTTTGAAGTGATAGTATAAATTAAGTATTTATCAAGAAACTCTTGCAACTAATTTTTCAATTCAAGAAGTTACACATGAGCCATTAGATATGGGGGTTTTGATATTGGATTAGCATCATGAACTAAGGTAATGATAAATTTAACTTCCTGATCAGGTATACCATTAGGAAAAACATCCAAGTATTCATTTACCACTGGTACATCATTAATCTAAGTTTTTACCTTGTTTTTAATAATATGAGAAAGGTAAATTTTATTTCTATCTTTTAATAGTTTCTCAGCTTCATAATATGTTATCAATTATATGGGTTCATTCTTTTATACAAAATAAAAATATTTCTGAAAAAAACTTCTTTATATCTACAATCAATCTTAGCTGGATAAACAGAAAGCCAATCTATACCCAGAATGACATCAAACTCTACTAAGCATAAAACAAAAAGGTTTTCAGGTAAGGTATTTCCACATAAAACAATATAAAGACTATTATAATTCATTTTTATGTAATATTTTCCCTAGTGTATTAACCATAAGTTCAAGTATCATTTCTTGTGGTGAAATTTCTTATTTACCAGAAAATTTCCCAAAACATATGAAATGTGTAGACCCTGTATAAAATAATACATTAGAAAAATATGATTAAAAAAACAAAGTACCCAATTCCACTTTATTGGATGGTCCAACATCTGTCGACGTAGTCATAAAGGATATCACTACACATTTCTTCTTATAATCTAACTGTTTTCCATCATTCAGATCTTTCTTTGGGTAGGTATTTTCATAATGACCCATATCACCTCATTTAAAACACTTTAGTGATTTCTTATCATAATAAATATTAAGAACATTTTAATTGAAATCTCGTGCCATATATCCAAACTTACCACATCGAAAACACTTCCCATTTTTGTTAATACATTCCCCAAGGTTGTTTTTACAACACTTTTCACAAATTGGAAACTGGAATTTCTTACCTTTAATTTTCTTTTATTGATTCTAACCCATCCATTCCATTTGGACCTCTTCTTATGATTATTTTTAAAGTACACATGATCTTTTGAAAACTCCATTTCTACCCTCTCAGTACATTGGACTAGTTACTCATAAATTTTGAATTCATAGGAATCCAATGTCGTTCGATATCATGGCTTCAATCTTGAGTAAAAATGATTGATTTTGATATAAAGATACTGAATAAGATTTATATTGTCCCTTTCCAATCAGGTAAAGTCTACATTCCACATGACCACTGAATTATCCTTCTTTTGTTTCAATTCAAGGAATTTCTTTTCTATCCTATGTTGAAAAACCTTTAGAAAATATTTTTCATGGAAAATATTTTTAAATTCATCACACTCAAATGAATCAATCTCCTCTCTATCTAAGATATTATTAACTATTTACCACCACTAGTTATAATCACCTTAAAAATGATAAATGAAAATAATAACATTTTGATTATCTAAACACCCCATGACACCAAATATCATTTCAAGGGATTTAATCCATCCTTCACCCACCACTGGTTTATAAGATCCACTAAAATCATAAGGTTATTTCCTCATAAAATGTTCAAATATCATCATGTTCATTTCAAGTAGTTATAATTGTTATCTTGCATGGATTACACCAACATTTATTTTCAATGTTAGTTGACCCATTACATTCAAAAACTACTTGGTCCCAATCCCTACCATTCTAGGTTGCATATTTTGAAAGATATCATCTTCTTGGTTCCTTCTGACTTCATAATCCCTATTTCTGCTATGGAAAACCATTCTAAATTGACATATCTTAGATGAAGGAACATAGTAATCTTCAAATTCTATATCATTTTAAAATAAACATAAGTTAAGAACCATTTATGGTATTCTATGAGCATCATCCTAACCCCCAAAGTTATCTAAACCATGCTATGATACCAACTATAAGGACTTGACCTTAAACATTACATAATCTAGTAAATTCTTTTTTAATTCGCCTTTTACATTTCCAAATATTTTTTTATTTTATATTTTTATAAAGTTAGAAAATAAATCATACATATAAACAAACAAGAATACAAAGTTGTTACAACTAAAACAATGCCCATTTTTTTCATAATATACTAGTTTATAATAAAAACATTATGTCTTTACATAATAAGTCTTCACAAAATTCATATTGGATTATCCTTTTCAATTACCTATCCTTAAACCCTATGAAAAAAAATTAAAACATTTTATAAGAACAGAAATCTCAGTAAGGGGTATAAAAATAAGGAGTGAAACCATTAGTCCATGAACACTTATAAACATATGAAATCATTTTTACAAATACATACTTATCACCCATAAAGTATCATGCACTTACATTGTGAAACAAGAGATTTAAATAAAACATAGAAAACATAAATAAATGATATGGGTTATATGGGGAATTAATTACCTAATATTTTAACCCTTACAGCTACCTTATGATTTTTAACCTTCATGGATTCCTTACAATGTAACACTCACAACTACCATATGGTGTAACCATCACAATTACACTTGGAGTAACCATACATCCGAAATCCATCTTAAACATACCCAATTAATTGTAGGAAGATATAGGTCCTACCCTTCATCATAAAAAATTCCCAAGAACCATAACATAATCATGAAACATGAACACTTACATAAAAGCATTCATTTTTATTTAAAAAATAAAAGAGGATTTTTAAAGAGGAGTCCCTTACATATACAATATCATTGAAGCATGAATTAATAAAATTAAAGGAATATGTATACTCAATGTAAATCCACATAATACAACATAATTTGTCAAAAATATATATCAAAAATAATATTAGCATGAAAAAATCAATGAAGTAGTAGGTTAACCCAAAGAATAGAAATTGGGTTAAGAATTACCTTACATCAGGCTTGTCTTACTTCAAATGTGTTTAAACCTCTTGTATAATGGTTAAAAAGAGTGTTATTAATATTTTAAGAAAAATATTTATTTTTTTAACACCTTATATGATAATTTTATAACATCATTCAACCAATTTATTAATATAATTTTATTACTTTCATTATTTCGGTTGCGTTCTTTACATGGTTTTCATAGTTAGTTCATAAAGGATTTTCTTATCAAACAGAAGAAAAACAATAGAATTAGAATGAAATGGTATTAATATATTGAGAAAATATTAAATGATACAATAACTAATTTTTTCAGATATTATAATGAATCATTTGATAAAACATTAATGATATTCATTTACATAATTTTGGCGATTCATCGATAATCACAAGCTAGTTTCGTTATATACTTTAATATTTGGTATAAATATTAATTACTGAACATAAAATTGGTTATATAATAAACATTAAAATCTTTTTCCTATATTAAAATGGTTTTATTACCATCCATGAAGGCGATAATGGAAATTGAAACACATCAACCAGGATGTCAGTAATTCGACAAACCACCGACGATGTTTTTATTTTTAGAATAAAAAGGAGATAATAAGAAGTATGATGATGAATTTATTAATAAACATGATAAAAATACATTATATATAAGATAATTTATTTTTCAATCCTCTCAGATAAGGGGTGGTTAAGAGTATATAAAAAGATAAAAATGATTGAAAATAAAATAAAAGAAAATGAAAAAGGATTTTTACCTATTGAATTATCCTCCTTGAGAACCTCTTTAAGGCCTTTGGTATTGGTCTTTTAGTGAGACCAGAAGGTCTTGGACGTGTGGAATAGGGTTGGGAAGAGAATATAGAATAATTTAGACAATGATAAAATATTTAAAGGTGTGAGGAGAAGAGGGGGTGAAGGGTGGTATTTATAGTGGAGGAGAGGAGATTTTTTTTATTATTCTAATCATTATTTTATTATTTTGCTCAACAAAAACAATAGTGTTGGTTCCTATGAATAATTACCATAATTAATACATGTGAGTTTTAATGAAGGTTTATTACCTCATTGAAACATCCTCTATGACTAAAAAAATCATGTATTTAGCCTATTTAGTAAATTATCGTATTTCACAATTCACTAAAAAATTAATTATTTCATAAAAATATGAAAAAATAAACCCAACTATTTTTCAATGTATAGAATTAAAAAATGAATGCCATTTTATAAAAAAAATTTAAATATCAGAAATTTAATTTTTAAATAAAATCATAATATATTCGAAAAATAACAATTTTTAAACAATTACTAATTTAATAACAATTTGAAAAATTAATTAAATTATAATAAAATTGTCTTATAATAATAATAAAACAATAATAATAATCTATGAATCTATTTTATGAATATATATTTTATATTAAATTATTAAATTAATTATAAAATTTTAATTAAATATTTATTGCTTACAATAATTCAAACACTTAATTTATAATTTTCAAAAACATTGTTTACTTTTTCAATGATATAAATAAATAATATTTTAACTTATAGTATGGGTAAGTTTTATTTATAATTTATTAGGTGAGGTTAATATTCTATTGGCTAGATAACTATTTCTAAAGTCAAGTTACTATTACATCAATATAAATTCCTTAATTTCTATAAATACCACTTATTTCATTATAAATTTATAAATAATTTGACTATTTAATTCTAGAATGTGAAGAAATTATTTTATAAGTACATGTTTTATTAAAATGATAATTTAAAAAATAAGAAGATTGAGTATCTAGTATACAAATACAAAAAACATTTATGGTCTTTAAGCATGTATTTGGGAAATTTATTGAATATTAATCTAAAAAATGTAATATTTATGTATGAAATATTTAAGTCACAATAGGGTTTCTCTCTATCATTGATTCCACCACCATTTATAGCCTGTTTCAACTGATCAATCCCAACAAAAAAACTACTTAGTTATAATTCAAATCATTCTAGGTAGTTGATTTGGAAGGATATTATCCTATCGGTGTATTCCTACTTTAGTTTCATTGTTTCCTCTATAGAAAACCATTCAGAACATATATATTTTAGATGAAGAAACATGGTAATATTCAAATTCAATATCATGATAAAAATAAATTATAATTCCTTATGTCTATTTACTTATATTAACATAATAATTAAAATTATTTAAACCATTTCTCTTATATAAATATAAGGATCCAACCTTAAAAAAATCATAAATTGTATATAGTTTTATAGAATTAGGTCATCAACCTTACATAAATAAATATTACATCACAAAGTGAACACTTCCACTCAGTATCCATTTTTCTCAAAATACAAAAATTTTAACACATAACAAGTTGTATTTTCGTGAAATATCTTTAAAATTTTTATCTTGACCTCATTGTTTTTCCTAATCATTCTTAAAAACCTATTAAAAACATTTGGAAATTTTGTATAAGAACCAAAATCTCAATAAGGGACATATAAAAATAAATAATGAAAATCATTAGTCCCTGAATTATTATAATAATTTTTCTTTTTCAAAATATACTTTGAGGTCAGAATAAAAATTTTATTACCTAAGAAGTAAATTTCTCAAGAAATATATTTTTATGAAATGTTTTATAATAGATATTAAAGGAAAAATAATTTTTATTTTCAATCATGATAAACTTATGAAAACTATTTCAAAAATTTAGACATTTCACCCTTAAGAAGTAGAATATACTTTCCTTAAAACATAATATCAATAGATTACCTTTTAAAATCATAAGATTTATATAAAAACCAATTTCAAGTATAGATAAATAACATAAGTTACTTGGGACATAATTTTTCATATCATTCATAAATATAGAATAACTTACTTAGTAAATTCCAATAATATCTTTTGAGAAACCAAACCACTTAACTCCATCCCTTTACCCAATGCATTGGAGAGATATATCGAGCTCACATGTACTTGGATCATAATGTTACCACCCACCCTTGGTTTATAATGGAATCACCCATACTTGGTTTATAACAGAACCACCCGTCATCATAAATAATTCCCAATAACCATAACATAATCATAACACATTGAAGCTCGCATAAAAATATGTTTTTCAACCATAGGAAAAATTTTCCAAATATCAAAATATCCATTCTATTTAAAACCATTTTTAAAATACTTAGAACAATGAGAAAGAGAATTTTTATTTAAAGAAAACATATAATCCTATAAATTAACCCTATCATCAAATAATGGTTATGGAAGTGGGAAAAACTATTGACACTGTATTTGTTAAAATAAAACATTCCTTTTACCTTTTTTTTAAAACATTCAGTATAAAATATATAAAAATAATCCTTTTAAAAAACATTGAAATAAATTCAAATCATTTATAATTCATTTATGTTAATATAAATAAATTAATAAATAATTTTTATAATATAGACTTGGAATAAAAATATTTAGAAAATAGACCTTTAAAAAATTTATAATGAGGTTTTTAAAGTAAAGTGTCTCTTACATTATGTCTAAATCATAAATTAAGTTACTTATATTCGTGAATAAAAATTTTAAATTAATTATTTACTTAATTAAGAAACCTTTTCAATTTTATTATTCATTTTATTTTACCTATTACCATGTTATATACAATTACATAATTAATTAAGTTCACATGAGATGTTTTGATGATATTCAGTTCAGATGTTCAAAATGTCTTTGGTATGTCAACTATAGTCAAAGTGTTACTTATTATATTGAATAATAATACTAAAATAATTCGAATTTTTATACATTAATGTTAATTTTAAAACCAACCTTGAAATATTGTTATAAAAAATGAGTTATATTACAATCATGGAGATGGTAGGTTGTACATATGTTTGAGTAACATTTCCATTTTTATAAGAGAATGACATAAAAGAAATAAGTATCATTTTATATTTTAATAATTATGATTATATCATAAATTTCATATTATTTATTTAAATATACTTATATATATTTTTCATGTTATGTGGTTTTGAAAAAAGAATCACATCACTTCATGGAGGTGGTAATCCACTAGTTCGCGTGAATGATTTTATTATATTTAAATGGATGGAAATATATGAAATCAGATGATATATTATCTTTAAATAATGATAAATATTTTATTAATATCATATATATACATTAAATCCATTATTATAACTAGTCATTATATATGGTGATGAAAAACAAATTACATCAGTTTGAGAGGTGGTAGTATGTCGTACACACGAATGATGGTTTAATTTCCAATTTGATGGAAGAGAAAATAGATATAGGATGTGACATTAAAATAATGACATCTAATTATAAGTAATATTTTAATGTTATTATTTTTATTTAATAAAATTTGAAATATGTAGATGAATAAATAAAATAAAAACACTTAATTGGGAACCATACCTCATCTTCAAACAACCTATTTTGGTTTATACCTTAGTACTTCCTAGATTGGTCTTATGATAAAATAATGGACTATAAGACATGAATATGGATTTTATAATGGTATTTAAGTATATACTAACTGATACATAGTTCCCAAAAGGTGTGAGGAAGAGGGGATAAGAGTTTCCATTTTATAAGCTTGGGGACAATGACATTTGGAATTATTTAAAGTATTAAATTAATAAAAAATAGTTCATGGAAAAATTGATCCAAAATTGATATAATTAAAATATAATATTATTGTGAGTCTATATAATCTCATAAAATAAAATTTATACAAGTTTAATTGATATTTTCATCCTTACATATTTATTTTAACCCCAATTAACCCTTTTTATAATCAATGTAATATCAATGTTTTTTACTATTTGGGGTTAAAATTTTAATATAATAGGAAAATTGATTAATAAATATACCATGGTTGATATTCAAAACCATAGACTATTTAATTTTCATAATATAGGTGTTTTAGGAATTTTAATCATATAATAATATATTATTTATTATAAAATACCATTAATGTCATTTTTGGAACTATTCAATTAATTTGACTTAGAAAAAAATAGTACAATAATTGAATTATTATATAATACATTAACACATTCATAATATGTTATTTTTATCTAAAATTTTAGTGGTACACTATAACTCACTCAAATAATACCACTTTTCATGTTATTAAAAATCATTTTCATGTTTTTACTACTATCTGTACAAACACCGAGTCAACGTTGTATAATAGATTAAGTTAATTATTTCATAACTAAAAATTAAAAATAAATTATTTTGTTAAAAAAATAATTCATTTTTAAAATATTAATTTATTAATTAATATAACATGTCTTTATCCCAATCACAAAAATATTATTGATATTAAAATCAAGAGAGTGAATTTTTTGAATTTATCCTTTAATTAAATTTTATAGAGGTAAAAATAAAAGATAAATGTAAAAAAGGTCATATTTTTTAAGTTAGGATGATTATGAATGAAATAGACTCATAAATTTAAATAAATTAATGTTTTTAATGAATTTGAATCCTTACCACATTTTTTAACCCTAATTAATCCATTTTAACTTTAGTGTGGTAAATTTGTTTTACTAGTTTTCTATTAACAATGAAAAACATAAATGAGAACTATTTAAAAAATTTGGAACTCATTACTTCAAATATGGAACCCATTTTTAAAGATTCAATTTATGTAATTATAATAATTTAATCAAAAATTAAACATGAAAAACACGGTGAAAAACTATTTTTCAAAAACAAAATCCCTTTTATGTATAAAACATATCTTTGTACCAAATTAAAGTTGAAAATTAAATAAAAATACCAAAATTATATATTTATTAATAAAAAATAACTAATTACATTTTCAAAATAATCCTAAATGAAATTTTTATTCATAAATACTTTAAAAGGAAATACAATTTCTAATAAAATCACTATTTTCATTATTCATTAGAAAATAAAAATCTTCTGAATAAATATCAAAAATTAAACCTAATATTATTTTGATATTATGATTTCAAAAATAAATTTAATTTTTTTAATTAAAATTATTAAATTTGGAAATCAATCCTTTAAATAAAATATATAATATAAGGAAAAAAATTAGTAATAATAAAACTATTTCCTTTTTGACTGGAAAATTATTTAATATTATTATAGAGAATATAACTCTATAAAATATGATTGATTAATATTATTAAGACATTGAAATTATTTATTATAACGTTACTTGGTTCGTTTCAACTATTAAAATCTATTTAGTCATCTCATTAAACATTTAAAGTTCAAGGTATTCACTAATTAATTTTAAACCAAGTATTTTTATCAGAAAAGTCCCTCAGACTTAGTGGGAACTAAGTGAAAATTGGTTTAGTTTTTGAGGAAGATAATAAATAGATATAGTTATTTCATTAGTGTCATGAACCGACATTGATACCTTGGTAACCTAATACCTGAGCTGACACTGACATAGCCTGAAGGGTTTTCCTGATCCCCATGGGTTGGTGAATATAATTTTGAATCATATAATATAAAAGAGAGAAAAAATTTACCACAAGACCAATGGAAGATAAAGATACAAGTCAATATGATCAAAACCCCAAAGGGTGAAAGTACTAGAAACAAAATAAGTATAAAAAACTCAAATAATTATATTATTAAGTACTCAACATCTAATAAGATAAAACTCAAATTCCCCATGAAACAATTGAACAACATCTCCACTAGTCACCACCAACACTTCTAATCCAAATGATCAAGAACATACACCTCCTCCAAGAGGATCTTTCCCTTTTCTCGGACCTAGAATAAAAAAATATAAAAACACCTAAAGAAAAGGTATGGTGTAAGATATAAATCATAGTAGGGTCTCGACAGGTGGTCCATAATAAAAACCATAACAATTTACCATCAATGTTATCAATTTAAATAAAACCATACATGAAATTTAATTTTTAATATTTAAAAGAAAACATTGTTTCATAATAAAATGATGGAAGATATATCAAAAAAACTTTAAAATAATACTTAATGAACATATTATGTAAAACAGTTTATATAAATCAACTGGAATAAAAAAAAGTTCCATAAATGAATGACATGTATATCAAATAAAACAACTAACCCCCCCCCCCCCCCCTTAATGGGAAATTATTTTCATCCACTCCCAATTAAGGGAAAATTACATCCACTCCCAGTTAAGGGAAAATTACATCGACTCCCAATTAAGGTAAAATTACATAAACTCCCACATAAGGTATAATTACATCAAAAAAATTATAAATTAATAATTTCAGACAATTTTAAAATACAATTTCCAAATTTATATTTACATCATTACTTCTCATTTCAAGACCAACACATAGGTTGTCATCATTTCATTGCATTTCAAAACTCCTTTCAATTTAAGTCTTTTTCTCAAGATTAACATCAAATCATTTTCATCAAAATTATTTCTAAAATCAAGACATCATTTTTCAAAAATCCACCCCACAATTTCAATTCCACTGAAATTGGGGTTCTTCTAAATTTACATGGCTATTTCAAATTAAGGATCAAATCCATGTTTTTAAATCAATTGAAAATTCATTGCATCAAAATCAATCCATTAAAGGTTTCAATCTATGGGGAAATAATCATAGAACAACCTATCATTAAAAAATCATAATACATGACACCCATAATGGGGAACATCAATGAATAATAAAGGTGTGGAAGATATAAGAACACAACCTAGAATAAAATTTAAATTAAAAAGTGTTTAGATCCATAAAATATGTGGCTATCCATAAAAATCTAAGGAGGATAGATAGAGAGAATATAAGGGAACACATGATAGGATATCCACTCATCTGAAGAAGATATAACAAGGATAAAGCCACTTTTATCTGATAAGTAAAGGGTTTGGAGGATCCAAAATTTCCTAAAGAATGATTCAGTTCATGTAAGGGAGTGCTGAAGGCCAAATAGAACGAAAATCATCCAGACAACATACTTAAAATAAAAAATTGTGAGAGTTACGTGGAGTGTAATCCCATTACAGTCTTGTAATCCTAAAAGGTAGAAAACACTGAGAAAATTATCACCTTTTTATTAAAAGTTGATTTTACCATACACATCATGAATAAAAAGTACACGACATGTAACCTTTCACGCCCTATGAAAACCTCATGGCATCTACCTGATGACAAATACACGACGTGTAATCACATTATTGGGCAAGTAATTTCCCTGAATATAGCACAAAACCTAGATTCTTTTGAAAAACCCCAAATAATTAAAGGGAAATTCACAGTTTAAGAAAGTAAATAGGATGTTACAACCTCCCCACCATAAAGACTTTATGTCCCAAGAATTCTTATTAGGAAGTTTCCATATAAAAGATATGAGGCCACTACTCTCTCATCAACGCCTCATGCTCGCATGTTTTATACAAATATGAACCAAGATTATATAACACACAGATTAAAGGTATCACCCTTACACAAAGTAACATTATCATAGAATCAGCTATACTCACTGGATTCTTAATCATAGATAAATCTGGATAACCATCAATATCACTCTAGCTCAAAACATGAGATGGATCATAAAGATACTTCTAAAACAGTAATACATGGAACACATTATGTATATACATCAACTTTGGTGGAAGTGATAAATGGTAATACACTTTCTCTACCAGCTCAATAACCTCAAAAGGTCCCAAAAAATGATGAGAAAAATTCCCTTTCTTCCCAATCCATTAATGTACCTAATGGGGTGAAACACTCAAGAACACTTGATCACTAATGGAAAAATCTCAAGGTATATAATGAAGATCAACATTAGAATTATATCGCATATATTTAGTCAAAATTATATGATGAATCAACATAATATTTTCCATTATCTCTTGGACCAGACTTGGTCCAACCAAGGAAGTCTCACAAATATTCGACCAACATAATGTATATTTATACGACCTACCAAACAGGGCCTCAAACAGAGCCATTATGATCACTAACTAGTTACTATTATTATAAGAAAAATAAACTAGTAAAAATGGTCATCTCAATATCCACTAAAATTGAGGACACATGCATAAATAATTTCATCAATAATTTGTATTTATCTCTCTCTATGACCATCTATCTATGGATGGTATGTCATACTCAACCAAACTGAAGATATCATCACCTCTTTAACGGCTCTCTAAAAAAAGAGTTAAAACATAGATCTATATTAGAGAATATAGAAGACAAAACCCCATGAAAATGAACATTATCTTTCACAAATATATTACCCAACTCCTCAAATTTGGTTGTATTATGAATGATTATAAATTGAGATTATTTCATCATCTAATAGATCACAAACCATATCGAATTATTATTTCGTTGGGTATGTGAAAACCCAACCCCAAAGTCCATTGATATCTCATCCCACTTCCTAGTCATAAGTGGAAGTGGATTAGGGAAGTCCAAAGGTCTCTGGTACATATCCATGACCTATTAGAAAGTATAACAATGAGAGGGAAAAATCAACATTGTCCCATCTCATACCAAGCCACTAGAATCGCCACCACATGTCATAGAAAACATTTGTCATCACTGGGTGCACTACCCATTAGAAATTATGAAAACCCCCCATCACAATTTTTCTCATGGATAAAGGCACAAAAAATAAACATTGAAAATGTATAATACTGTCAGAATAGAACCCATTCACCAATGGTATCCCCACCATAAAGAGAGTCCCAAATGACACAAAATTCACCATCAAGCTGCTGCTCTGGAATAATAATCTTGAGAAGAGTGGAGGTCAACTGAACACTTTCCAAGATAACTTGTTCCTATGTTTCCTATAATCCTATATGAAACTATATAGAAATGTCCATCAATTTCAACTCTTAAGAATATTATTTCAAGGCCTGGGTTATAAGTTTCTTTCTCAAAGCATCACCAATGATATTCCCTTTCCCTAGGGTATAGTCAATTCCCAAATAAGAATATTATAGGTACTCCACCCAATGCCTCTAGCAAAGATTAAAATCATTTTAAGGGAAGATATAACTCAAGGTCTTACTATCAATATACATGGTAATCCTTTATACAAAAAAGTAATTCCTCCACCTCTTATGCACATGTATCATGTCTATGAGTTCAATGTCATGGGTTGGATAATTCTTCTTGTGTGACCTAAAATGTCGAGAACCATAGGCTACCACATGATCACCCTGCATAAGAACATAGACTAAAATAGAATTTGATGTATTATCGAATACCACATAGCCCTACCCTACCTCTGAAAGAGTCAACACCAATGCAGAAGTAAAAATACATTTCATCTCAATAAAAGAACTATATCATTTATCATCCTAAGAAAATTTCACTCCCTTTTGAGTGAGATCAGTCCTCAGAGATTCCAGCATTGAGAAATACATTCCAAACTAATTATAATATCTTACTATACCCAAGATGTTTAAATCTTAAAAACATTAAATGGTTTCTCTCAAGTCATATAATCCTTAAACTTCTTGGGATCAACTAAAATACCATGTTCCAACACCACGTGTCCCCAAACAATCACTTATCAAATCCAAAAATTACATTTTTATAGCTTGTCATAGAGTCATATATTTATCAACATTTCCAAAACTACTCATAGATGATGAAAATGATCCTACTTGGATAGAGAGTAAACTAAAATGTCATCCAAAAAGACCACCACAAATGTATAAATTTACTCATAGAAGACCCCAATCATTAAATCCATAAATACTACATGGTCCTTGGTTAGACCAAATAAAATAAAGAGATACTCATAATATCATACCTACTTCAAAAGGTTGTTTTTTAATGTCATATTCTTTTATTCTGAATTGCTGGTAACCAGATTTAAGATCAATCTTTGAAAACTAACCAACCCCTTTTATCTGGTCAGAAAGGTCATCAATCTGTGGAAACAGATACTTGTTCTTTACCATAACTCAGTTGAGTTTCTGATAATAAACATATAGGTGAAGTGTTTCATCATATTTCTTTGCAAATGGAATAGTAACTTCCCAAGGTGACAAACTTAGGTGTATTAATCCTTTCTCCAAGAGATCATCCAACTGAGACTTCAACTCTTTTTTTAGTAGGTTCCATATAGTAAGAAGGTATAGAACCATCTATGTTTTAGGTAATAAATCAATAGAAAACTATACATATCTTACTGGTGTCAAACCAGATAAATTAGAAGTAAACATATCATAAAACATGATTAAAGCTAAAGGAAGATCATCCCTCAAAAAATCCCACTCCAAATCAAAAGAAAAAACTGAAATTACATTCTCTAACTATAGATAAGAAGGTATGACTCTACTCTACATTGGGTCCCATTATCTCAAAAATATATGACCCACACCATTGGGAATTGTAAAGGAGACCTGTTGAAGATAATAATCCATTTTGGTCTTATTACCAATGAGCCAATCCATCCCAAAAATAACATCAAGAGGTTTCATGTAAAGGACCAAAAAATCCTAAGTAAGCTCAATATCTGGTAAAGAGAAAACACAAGTAGGAAAATGTAGACCGTACTCTCTCTTCATTCTGAGGGGAGTATTAATATCCATCACATAATAAAAAATACCCATTAGAATATTTAGCAGGTTCACAATAAAAATTTATATAAATGAAAGAGATATATTAGTATAAAATAAATAAATTTATAATTATGAATCTACAATGATGGTACCTATCATAGTCACTGAATATGGATAATATTCTTTTGAAGACTCTTCCATTGTGTGAATAATCATCATTTCAGATGTTTGTACCTTGAACCCCTTTGTTCATGAAGAATCTGATTGCACTGAAGTAATTTTAGGTGCTGATGATCCTGTTATACTATAAAGAGTATAAAATAAATGACCAAATTTATGTAGATGTCCTGAATGAACACAAGAACTACATATATTTGGTTCCTCTAAAAAAACATGTCTTGAATTCCCAACCTTACTAAATTGTAATAAGGTCGAAGGTTCTATTCAAGGAACTGTAGGAGGTCTAGAGGATTCCTACTGTCAAAAACCCCAATGAGAATAATCATGATTTCTATTCCATTTATGGGAATTCATAAAACCACCATTTGGAGAAAAAGGATCCCCCTTAAACCATAACATAACAACTAGGTCAACCCAACCATTAATGCCTTATATAGTACGTCAATATAAGAAGAGAGATTCAGTAATAAGTACTTTGAACAAATATTTGGTTGACGACCCATCTCAAACCATCAATTATTCATCTTCTCATTTGATAAAATATCAAGTTCAAAGTATAAAAGCTCATAAAATCACTTCTCATACTCCATCATGATCTAATCAACCTATATAAGTTTGAAAAATTCCATAGCATTAACTAGTACCATGAAATATGGGTTGAAATTATCATTGAAAAAAAAGCCTAAATTCTTTTCACTCTAATCCATCTTGATTCTTTACTATTACCATCAAATTCCACCATATCCTTCTAGGCCCCTCTAGCTTGAAGGTGGCACATTTAACCATAATCGAATAAGGAATTTTCAAGAAATAAAATAAAAGCTCTATATTTCTCAACCAATCCTCAACCACTTGAGGATCATTAGAGCCTTGGAATTTTGGTGGATTCTTATGAAGGAACTCTTGATAATGATATCAACATTAATCCCTCTAAGGTTCCACCACTAGAGCCTAAATGGGAACGGGTGTAGGTTCTTTTCCCCGAGCATGGACATCACACACAATAATTTCAATGATATTCTGGTCAATGAGAGGATATAATCACTGTGGTTCACTAGTAGCTTCCTCCTGGAGCCTATTCACATGTCTTATCATAGGCATGATGCACCAAAAAATCAGAAAGATTATTCAAAACAACATCTCAAACAAGACTAATAATAATATTAATCCCATTGTTTAAGGTATATGTTGGTTGGAGTAGATTACTCAAGAGGGGGGGTGAATTGAGTAAATATAAAAATTTCTGATTAAAAATTATTTCTAAAAGGTTTCCCCAAAAGGTTAAATACAGGTCAGTTAATCAAGTTTATACTGTTATAAATGTTTGAATGTTTAAATAACTTCTTAGAAGATTGATTAGTTCTCAGTAATCTTAATGTCAGTTATTAAGATTTCTTTTGAAGCTATTATATTAAGACAAGACAATTATAACTTCTTTCCAAGATTAACTATCAAAGTGAATTTAGTGATATCTAAATTATAAAGTAAAGCAGTAAAATATAGAAGACTAAATTAATCAGCACATCAGATATGAAATAATTTGTTATGTCTCAAGCCGAGACCTAATCCACTCTACTTGGTGATCACCTACCACTAACCAGTTTATATAAATAAACTTGATCCACACCCTGGATCAGGGTTTACAACAGTACACAAGACTATCCAAGCCACACAAGGACCTCTTCCACATTTCTTCATGGGTACAAACAACCAAACAACACAGGGACGTCTTCCACACTTATCGTTGGTATAAACAAGAGTAAATGAATGTTTAAGTAATGATATCATGTATCCTTCAGTTTAATGTAGGAGACAGAGTGTTTTGTAATACATATACACACTCTCCTCAAAAGTTAATAAAATTATACACAATAGAGAAAAAGTATTGAGATAGGTTTAGATGTTCTCTGAGTGTTAGTCATTGTAGCTCTGGACTTCTGAGATGAGTCAGATGCAGAACTCAAGTCCTCATATAGAAAATAGAGTGTCACAAGTCAGACAGATCCAGCTTGTGTTCTTCTTGGTGTTTTATAGTGCAAAGTTGTTCTCGAGATTCTAGGATTCCAGTATGCTTCGTGTGTTCTTCAACAGAGTCTAGTTAAATGAGACAATTCTCTAAGTGTATTCTTTTTTCATTCTCATTATCACCATCTTGTTTTCTTTTTCAGTATCATGAAACTTCTCTCGTGTATATCCTCATTTTGTTTCTGGGCCACATTACACTTTTATCTTGGAGTGCTTGTGTTTGAGCCAATAGGTTGCATGTATTCTACACCTCATACCTCATACTGTCAAGGACATGTCTATAAAATAAACATTAATTATGTCAGTGCATTAATATCTTCAAATATGACCGTTAGATATAAAAATCAAAATACCACAAAACATATTAGGAAACAATGTCACAGTATGTCATGGAAATGGTGTCTCCTTCACACGGTGTCTGGATTGGTCACGGTGTCTTATGGTCACGGTGTTTAGATGTCATGGTGTCCGGATGTCATGGTGTCTGGATGTCACGATGTCCTGTTCATAGTGTATGCTTCACAGTGTCTTATTCACGGTGTATTTTTCATGGTGTCTGCTTCACAATGTCTAATGGTCACAGTGTCTTGTTCATGGTGTCTTCTTCATGATGTCTCAGACTTGGACAAATATCTGTATTCAGACTTAAGCATTGATATTCAGGAAATGAATTAAACTTAATCATTTTTTAGGGAAATCATTATAAAGTGAATCAAAAGATAGTATATAGTATCCATACTGAGTGTATAGAACTTAAGAGCTTTGGATAGATTTTACTAAGCTATTGTACATTTGATGTGAGATAGATTACATAGATTTAACATAGTTTAGTGACTAAATAATATTTGAGATCATTAAAACATGATCAATACATGAGGAGTCCAATAATCTCCCCCTTTTTGATGATCACAAACCATGTAGATTTACAATGTATATTTTTTATAACAACATATATCAAATTCATATAACATATATATAGTGAGTGTTCTCTTCTCCTATATTTTTCCTTATATTTCTCCCATACCTTTTTCATATAATTCTCCCATATTTTTTCATATATTTCTCATATATGAATTTATCTTATATTTCTAACCCTTTTGGGGTTATCAAAAAGTTGGAGGGAAAAGAAAGACAAAAGAGACCAGAAAAATGCATAATGTATTAGATAAAAAGAGAAGAATTACAAAAAGTAAAACAAATGAAACAAGATTTCCATCAAATTAAAGTAAACATTGTCCTTATTCACCGACTGGTCGTCTCTTTTCCTTTAACAGCAGTAGCAGAATAGGAAGCCATAGGAGCAGAAGTTGAGGTAGAAGAAGGAAGTGAGATGGTTGATAGAGAAGGTAAAGGAATGCCTTAAAAGATAGAGGGATCCAGAGTAGGTGAAGTAGAAGACCAAGCCAGTTATTGATCAAGGATCACAAGCCTAATCTGACTCAGTTCCTGACTAACAGACAAAGAAGTGGAGGCTAGGGAAAAGGTGAATGTAGGAAAACCAAGTCTTAGAGGTGCAGCCATAGGAGCAACAATGGATGTACTCTGGACATGAAGATAGGGCCTCATAAGTTTGATAAAATATGCAAAGATCTCTCCACCATACTGCATAGCCTTCTCAAAGCCATCCTTGATTTCCATAAACTTATCCAACAGACGAGTGAACTCTATGAGCTTTTGAACTTGGGTCTTGAAATCATGAGTAACAGGAGTAATACTCAGATTTTCTACAAAATATTTAAAGTGATTGGTCATGTCAGTCTTAGAGAAGATTCGGTTGAAGTTGAAATCCAATTTCTTGGAAATTTCTTGCTAAGAATCATTAGAAATTTTTGAATGGATTTGGACCAAATCAATAACTCTAACACTGTTCTTGATGAATTCATATAGATAATATTTATTGAAAACACTAAGAATAGTTTGAAGTTCTTCTTTGACCATTTTTCTGAGAAGGTCACTGTCAAGGGAAGGTTGAGATAATTGCTCGGATGCCTTAGAAGCATTGACAGCTGAGGTCAGAGATTTCATTTGGTTTAGCACTTTTTGAAGACACCCCTTATATTCACCAGTGAGCTTGTTAAGATTAACAATAAGCTCTCTCATCTCCTTCACAATCTGTTGGTTCCTTTCAAAAACCTTTTCAACTAAGAAAGCTAAATGAGGTTGAATCTGGGACACCAAATTCTGTGGGGTTTGAGGAACAGCATGTTCTACAGTATGAGAAGAAATCTCTAATCTTGAATGCATATCTTTCTTCATTTCTTCAATCATACCTCTTAGAGTCTTCACTTCATCACTAAGTAGTCTATTTTCAACTCTAACTTCCTGAATCTCATGAAGCATTTTGGGTTGAATCTTCAAAATAAATTTTTCCAACAATAGTGAGGCATCTTTCTCACATAGATGAGTTACAAGAGCAGGTTGAGAATTTAGGACTTTTTCCAACACCAGACAAAAGGGAGGCTCCAAATTATTTCAGATCATCTTTACTCACCGAGGATGGTTTTTCTAATGAAGGTTCAGAAATAATGACTAATACAGGCTCAGGTTCCTTCTCAAGGGCAAGATTAGAGACATATTTCAATTGGAAGATAGTATAAAGGTAAAGGTCTTTTAATGAAACTCTCCGAGAGGCATCCACATCAAAAAAACTGGGGAATTTATAGAAATTTTATACAGGGATAGAAACTATCGGGTTTGGTACTTCAGTAGATTCCATATTCGGGGGTTAATCCCCCTCAATAGTTGCATCTTTCTCAAGACTAAGAAGCCTAGGGTCTTAATCTAATTCCACAAATTCATCTCTTAGTTCCTCACCCATTTCTTTCCTAACCAGCTAAAAATCCAGCTCCATCTTTTCCTCAACCAAAGGAATGACTTCAAGAACAGATTTTTCCACTAGGAGTTCTTCAAGGTCAGCTTCTTTCATAACATGTAATTCTTATTCTACAGTTTCTTCCACAACACACTTTTCAGTGTCTTTGACCACATACTATGTTTCTACCTTAGGTTGATCTTCCAGATTAACAACAACTTTCAAAGCAGGGACTTCTTCTTCACTTACTACATGTGGGACAGAAGTAATGTCTTATTTATCAAAAATTGTTTCCATAGGAAGCACAACAACCTCTTCGTCTTCTTCTTCAGAATAGTCCACAATCTCATCTGGTTCCAAACTAGGATTAGAAATATCTCTTGGTCTTGAGGGATGTTCTATTGGATTTAATTTTTCATAAATTCTATCATTGTCTTCCACCCCTGCCTTTTTCCAAGGATTCCAATTGATTTTAATCCTCTCGATAGTGACTTTTGAAAGGCATAACTCACAATCCTTGAAAACATCCTCATTAGGTATAACCATACCTTTGGCATGAATCATGGCTAAGATAATCCAAGAGTAAAACAGGGAGGTTGACTTGGATGTGGCTTTGATCAGTTCACACATATGGTGTATGATATACTTACAAAGGTTGATCTTATGCCCATTTTTCATAAGATTAATTGTAAACACATCCTAATATTTTAGAACTGAAAAATCACATTTTCTTGGGATAATCAGGTTCTGTATAAACATAAACAACAGTCTTGATTCTCCATCTATTTTGGCAGCAACGACTCTTCTCTTAGTGCCATTTCCGGTTAAGCTTTTCAGAGCATCTTCCAACACAAAGAACTCACTAGAAGGTGGAGGTCCTCTCTGATAGTCCTCACAAATGCCTTCATGAGGTATCCTAAGGCATGCAGCCCATAACCTTGAAGAAAATGAGAATTTCTATCCATTTATCCAACTTTTCACAACATACCCATCTTTAGAATCAAAGGATAAGTGAACATATTGATAAAACCGAGCCACTAGCTTAGGATAGATAGGTCTATATTCCTTCTAAAACTACTCTAACCAGCCTAGCTCTTTTAAAACATTCAGAACTAAAGACTTAATTAACATAAGACATTTGGGGAAAACCTCTTTCTCAGGTACTAAAAATCGGTTTACCGGATTTGGGTTTAGAGGACCTTCAGGTGCTAGCTTGGGTGTGATTTTCTTCTTCTTTGAGCTACGTTTCTTAGGAGTCGACGATGAAGGGTATTTCATCCTGGGCATTCACCGAAGGTTCAAGAGAGAAGTTTTAAAGGGTAAAAGAAGGGTTACAAATTGAGTGATTTGAAGAGAGCTCGAGTAAAGGAAAATTGATACTTCATTTATTTTATCATTTAAGAATACTAAACGTCGTAAAAGTAAAAACGCGAGAAAATAAAGAGGTTAAATGAATAATTACTGTGATACAGTGTTTTAATTCATAAATAATAATCATAAAGAATCATTATTGTGAGACTACATCAGGTTTTTACAGTGAGACAGTGAATGACTATTATGGTGAGACAGTAAACATGAACTTTATGGTGAGACAGTAACCATGAAATTTATGGTGAAATAGTAAATATGAACTTTACGGTGATACAGTAAATATGAAATTTATGATGAGACAATAAACATGAACTTTATGGTGTGATTGTAAACAAACTTCACGATGAGACATTAAACATGAAATAGTATGACATACAACAGTAAGACATAAAACAATAAAATATAAACCAGTAAGATATAAACCAGTAAGACATTTAATTAATATTTATCATGCCTAATTCATGTATGATGTAATCTATTGTTTCAGAATTTAGTGGTTCTCTGAATATATCAGCAAGCTCATACTCAGTACCAATGAATTCCAAAGTGATATCACCCTTTGGATAATAATATCTCAAAAAGTGATGTCTTACATCAATATGCTTTGTCCTAGAATGTGAAATTGGATTTTTCAAAATGTTAATAGCACTTGGGTTGTACCAAATTATAGGTATATTCCTGAATTGATATCCATAATCTAGTATTATGTGTTTCATCCACAATATTTGTGCACAATAGCTTACACAGCTATGTATTCATCTTATATAGTAGATAATTCAACATAATTTTGTTTATTACTACACCATGATACTAATGACTTGCCTAAAAAGTGACATGTTCCAAAGGTTCTTTTTCTATCTAACTTACAACCACCGAATTCAGCATCAGAATAACTAACTAATTAAAATGATTTTCCTCTAGGATATAACAGTCCTAGATTGGGTGTATTCTTGAGGTATTTTAAAATTATTTTTACTGCATTTAAATGAGATTCCTTAGGATTTTATTGAAAATGAGAACACATACACACACTAAACATAATGTCAGTTTGACTAGCAGTTAAGTAGAGTAAAATTCTAATCATTCCTCTATAAGTGGTTTGATCAACAGATTTCCCATCTTCATCTTGATCCAACTTACAAGTGGTACTCATGGGAGTGTCACTACTTTTAGTGTTATCTAATCAAAAATGTTTTAGAATATCTCTAGTATATTTACTTTGAGTTAAAATAATACCATCATTATTTTGAAAGATTTGAAATCTGAGAAAGAATTTTAGTTCACCCATTAAACTCATTTCAAATTCATTTTGCATCATTTTAGAAAAATCAACACATAAATAATTTCTTGAAGATCCAAAGATAATGTCATCTACATATATTTGAACAACTAAAACATCATTTGAAATTCATTTTATAAAAATATTAGGATCATATATTCCTTTTTTAAAACCTTTTGAAATAAGAAAATCACTCAACCGATCATACCAAGATCTTGGAGCTTGTTTCAAATCATATAAATCTTTTGATAATTTAAAAATATGATTTGGAAAATGGGGGTTCGTAAAACTAGGGGGTTGTTCAACAATGACATCCTCATCTATATACCCATTTAAGAATGAAATATTAACATCCATTTGATATAGTTATAAATTCATATGTGCAGCATAAGCAAGCAATATTCTTATGGCTTCGAGTCTAGCTACTGGTGAAAAGGTCTCCCCATAGTCAATTTCTTCTTCTTGACTATAGCCTTGTGCCACTAATCAATCCTTGTTTTAAACTATGTTACCAGCCTCATCTACCTTGTTTATAAACACCCATTTAGTGCCTACAGTGAATGTGTCCTTAGGTCTTTCAACAAGTTTCCAAAATTTGTTCCTTTCAAACTGATTAAGTTCTTCTTGCATAGACACCACCAAAAATTCAACATTAATAGCATCATTAATGTTTTTGGGTTCAAGTTGTGACAAGAAGAATTGATGTTCAACATGATTTCTAAGAGAACCTCTTGTTTGAGTTCCTTTTTCTAGGTCTCCTACAACAGCATCTAAAGGATGGTTCTTAAGAGTTCTAACAGCTCTAGAAAATGAGAGACTAGTGATTTTAGGTTCATCAACATGTTCAGGGTTATTATGGCTTGAGTCTATGGAATTTCCAGAACTGGAAGTTTTCATATATTCTTTCATAGAATGGTTTGAGGATTTTGGATTAATGTTCAGATTTGATACATCATCCTCCAAGTTCTCTTGAATGGTTTTAGGCTCATGTGGATTTGTTTCATTAAATTTGACATGGACAGATTCTTCCACAAATTTAGTTCTTTTATTGAACACTCTATAGGATTTACTGGATATGGAATATCCTAAAAGATACCTTCATCACTCTTAGATGTAAATTTGTCAAGATTGTATTTATTATTAAGAAAATAGACTTCTTAGCCAAAAACATTGAATTAGTTAACCTTGGGGTTTCTTTTGTTCCATAACTCATAAGGAGTCCTCTTAAGAATAGGTCTGATTAACACTCTATTGATTATGAATCATGTTGTATTGATATCTTCAGCCCAAAAATAAATAGGTAGGTCATATTCACTAAGCATTGTTCTATAAATATCTTGTAGGGTTCTATTTCTTCTTTCCAAAACTCCATTTTGTTGAGGTGTTTTACGAGCAGAGAAATTGTGACTATAAAAAATTTGTGAGCAAAAGGATTCAAACTCTTGATTTTCAAACTCATGGCCATGATCACTTATTAATAATTTAATTCTAATTCCACTAATATTTTTCATAGACTTGGCATATTTAGTAAAATAAGAGCAGGATTCACTTTTGTGAGCCAAAAAGAAGGTCCAAGTATATCTAGAAAACTCATATATAAGAACATAAACATAGTGATTACCATTTAAACTAGAAACTCTAGATGGTCTAAATAAATCCATGTCAACCAGTTTGAGAGGTTGAGAAGTTGATACATATTTCATTGGTTTGAAGGAAATTTTCTGTTGTTTTCCCTTTTGACAGGGATTACACACTTTTTCATTTGGAAACTAATGTTAGGGTAAGTCTTTAACTAAGCCTTTTCTATTTATCTTTCTAAGGGAGTGAATATTATAGTGTCCTAGTATCCTATTCCAGAGCCAATACTCTTTATGAAATACACTTAAACATGAAGCATTTTGAGAAGCTAAAGAATCTAAGTTAACAGAGTAAACATTTTCATTTCTTAATGTAGAAAACAGTAATTCATATTTATAATTAAAGACATTTCAAGAATCATATTCCAATCTAACATGAAATACATCATAACATAATTGTGAGATACTAAGTAGATTATATTTTAATCCATTAACAAACAATAATTTAGAAATTAAAACTCAGTTAGAGTTACCGATTTGGCAGAGGCCAATGATCTTTCCTTTGGCTTTGTCACCAAATGTGACATGTCCTCCATCTATTTTTATTAGATTCTTGAAGTATGATTAGTCCACTATCACGTGTCTTGAACATCCACTGTCCAAGTACCGTAAACTTTTATAGAAACTCTTTAAGTATCTTTCTTACAAAATGATTAATCAAAAACAGATTTTGGTACCCATACTTGTTTGGGTCCAGTAATATTAGTAATAAGTGCTTTAGGAACCCATATCTACCTCATTGGTTTCCTATAAGCATTAAGTAAAGTATTTGAAAAATAAACTCTATTTGGTCTAGAAAAACTTGAAACAGTAGAGGATGTATCATAAATAGAATTAGTTGATTTTTGTCCATAACTGGGAGTAAAACTATATGTCATAGATTTTGAAACAAAATTTATTCTACCAAGATATCTTTTTCCAGGTTGATAACGAATTCCAGTTTTGTATTTAGGGGAAATTTATTTTTCTAGAATTTGAGTAAGGGTATTCTTCCCATTGGTAAACCTTTCATGGTTATTCTTCAATTTCTCATTAGAAATTTTTAATTCATTGTTCTCTTTGAGCAGTTGAGCATTTTTCTCTTTTTTAGTTGTGAGTTCATATTTAGCAGTCATAGTTAGATAATACTATTTATTCAATGATTTATATTTGCCTTTTAGTTCATTTCATTTTTCTTCAAGCATGGTACAGTATTCAAAAATTTCTTCACTATTCATATTTTCAGAGTCACTCACATGTTCATAATAGTATAAATTATGTACAGAAGAGTCCAGTGTTACCTTAGACATGTTTTTCATAAAACACATAATGGATTTCTTTTCCTATTCATCATGTGATGTTTCTGAGTCACTTGAACTATCCTCATAAGCACTCCAGGTTGATTTCATGGCCTTTTTATGATTCCTGTCTTTGTCCTCATATTTCTTTTTGTACTTGAGCTATGGACAGTCAGCTTTGATATGTTATTTTCACTTACATTCATAGCAGACAATATCATCAGTCTTGTCACTTCTTTATAGTCCTTCTTCCAATTTCATTTTTGTTCATATTTTCCCTTAAAGTTAGTCTTTAGAAAAAGTTTCTTCTTATAAAATTTCTTGGATCTTCTAGATAATTGATCCATTTCCTCATCACTATCAGGTGATGATTGTTCACTTTTGGAACTTTCTATTGAAGCTTACAATTTCCCTTTGTCTTTGTGTTTAGAGGTGGGGGTCCTGAATGCAATAGATTTCCTTTTTGGTTCATCCTACTCTTCCTTATTGACTTTCAGTTCCTCTTCATACATCATCATTTTCTCAATGAGTTCTTTTACAGGTAGCTTGCTAATGTCGCATGATTCTCTAATAGAGACAGAGGTTCCTCTCCATCTGTCAGTAAGACATCTGATAATTCTCATGATTTGTTCCTTGGTAGTGAATGCTCTTCCAAGAGAAATAATTGTGTTGACAATCTCATTGAACCTAAGATACATGTCAGAGATAGGATCATTAGTTTTAATTTTAATGTTATCATATTTAATAGTATAAGTATTAAGTCTCATTTTTTTTACACTATATGTTTCTTCATCTGAGAGAGAGAGAGTATCCCAAATTTCAGGGGTAGTTTTACAATCAGAAATTCTATTGAATTATTCATCTATAATGGAAGACCAAATTTCAAAACTCATACTATCTAAGTGAATTTTCATTTTAATTTTCTATTGAGCATAGTTGGTTCCATTAAAGAATGGTGTTCTATTGGCTGCATCACCTTCCAATCTATTATCCATAATATAGAAATACTTTGAAAGATCTATAAATTTAGAATTAGTAAAAATTTTCAGATCTTCAAAGTACAACTACAATCACAGTTGAATATGGTTAAACGAAGTCTTAATAAACAACCTTTGATACCAAATGTTGGTCGGAGTAGATTACTCAAGAGGGGGGTGAATTTAGTAACTATAAAAATTTATAATTAAAAAGTATTCCTAAAAGGTTTCCCCAAAATGTTAAATAGAGCCCAGTTAAAAAAGGTAATATTGTTATAAAGGTTTGACTATTTAAATAACTTCTTAGAAGATTGATGAGTTCTTAGTAATCTTAATTCCAGTTATTAAGATTGATTTTGAAGCTATTCTATTAAGACAAGACAATTATAACTTCTTTCCAAGATAAACTATCAAAGTGAATTTAGTGATATCTGAATTATACAGTAAAACAGTATGATAGAGAAGACTAAATTAATCAGCACAGTGGATATGAATCAAGTGGTTCAGTATCAATCCGAGACCTAATCCACTCCACTAGGTGATCACCTGCCCCCAAGCAGTTTATATAAATAAACTTGATCCGCACCCTAGATTGGGGTTAACAATAGTACACAGGACTTTCTAGGACACACAGGGACCTCTTCCATAGTTCTTCGTGGGTACAAACAACCAGGCCACACAAGGACCTCTTCCATACTTATCGTGGGTATACATAAGATTAAATGAATGTTTGATTAAGGATATCATATATCCTTTAGTTTAATGCAGGAGACAGAGTGTGTTGTAATACAGATACACACTCTACTCGAAAGTTAATAAAATGATACACAATAGAGCATAAGTATTGAGACAGGTTTATAAGTGCTCTGAGTGTTAGTCTTTGCTGCTCTGAACTTATGAGATGAGGCAGATTCAGAACTCAAGTCCTCATATGGAAACCAGAGTGTCGAAAGTCAGACTGATCCAACTTGTGTTCTTTGTGGTTTTTTACAATGCGGAGATGTTCACGGGATTCTAGGATTTCAATATGCTTCATGTGTTCTTCAGCAGAGTCGAGTTGCATGAGACAATTCTATAAGTGTATTCTTCTGTCATGCTTATTCCCACCAGCTTGTTTTCTTTTTTAGTATCGTTAACTACTCTTGCGTATATCCTCATTTTTTTGTTGGGCCACATTACTCTTTTATCTTGGAGTGCATGTGTTTGAGCCAACATGTTTCATGTATTCTGCACCTTGTACCTCATACTGTCAAGGACATGTCTACAAAAGAAACATTAATTATGTCAGTGCATTAAAATCTTCAAATATGACCGTTAGAGATCAAAATCAAAATACAACAAAACATATTAGGAAATAGTGTCACATTATGTCATGGAAACGACGTCTCCTTCACACGATGTCTAGATTGGTCACAGTGTCTTGTGGTCACGGTGTCTGGATGTCATGGTTTCTGGATGTCACGATGTCTGGATGTCATGGTGTTTTGTTCACAATGTCTACTTCATGGTGTTTGGTTCACAGTGTCTTGTTCATGGTGTCTGCTTTACGGCGTCTGCTTCACGGTGTCTCCTTGTCACGGTGTCTTGTTCACGGTATGCGCTTCACAGTGTCTTAGACTTAGGAAAATATCTGTATTTAGGTTTAAGCAGTGATATTCATGAAATGAATTAAACTTAATCATTCGTCATAGAAATCATTATAAAGTGAATCAAAAGATAGTATATAGTATCCAAACTGAGTGTATATGTCTTAAGAGCTTTGGATAGATTTTACTAAGCTGTTGTACATTTGATTTGAGATAGATTACATAGAGTTAACATGGTTTAGATAATAAATAGAATTTGTGATCATTAAAACATGATTAATACATGAGGAGTCCAATAGTATCAAGATTTAGATTCAACCAATCCAAATCAAAATAAGACAAAATTCTAGAATCAGATCAAATTATTCCTCAAGATGCCTTTCCTGAACCAACATTGTGACTTAAGGTTAATTTTTGTGAGATATAGATAGGAACTCACTCACAACTACCTTTTATGCCCCATAAAGACATCCCAAACTATATACTGACAGCTAGAAAGATTCTTAACCCTCCTCTAATACAAATTTATCATGAAACGTCCCAGATACCATGATACCTCATTACCCAGGCCAATATTGACAAGTCCCAAATGGAATTCCCATTCCCCATGGGTTGTTAACTGGCACCTATAATCGTACAAGATAAAATAGGGAATTAATTTTACACAAGAAAAACAAAGGTTAAAGATTCAATTTAGTATGAAAAACCCTCCAAAGGGAGAAAGTTCCTGAAATAAAATAGGTATAATAAAACTCAAAGCATTAAATAATCAAGAACTCAATATCTGATAAGATAAAATTCAAAAATCCAAGGTAATAAGTGGAAAACATATCCACTAGTCACCTCTAACACTCTGGCCCCAAAGGATTAAGAGCATCCATCTCCTCCAAGAGGTTCTTTCCCTTTTCACATACCTGGTATAAGAAAATCTAGAAATTCTCAAATGAAAGGGTAGGGTTTCATCTATAAATCTTAACAGGGTCTCTCCAAGTTTTCTATAATCAATACCATAACAATTTACAACCAATGATATTAATTTAAATTAAAATATGCGTGGAATTTAAATTTAATATTTAAAAAAAATTATTTTTTCATAATTAAAGGATAAAAGATATATCAAAACATATTTCAAATAGGCTTAAATGAACATTTTATATACAACAGTTTATATAAATTAGTTTTAAATAATAAAATAGTTCTATAAATCAACAAAATTATATCAAATCAAATAACTACGCCCCTACTTAGGGGAAAATTACTATCATACACTCCCATGTAAGGGAAAATTACATCCACTACAACTTAAGGGAAAATTACATCCACTACCACTTAAGGAAAAATTACATCAACTCCCACTTAAGAAAAAAATACGTCAAAATATTTTGAAATCAATCATTTTAAAAAAAAATTATAATGAAATTTCCAAATTTTAGTTTTCAACATGAATTTTAGTTTCAAAACCAAAAAGTAGGTTTTCATCATTACATGCCATTTAAAACACCTTTCAATTTAAGTATTTTTCTTAAGATTATCAGCAAATCATTTTCATCACTTTGATTTCCAAAATCAAGGAATCATTTTACATAAAACCACCCCCCAACTTTAATTTAATTAAAATTGGGGGTTTTCTCGATTTCAATTCCTATTTAAAATAAAAGATAAAAAACATATTTTTAAATCAATTAAAAACTAGTTTTAACATAATAAATCCATTCAAGGTTTCAATCATATAGAAAATATTCAATGAACCTCGAACATTTAAAAGGAATTAAAATGCATAACACCCACACAGGGAATGAAAATAAAGAGTAAAGATGTGAAAGACCTAAGAAAAAAACCTAGAATAAAATTAAAAATTAAATCGATTTTATATTAATCAAAAATGTGATGATCCATCAAAATATAAGGAGGATAGAAAGAGATAATATAAGGGAACACATGGTAGGATATCCACTCACCTAGAAGATATTGAATGAGGTTAACACCACCTAAATTTGAGAAGGAAAGAATTTGAATGATCTCAAATCACTTAAGTAAGGCACTGGTTCATGAGAGGGATGGATTTAGGTCAAATATAATTAAAATTATCCATGAAGGACACTTAAAATCACAACCCATGACAATTATATGGTGTGTAATCCTATTACACGTTGTGAAATCCATGAAGGATGAAAATAGTGAGAAAAGCCGCAAATTTTTATTAAAATTTGATTTTTACCTTACACATCATGAATTACAAGTACATGGAATGTAACCATTGATTCCTTGCAAAAACCTCACAAAATAGTTTTAGTGACAAACACGTGATGTGTAATCCCATTAAATAGTGTGTAATTTCATAGCAGATAGTATAAAAGACAGATTCTACTGAAAACCCCTAAACCAAAGAACCAAAGGACTATGAATACCTTAAGAAAGGTAAAATGATGTTACAATTAGGAATCTAAAACATAAATTTAAAACATAATCATTGAATTTTATAATATTTAAGGACCAAAATTAAGGGAAACCAACCTGAAACTCACTAACTTGGAAAACAACAACACTATTCCAAATCAACTTGGTATAAGATTACCTAGAGGACAGAAAAGAACATAAAAATAAAAAAATTCCTAATTAAAATCAAGAAAAATAGGAGAAATAAGAAAAACCATACCTTTAATTAATGTAAACCATCACGTTCAATGACCGTAGTAAGAATCAGCCTCAAATTTTACCTCATGAGCCTTAAGAACCAAATATTTACAAAAGACACACCCCCATTAAAAATACGTTTCTTCAAATGAATGACCACCATGAGGGAGATATGAACAAAAAATACAAATAAGATGAAAATGGTGGAAGATACCTTATCATGAAAAAATGACTCCAGATCATAGTAAACCCCCTTAGAATCACTATCTGAGGAAGAAAAGTAGAGGCCAATAGAAAAAATTGAAGATCCCACTTGGATGGCATGTGACACACATATATAGGTATGGGGTGGGATATACTAATCTAAAATAAAGAGAAGGTTCAAATTATAAAAATATTTTTTTATGATTTGGCACTACACACAGTTTGGTCGTACAATTGAAAAACTACACACCAACTGTGAACCTTCTACTAGAGGACTTGTAGAACCACACACATCAAATGAACATGGTAATGGAAACTATGCATTGGCCATATCTTTTTAATCATTAAAATTATATATGAACTCTCATAGTCTGTGTGCATTTTCCACTAATCGTGCATCAGTAGAAAACTCCAAAACTTTTAAAAATTAAAACGACTCAGCCTAAAAATTAAGTATGATATTAAATATAACCAATTAAATATAATAATAGATAACAAATTATGGTCATGGTGTTATAATAGATTAATTTTTATAATGATTCATGTAAATATTATATCCCATCCCAATAAGAGTTGAACATGTCTTGAACGAGGAGGGATTTGAGACCCTTTCTGCGCCTTCCACTTGTTCACTAATAAGGAGTTCCTACATACAGTGTTTATAAAAATAGTGTAAAATATCCCAAAAATATACATTTCTATAATAACATCATCAGTAATTCTATAAAATAAGAAATAATTATGCTTTAGGTAGTATGGAAAATATCTTATTCAACATTCTCTTGTTTAACATTCCTTACGATATCAGCTACTAGCTATAATTTTAAAATGTAGGGAATTTTCAAATACATGAGGATATAAATAAACATTTTTTGAGGTTGAAAAGGTCTATATAGACCATGTTACATAGTGGTATTTGATAAATGATCATGTAATCAAACATGTAATAAATCAAGGCACAATGAAGATAAGTCATGTAATACGTAATCCCTGAGGTATCACCAACTCAAGGTTAAATTTTTTTCTATCCAAACAGGAAATTAATCATGGTATTAATGTTTTAAAAAGTTAACCATGAATAAATAAAAGTTATTTATATCCTATACAAACATGTATCTATCTCTTACATATGGTTAGTAACTAGTATACATTAGTATTAATAGTTGGTGGTCCATGTATAATGTTGGTTTTAGCTAATACACACCTAGAGTAATCCTGTTAAAGAGAATTGAGTTTAAAAAAAATTATTTATATTAAATTTATCCTAAAATAGTGTTTTAATAGTTTCTATCAAATTTTTATAAATAATACGTTTGAGTTATTAAGATACCACAAACCTCACTTCTAATATCATACTTTAGAATAATGTCTTGTATGACACACTTTTGAAAAAAAAAATGGTTTTATAAAACCATGTTATAAAAAATAGAATTATTATTCCAAGGGTATTCAGGAGATAAATGAATCTCCCAATTCTTAGGAAGTATCCTCTCTTCTTAATAGATTTAATTAACCTTATGTTAAAGAGAAATAGAACAATATATAAAGTGATATTTGATTTCAAGAATAATTATATGAAATAAATCAGATAATATATCCCATGGTATTTTCCAGTTATATAGACACTGAGTATATTTCTCAATACGTCAAAATTTTTCATGAAAATTTATAAATAATTAATTTTTTCTTAAACCATTTGTAACATATGAAAAAAAAATGAAATATTTAACTCCTTAAACCTTTTTTATTTTTTTATCAAGAATCCTCTAAATTAGTATCATATAATAATCAGAAGGACATGATAGTTTTTATTTGTAGAAGAATGATTATCCATGTAATGTCATAAATTAAATAAAATTTCCATTCACAACTCTATATTGTGTTGACATTCCCCATGATATAGTCAATTCAAACATATACCATGAATTTTTCTAAACCACTATGTTGTGGTGATTCAATTACTGCATATTTCCAACAATATTTTCCCTAATATAAACATGTTGTATATTATTCTCTTAATTTAACAATTTTACATTCTTAATACCTTCAAATTATTCACCCAAAAAATACTTTGATGAACCCAAATGAAAAATATTCATTTCCCTCTAATAACATTCATCAAGGACCAATAAAACTCCCCATAAATGCTAGAATTTCTATAAAATTGAATTACCTCAAATTCACTTAATATTTAAAAATTGGCCAAACTATGATGTGGATATGTCTAACATGTCATGGTTTCATAATAAAAGATTTTAATTTTGAAAAAAATAACATAAAAAAATATCCCAAAAATTTAGGTCATTTTCTTCTTTGGGAAACCAAAATCGATCCACATAAGGATATAGTGATCCTCAAAACATGATACGGTTATGTCCTCACAATTCTAGTATCTTTCGATACCTCTACAAATTTTTTTCCACAAACATAACTAGTTTTAATTTTTTATAAAAAATTGATCTATAAAAGTACATATTAAAACATTGTTGACCATTTTTCAAAAAAATAAAAAATTCCTGGTACTTTTCTTTGATAACCATCATGACATGGTTGTTTTAAGCTCCCAATTTTTAATCCATTCATGGGAACCATTTTTTTATATTATCTATATGAATCATGATTTCTTATTATTTTTAATTAAACAATTATATAAAACATGATATATTTTAGTGTCTCATAGCCTCCAAATATTTTAGAAAAAATTACTCCTCAAAAATTAATCCGCCATAGAAGTGGTTCCCTCACTACAACACAGTTTGACACACCATGATGTTTTTAATCCTCATGGTATCCCATATAACTTCATATATTAATCCTTCACTTCACTTCATGAACCATGACCTATAAAATTCCTAAGACCATGATGGTGGTTTTAGAACCGTAATATGACTGACCTCATTACGATGTGGTTCATTTTTCTTCAATAAAAACTTCTTCAAATATTATCAAATCATCATCATACTTCTTCAAGAATCAAACTATCTCATATAAATTTATTTAACATCCATTAATTGGTGATTGAAAACAAATATAACAATCATTAATCATGATTTATAATTTATCAAACAATTATTTCATTCCAACATTATCCTCTTTAATAGATTTGGTTCTAATAAGAATACATTATTTTCTGTTAATAACTATAATAGTACAAAATTAAATAGTTCTTAATTTGAAAAAAACGGTTGAAAGGTGGTTATAGTATAAAATATATTTAAGAACTCAAATATAAATCTGAATTCAAATCATAAAAAAATTATCACAATAAAATAACAATGATAAGATTCTTTATTGTTGTGAAAATAATTATCACAAAAAATATATCAATTTTTGTTTAATATATCATTAAGAATATACTTTTAGGGTATTAATAAACAATATGAAAGATCGATGATAGTTTTTAATAAATGGGGGCTTCTGGTACAATCATTTATATATGTATTTATTGAAAAGAAATGTTAATTTATACATATTAATGTTATTTTTTCTTGTCGTTCGTTTTATGTTATAAAAAATGTATTAGTGTTTATCAGCCAAAAATATTATCTAAATATCAGTTGAGTTAAATTAGTGTCTGATTTGTTAGTAAAACTTTAAGAGATACCATCACACCCTATACATAATTGTAACTAACAATCCAATATTTTTACAAAGAAAATAAAAAATCAAATGAATTATAAAGACATTATGAGGATCTTGGTGTGTCATATTAATATATTCTTGCATTGGACCTCTATATTTTATATTTAACAAATTTTGAAAAAAAACAAAATATATGGTAATGGTGTCACTATTTTTATCTAGATTTATTGGAGAATTATTATTTCCTTTTGAGGTCCTTTGATTTTGTTTTTGTAACAAAAAAATGGTTTTTCATTAATATGTTTATGGGATGAAATTTTATGTATTTAATGGGTTTGGTAATTATGTTATTGTAACATTACAGTGGGATGTAATTCATGTGTTTAATTTGATATAATTTTGGATACTTCATTTTTTTAATATATAAAGTCATTGAGAAGTACATTGTTTTGTGCTCCTAAAAAGTATATATGATACTAATTTACAAAAAATCATTTTTTTCTTATTTTTTACCCACAAATATACAAAAGAGTAACTAATGAAATAAGGTGCACTATAGGTTACAAAGATTTTATATAAAAAAATTCCTGCACAAATCCAAAAAATTTTAAAAAAAATCCAATCTGATTACACTTTTGGAACAAAAAATTTACGAATCTATTGAAATAAAATCAATATCAATTTTCTTTAGTATAAAATACAATAATTTTTTCAATAATATGTTCTTTCTTCTGACCATGAGTGTTTTCAATCATTCAAGAAAGTGAACACCATCATTAGTATGGAGTCATTTTCTTTGAACTTCTAAATTGGATAAGAGTGGTTAGTCAATCACTAAAATATAAATACTTTAAAAAAACTATGATACTATAATCCAAAATAGAAAGATATTTCATATAAATTATTTTTAATAATAATAAAATATTCATTAATCATCTATAGATGAAATTATTTTATAATATAAGTCATTATTGAGGATAATCTAGAACTTCAACCTCTTTCAATCTGGGAAATATAATATTCACTTCATCCAAAAATTAATCTATATAATATTTATACAATGGTATATAATTAATAAATTATATTCTCATTTTTTGAAACATTCAAAAATTTGAACAAATCTGCTATCTTTACACTTAGATAATCTTCACTATATAAATATATATTATAATATTTATCATCAGTTAAAAGGAATTATAAAGCTTAAATTTAAAATTTCACCATTTCAATCACTCATACCTTTCATTGAAACTTCTCAATTGGATAAACTTTTATCATTTCATGTATAAGTGATTATTAAATGAAAAACGGATATAATTACTGAGATGTGCCTTTGATTTCCACTTTGTGATAGAATATCAGAAAATTGGTTTCTATTTTTTCCAATTAATATGGAAAATTTTCATAGTAAAATTCCAGTACTTGACATGGTGCCAATCAAATTTATATTTTATAATTCCTTGAAAATGAGAAAGAAGGCCATCACTGATATTTACATTGTGGAGGCTATTTATGTGTTATGGAAATAGATTTGTTCAAATTATATAATGATGTAAAAAATGAAAATAGAATTTACTAATTTTATTCAGTTGTAGATTGATTATGTGGATCGATTATTGGTTGAAGAGAATATTGGGTTGTATTTTTCAATATATATTGAAGATAAATATTATTCCCAACAATTACCTCGATTATAATAAAATTTTCATTATTACCGATTAATGTATATTATATTCATATAAAAATATTATATATAAAATATATCCTTAATTTGGATTATAATATAATTATTCTATATATTATTGAAAAATAAGGGATTGTCCAACCGAACTCATCCAAGCCAACCTAGTTTAAAGAAAACAAGTTCAAACTAAATATGGTGTACTCCTGAAAGTTATTTTTTTATTGAAAAATAAAGTAAAGAACACCACATCAGCCCTTCAAGGAGGGATAAAGTGATGGAGATCCAAGGCATCCCCTTGGACAATGCTTTTACACTCAATGGGGAGAGAATCTAGACTATCATAAATCAAAAGCTCCTCCTCCTATCTACCCAATCTAGCCAAAGAGTCTGCTGCAAAATTGGTTTCCCTCCAACTGTAATGAACAATGTGCCCCTACTGGGTCTCTCCTTTGCAACGTCTAATGAGGTAAGTTAATTCCCAAGGGACCGCATGTCGTCCCTGGTGTACACTTTCTCATATAACTAAGAAAACTCATAGTCTAAAAAAAACATAATACAGATAATTGTATAATATTTTCAACTAAACAAATTGATTGTGAAATCATGTTTGTATGATAATTAAATTTTTCTTCCCAAAGTGTAGTCAAATTTAAAATCTATGTAAACTAAAAAGGTTGTAAATGAAAAAATTATTTTTTAAAACCCACATAATCAAGTTCATATCGAATTTATTTAATTTCTCCTTAAACTATTAGAGGATAATGTATATTTGTGGGAAACAATTGGAATGATAAGAAAACTTGAACATATACATATCATATATTATTTTTAAGAGAACAAAAAAATTAAATCTTAATAATTTTTACATCAATAAAAAATGAAGAATTCGAATTTTCATCAAGTAAGTACATAAATTACATTCTACTATATTGTTTTAACAACACAATAAAAACATCCAAATAACATCCACAATTTCTTCCCATAAACACATGAATGAAAAACTACAATATCATTATATAAAGATAATCAAATGACATTAAAAGTAAAGAAAATTTCAATGATCAATCTAAATACAGACTACTAAATCATCATCACCAAGTTTTAATTCATCAATATTTTACATCTATCATTGCATATCAATTTCTAAAGTAAAATAACACAATATATTTAAATTCACTATTAATATCCTTATAAGGGATCTATAATTGATTTAGTTTTTAATTTTCTCCAAGGTTTTTGTTGAGGCTTGAAAAGTCTCTAACACTCCTAGATAACCAAGAACTCAGGAGGTGATCTATGTTGAATAAAAAAATCACAAGGGAATTTTCAATGTAAATTAATTAGGATTGATCACAATGCATCATGATATCACCACATAACAAAATTACTTTGTGAGGTATCCACACATCAAGAAGTAAGTCACTAGACATGAAATAAAATCATCTATCACTTTCCGAAAAAAGCCTTATAATTTGTGAAATCGAGGAAGAATACTATACAATCCGCATAAAATTCCCTCATCATTTTTTTAAGACAAATGAAGCTTTATGATATCATAAAGCACATCCTCCATAGAGAACCTCATTTTCAAATACTTCTTGTTTATGGTGGTAGGTACAACCTCTATGAAACCTTGATTCCAATCATATGTCCAACGTCAGTTGCGGTAGTCAGAAGGTGATTTCATGCAGCCACAAACCTCCCCCATGGACTGCCACATGGCACACCATTTCAGGAAAATATTTATCCCATAAAGACCTATAAATACACCACTCTATAAAATAAATAAGGTTACGCATCTGTGGATTTATAGATAGAATAAGAAACCTAGAAGAAGATGCTATAAGGTTTTCTATTTTGGAAGAAGAGAAAATATTAAAAAAAAGAAGGAAACACCTCTATGAATCCCCCACAAAGCACCTCTGAAAATCATTCATGAAGTGTCTCTTCCTTGAATGAACTCTCTCATGAATGGAGATTCACAGAGGGTTCTTAATGGAGGGTGCTTCATGGAAGACCCTTAATGAAGAGTGATTTGTGAAGAAGATATTCTCTTATTTTTGGGCTACACTAACTTCATATATCAACTTCCCCTATGTAAAATTGGATGATATATAGTTTTTCATGACCCTATCTTGAAAGATTTCACCCATGAAGCATGTGGAATTCCTATGGTTATTTCATGATGAAATATAATATAAAATGAAAAGGATATACCCTAAATTATATCTTTCACTAAAGTCATTCACAGGGTCTACATCAACTCGAATGACCATGGTGGTACATATCTCTATTGAATGAGACCCTTTGAAGGGCTATATTGTCAGTGACACTACCTCAAAGTGTAGAAAATTCATAATCCCTACTATAACATTTTTTGTTAACCCTTTTATGGAATACTGTGTCCAAGCTATATGAAATTAAACAATATAGCACCATGTCCAAGTCACATGAAGATAAACTACATATCAACACCCTTACCATAAAATATTATACTCCAAACATACCTTGTGTGATAAACCCATGACTCCTTATGTGATGAGAATATGATGTCTCATGCGATAATCTTGAGCTAATTCCACACACTCTATGAACCTTTACCTTAGGTACAAGCCCCATTCAAGATTAATTGTGCACTCTCATACAATGTCATTAAAATTCCATTATCTCTTGTTTCTCATACTGATCATCACTCACATGGGATTAGAGACCTGATTTGATCATTTCATAGGCACAATTAATAATGTCCCCAAATTTGGCCACCTATAATGTATAATCCCCAACTATTTTTTATTGATGCATTTTATGAGTAAAACTCTCTAAACATTCTATTTTCCCATCTTTCATGACACAGAAATCCCTGAAACATAATGTTAAACTATGTATCCTACATATTAGTTACATGATATAAAAATACAAAACAATATACTTACAGCGTGCTAAAAAACTACATGACATATTCCCATCACATGACCTTAAACTATTCATCTCAAACCACATGGGATTAGATTTCCATAAAATAGGATACACATGATGTATCCCAGAGGGTTCAATCCCAACATTATCATTCATACCCATTCTTATGGCTTTACATTCCTCATAAGATCATTTTTATCCTTACCTCACTTGGATATATTCCTATGAGTCCATTCATTCCATTCATTTGGGTTATATTCTCTATGGATCATCCTTTCATTAGTCCATATTCCCGACAATATCATACCTCCACCTGAAGGGCCATATTCATTCTCGGTGATAACAAAAACTACATCATCTAGGCTATATTGACCACACCTATCCTAGAAGGGCTATATTATTTTCCAAACTAGACCATCCTTATAAAGTTTCTCTAATGTTTTAGTCCCACATGAACCATTACTAGACATGTTTTTTTAGTTGTTCTTATTAATCAACATTAAAATATAGGGAATGATATTTTTCACCCAATGTTAAAATGTACAAAGTTCCCTGTTAAGTGGAAGTAAACTATGTGGGTTCTGATTAATTTTAAAAAGATATATAGGAAGTCCTTTTAATGGTTATAATCCTAGCACCACAAAAATATACCACCATAATAGATGATAATAAACCCTAGAGAACCTAGTTCTGTGTCTTTAAACCATATTGAAATATAAACCAACTTCTCTAATTAACAATAAGATAAAGATGGAGAACTTTTGATATATAAATATGGTTTCATTGATGAAGAACCTATGATTAATTTATATGTTCACATATCTATGATAGCTATGATATTTCTAGATATTCACATCAACACGTGATGATAACTGATTTCTATCATGGGGGTAACTAGTCTAGTATTGTATCTTGGGAAAGATTCAAAAACATGAATTTAATCTATAAGAGAGTCCCAGAGTAGTAAATAATTCCACCCAAAAGGGTGTAATGTTCCTAACCTCCCATCCACTCAACTAATATGAGTTCCTCTTCATCATTGGTAAGAAACCCCAATGACCACCTACCTTTGGAAAGTTGGTCCATAGTAACATCCCTTTTCATGGATGTGAGATCCGTTGGGTGTTTCAGGTTACATGAATAACCCTCATTGGAAATCATATAAAATAAGAATATTAATCTGATTTGAATATTGTGAAACCACACTAATACTCTCACAATAAATCACTAGACCACTCACATATCCCATTTCATATCAAAATAAAATTGGTAAACTTGACATGAATCTTTAAATAACCAAGATATTTGAGTTTCTTTCACACAATTAGTTAAATAATTTTTCTTACTTGTGAAGCAACATTGATGGTTTCTATTATTTTTATTATTTTTTCCCTTATAGTATCTACATCATCAAAACTCCCTTCAATATAAATGAAATAATTTCAATGATATAATTAGGCCTATGTAACTGCACAAGTTGGAGCCTCATCAAATTGGAGGAATCTTTCACCCACCCAACACCTTTTGCACTAGGTGGTGAATGAAATGATTTGAGAGTAACATATGAATGGTACCAATATTACTCTATTGGTTTCACATAAATCCCTCTATGACATGAATCCCCACTAATTGTTTATCCAACAAAGAGTGGTGGTGAAGAGGAAAATGACACATGCCACCATTTCAAAACATTATAAGATCCTTTCACTAGAATGTGACAAAAAAATCAATCCATTATCTTAGGAAGATGGATCACAAGGTTGATTATGGTATCGCCTCAATGTAGGATTCTCTTATGATGGATCTTATTACCAACCACCTCCTTGAACACAATGTGCATTAATCCCCCCAAAACATATAGAATATCATGCCTCATGAGCTCTTTCTCTGGTCATTTGGACACTAGAATATAGTAAATCCCTTCAAGAAAGATATCTTCCAACAACCAAGAGTTTGGGAATATTAAAATTTCCCAAAAATAATTACACTAATATAATCTAGAAGTAATCAGTGTTTAGGAACACACCCTTACCCCACCTAGTAAGAATGTTAGTATACTATGGAATCATCTGGTGAAGCTTTTCAGTATATCGTAACAACAACTAGGGGGAAGTAAAAAACTCCCTCCCCAATATACTAAGTCTGTTGGAACATCCTAGTGACAACTTGGGGATAGGATAAAGCTTATATCCCTAATCCCTCCAAGGAATAGGCACATATCCCCATTACCACAATAGAATCCTATCAACAAATTTGGGCAGAAATAGATGGGAATGATTGTATCTATAACCACATTATATTGTGATATCAAGATATATTAGTAGAAATGGTAATAAAAATTTGTTATAATACCTTGATAACATACTCATGTGACCACTACTAGAGTAACTCCTAAACATATACTGAGAGCTACTCAAGAATGGACTCACATTCCTACTCCCATTTGGGTGGATTGTTAGGAAATCTTAGGGAATAACAAATAAAAATATTAGAGACACATTTATGTTCAAAATAAAGATCAGTGAACTATATCATCAGACACTCCATGGAAGACATAGATCCCTACAAAATTTTCATGGCCTTTCCAAATGTTTTGATAGTTTTTTAGGAGCTAGCATATATTCCCACTCTTCTTCAATGTGTGGAATGTCATATACATATCCTAATGAAAACCAAGAGACAGACATATATTCCTACTCATTATAAAGAATCAAATCAACATATTCTATGGGAAACATGGGAGTCACCTTATAATATTCCCATATATGAAGATCATTGTGTACAAAAAATTACTTAGGCTATCTAATAGAGAGTACAAAAAATATCACTAAGGGAAACTAAAATCTCTAAAGTAGGAATATATACCTATTTTTCTTAATGCTAACATTATTCAGGCCCTTTAAAAAATGTCAATGGAGCCCATGATTATAATAACACATTATAATATTGAGGAATCAACAATAGTTCTAAATAACCCCACAATATTACTACTAGAATCCCTGTAGGTCTTCCCTAGAGAACCTGTAATGATGGTCCTATTATGGTGGTATTAATATCAATCATAAGGACCATTCTTATGATGATAAATATAAAAATCCTCCTCATAGTTAGAATATTATGTGGGAATAAGGTCTTACCTTTACAATTTTCCACAAAAAGGTTATACATAGTGTATATGTTGCAATAAATCCCCCTAAAACTAGATATAAATTCATGATGATATTCTACCCCATAAGGGTGTTTGTTGTAAAATCCCTCTCTACTATAATATTTCATTTAAGTAAGAAGTCACTCTCCTCGAAAGAGAAACTTTAAAAATCCCTCATATTATGAGGCACTCAAAAGAATTAGTCTATACACACTATATGAATTATCTTTTATGGGTGGTATCCTATATCAATCGAAAGACAACTTGAGGGAACATTAATTATTTGAACCACCCTCAGATCACATAGCTTCCACCATGATAGATAAGGTTCCAATAAACCCCTCTCTCTAAAACAAGGCAGCTAAGAAATGACCACTCTGGTCAGTATAAGTAGTGGAATATATCATAGGATATGAATAAAAATAATTAGTTATGAGGAAAAAATTGGATGAAGATAGCATACCAGCCATTTTTTCCTCTATAGACCTCTAAGTTTAAAATTATGAAAAATTTAATAGGGTATTTTATACACCATATTAATCTAAAACTATGGATTAATATTCATCATTTAAAGGATAAATTTATACCTTATGTGAAATACACAAACCTCATCAAGGACACAAAATAATTTCTCCAACATATTGATTTGGTTTCCCTTTCAATGGATTGTCTCCTAAAGTTGGAAAAGTAGTGTGAGATTCTCTTATGTGCATGACTTGATGTTTTAAAGAATTTTTTCCAAATGATTTCTCACTCTCCATATAATTTTCATATCATAGTATAGGGAAGTCATGGAGAATTAGATTTTACCCCACTCGCTGACCAAAAAAGAACACCAAATTGACATTAGGTAACACCATTATTTTTGGTAGAATCACTATTAATGAGAGTTGGTATACTAAAAAGGGTTATACATTTTCCAAATATTAAAAATATTGAACATGATGAGTGTGAGATATTAAAATACTCATGAATCATGCCTCTTTAAAGGTTAAACATTCATCTCAATTGAGAATGGATAAACCTTCAGCTATAGTGTTGCTTCTAATAACACTCATCACAAACTCATAGCATCCACTACACCCAACTAATGCTTGGAAAAAATCCCTCAATATCAAGAGGGAAGAGGTTGTGGAAAACACTACAACAATATAAGATAAAACCTAGACTATAGGTCTTGGGGAATTTTTACCACCACTACCACCCCCATGGTCATCAAATCTCAAAAAGGTCTAAGATATTGTAGTGATGGAACCAGATCAACCCTAACTCATAGGGATGGGGGAATTTTACCTCAACCTCCTCCTACCTTATGGAAGTTAGTTATTTCCCAAATGTAAGAAACATTAAAAAAAATTATAGTTACCCTCATTATATGACTCATATTTATCCTAGAGTACATATATGGTAAAGGTTTTTGGTTACTCCTTTTAGATTACCCTCCAAAAATTAGTACTCTGGGAGTCATGGGTGGAAAAGAAAAAGACTCATAGGGGTCGCAAAAAAAATCTTCCACTCAATGGGAATAATAATACAAGGTATTTCTGACTAGGTACTTGATATATTCTTTAATGGTGATGAGATTATTTATCCATCTAATGATGACATGATACAATTATCACATTATGCATTAGTAAATTTCATTTTTAGTAGCCTTGTATATGATTTGGAGAATTAATATAGTGTTTAAGAACATGAGGAGGATGTTTCTCTTTGGAATATGGTCCGCGTTGAGATAGTTGAAGAAGGAATGTGTACCCAACACTGATGTCAAGATAAAAAATTTATATCCCCTCGAATTATCATTTACTGCCTCATCGATGGGTTTCAAACAAAGAAAAGGGAAATTGTGTGGCTTCATCCCATCCATTACCTGAAGAAGCTGAACTGATACAACTTAAAAAAAATTTAATCAGTATGAGGTATAGATAATAGAGTTAATGGGAAAAAATTTTGAGTTACTTATAGGAAATATTCCCATTAGGTATTCCCTCTAAGTAGAGACTCACATTCCTTATTAATCAAATATCCCTCAACCAGAAGAGCCTTCTATAACAGAAATATTAAAATAAACATATAAATCCAATGTGGGATCTAGATAACCAATTTATCTAGATAAAATAGAAGAGTAATATTATAAATTCCATCCATCAGTGTGGAAAATAGAGTCAAGTTTTAAATGTTACCCTTGACTTACTCACACTGGTTATAAAAAAATCTATAAGGACCCACCATGTTAGGATCCATTTGTCACTACCCCTAATCAAATTTTCACCCAAAAACCCATTCCATTAGAGATTATTGTAACTATTGAGTCATGGGTAGATCTAATGGAAGTTGTGTAGGGGTGGCATGCACTAGTTTGATTGAAACAAAAACTATAACCTGAATTGGTGGACATGACTCCACCTCCACCAAATTTCAAAAATATAACTTTAACAAATTTAAATGGAATTAGGGAACTATATATTCATTTGATGAATTTAATATCAAGATGTGGTCCCATTATGGGAATAATTGAACATTAAGAGAATGCTAAGCTCATATTATTCTTGTATACCCTAGAAAAACTACTATTTTTCTTGTATATCAACCTTCCATCTAGATCGATCACATAATGAGAAGACCTATATCAATAATTACTCTACAAATTCTTCTCCAGGCTAAAGAATATGATTTTCCTTAACCTCTTAAACAGAAAAAATGAAAAAATGAGTTCCTTATACATTTATTCTTGGGGAAATGGTTTGACATATTTCTCGAATGTAAAACTCCCTCAAAAATATTTTTAGGAATATGCATTAAAAATCTCCATGATTATTTACAAATACCACTCATCTCAGTAATGTACTTAGTAGGGTTCTATGATCTTTATATTTTTTCACATATTTTAGAATACATCATTCATTATATTAATCCCAAACCTTTATTAATTTGAAAAATTACAATAAATAGGATCTTAAATTTGAAAAAACAACTATTATAGTTAAGTCGGCTCTAACAACATCTCTAGAACTTAAACCTTCCCAATATTGTGTGGTTACCCATATAAAAGGGAATCAATAATAATATCAGATTTTTTAGGAAGTGAGAAAATGTGATAGGTGCACATCATATAAAGAGAGTAAGAATAAATTCTATTTTTTCTTAAATGATAAGTTCCTTAGATACTTCATTAAAGACATGGATTTTTTTTTCTAAAGCTTCCAAATCATAAGTATCTTGATCAATTTGGCTATAGTGACCACCTGAATTACTGTCTTTACCACTCAGAGTTAGGATAAACCATATATGAGTGATTTATTTTTAAATGAATTATTCTTAAAATGGAATACTATAGGCATGGTAATTTAGGCATTCCACTAATGAAAGTGGATTTTGTTTTTACAACCTCACTTAATGAATAATTATTGAAATAATTCCTAAATAAAGGTGTTTTAAAGTTTGATGATTGGATAAATAGAAAAACGATCAATCGATCACATGTAATCCTTGGTGGATAGATAATTGAGATAGTTTTTTATCTAGTTTTTTCTATAATGGTATGAACAAATTTATTGAAAAATAAATATTATAAGAGTTAGTATTCTAAAATCATATGTAAATGTAGTGACCAAATAAAGTATAGAGAATTAAAATCATTTTGATTCCCATTTTGATCAAAAACCTATTTTATTTCATTCCTTTAGTAATGGGAGAATGGGAACCACCCTTTAAAATAGATAAATGAACACCAACCCAATAAAAATAACATTTTTTTAGATGAAGAGTCTCTTAATAGATCTCTCAATGTGATTCACTTAAAAAATCCATACTCTGAAGAAGAATAAGATTCATAGGAATCGAATTTCTACCTAAAAATTGAGGAGTAGATGCAAGAGGTCTCCAAGGTTCATGGGGACAATTAATACATGGTCAAAATATATCTTCTTATTCATTAAATATCCCATGTGAAATTATATATGATTCCAAAACCTAAATACATTCTCTTTAGTGCTCTCGTCAGGAGAACCAATCTAGCTTTGAATTTTCCAGTGATTTTTCCAATTTGATCATATTAGAGGACTAATTGGAAAGAAAAAATTCACATATTCAACATCAGAATGTGGGAATGATGGATCAATAAAAATCACAAGTGAAAAAATACCCCTAAAATTTTATCAGGAAGAACTTTTTTTAGCACATGCGACTCTGTATTCTAAGACCCAAACTAAGGATCAACCTCAAGGTGGGAGGATTTGTCCTTTAGCTAAAAAATATGACATCATGAAGTATATTATAGTCATAAAAATAGGTCTTTCAATATTGGATTCCATTTATTTATCAAAATAGGTCTGGGAATCATTTTTATAATCACTTTTAATCTCTTAAGAGTTAGAAGATGATGTTTTTTCTGCTGATGTTTATTACACAAAGATTGATCCAAATGAATTTTATGCAGTTATCTTATTAACAATATAAGATATAAAGACTATTATACAAGTATACATCAGAACCTTATATGTATTTGGTTAATTTTATGAGGGTAATGTGTATTGAGTTTTTATTGAAAATGACCCTAGAATCAATCTCAAGCCAATATGGATGCTATGATTATTGGGACACAATGAATCTAATTTATATCCCAACACTATGTCAATATAGGGGTATGATAATATTAAATAAAATCATCTTTTAAAAATCAATAATTGAGTTAAATTAGAGGATCTCATCTCTAACTCTAAATTAGAATTGTTTTATAGGACATAAATTTCAATGTTCCTCTAAGAAGACCTTGGTTTCATCAGTATGCGATAGTTCCTCCATCATATCATTAGTGTCTCAAGTAATATATTGATAGACATACTAGGATATTGTATAGAGATAAATCTATTTTTGAATCCTACGAGTCTTAATATATTGATGAAGTATTTTACTAGGGAGAAGGAAAATAACCCAGGACAGAAAATGTTTCTCAATCCATTACTCCAAATAGTTTGGAGATAGCCCCAATCAACCAATTTAAAGATCATAATAATGAATATATACTTCCCATCAATAAAATAGATATGGTAACCTCATTTTCAATAATATTATACACTACATTCATGATATTAGTCCCATATGTTGAAACTAGCTATAGAAAAATGGTTGACAATTTTGTCAATGAAAATGAAGTCTCAATTGAAAATACCGCATATTCATCCTCATGGTCTAAAAAATTCCTCACATCACATCTTGGATCGAAAGATACCTCCACATTACTAGTGAAGAAGAAAAAACTCATCATATATCCCATGTCTCTGGAAATCAACACTTCTTTCACCTCTAGTGGCAATGGATAATAATTATAGCATGTTTAGAATTTCTTTGACAATGATGCAGATAAATTGGTATCCTTTGAATTTAAAAATTCCTCCTTATAAATGATGGAAGTTGAAAATATTCTTTTATCATCTCTTGAAATCAAGGATTTTGAAACCAATTCTTCCCTTGATAACCATATAGAGGGAGGATAGATTTCCCCAAATGACATCAATGATTATACTTAAATATCCCTCATAATGGGGATGCCTCTTCAATATCCGTAGAAGATATAAATAAACAAAAAATATATCTTTACTTAAAAAATTCCCTTGACCACTCACTTCCATTAATAATAAGGTGGATAAAGAAGAATAATATCTCAAAGATATAGATCCCTCATTCGAGGAAGGAATATCTACCACCATTGATGAACTCAGATTGGTAAATCTAGGTACAAAGGAAGATCCAAATACCATATTAATTAGTACCACCATGTCTTCTATAGAAAAAGATACCAATAACTTTTTATTGAAATAACATCATGATTTCTTCACTTGGAATTATATAAAAAATCTCAAACATGATCCTAATGTGTTAACTCAACATGTCATCTTACTCAAGGATCATCATGGTTATAAGTAGGAAACAAAGAGAATGCATCTGGTTCATACTACTATGTTGAATTCAAAGTCAAAAGTCTTTTCAAATTTGACTTCATTCAGGAGGTACAGTACCCAAAATAGCTTCACAATATTTTCCCAGTCCTGAAAACGAAAGGAAAATTTAGTTACATTAATTTCAAGGATCTAAAATGGATTTGATCAAAGAATTATGTCCTAGTCCTGATTACAAAAATTTTGATTGATGAAATTTTCATCTATTAAGATATCTCCTTTATGGAAATATATTTAGTATATGACCAAATCTGAGTGGCTATTGAAGATGAAGAAGCCAATACTTTTAGGAAACCCCAGGGAGTGTACTAATATCGAGTGATACCCTTAATCTTAAAGAATGATTGTTCCATATATCAACATTATACAAGCTTTATTTTTAAACCCTTCATAATAAATACCATAGAATGCTATGTACGTGTCTTGGTAGTAAAATCCCAAGATTTTTTAGTCATCTTGCTGATGGAGAGATAGTTTTTAACAAGTTACAACATTATGGCATGAAAATAAACCTCGTTAAATTTACTTTTAGGGTTACCTAAATAAATTTACTCATCTTCATGATATGCCATCGTGGACTTGATGTTGACCTTGAGAAGGATAAGATGATCCTTAACATTTCATATCCTAAAAATATTAAATAATTAAGAGGGATTCATGGAATCCTTTCTTACAACAAAAACTTCATAGAAAACCTCATAGAAAGGTGGTTACTCTTCACTAAGATGATAAAGAATATTTCCACATATTAATGGAAATAAATATATCAAAATTATTATGAAAACAACAAACAAAACCTTTCAAGCCCATTGGTATTGATTCTACCATTCTAAGGAAGTATACTCATTCTCTATGCAACAACCTTAGAGAAATCACTTTATGCCTTTATTACATAGAATAATTATGCAATAAAAGAAAATAATTTCTATTATCTTAGTATAAAAATGATAAATACTAAGATTAAATATTATTTTATTGAGAATAACTACCTCAAATTGATCTTTTTGGTTCAAAATTTGTGACACTACCTAGAACATAATGAGTTTAATTTGGTATCTCATATCGAACAAATCAAGTACATCCTCAATCATCAAATGTTAACTAGATGTATGGAATGGTGGGAGGTCATCCTATAATAGTTCTACATTTTTTTCATACTATAAAAGGTATTAAAAGGACAAGAACTATCAAAATTTATTACAAAACATCATTTTATAGAAATCATGCATGTTGATACTGAGTTTTTCAGATGAAGAGGTTTTCTCTATTCAGGATACTCCCTAGGAATTTGAGATGTATTTTTGTGGTTCCTCCAGAAACCTAGTATAAAAAATAATAGAGAACAAAAAATCTATAGGTATAGTTTGGTAATCATCATCATTTACCCAAATAAGTAAATTTTCCCTATTATTTCCTTTTAATATAAGGTTACACTAATAATAAGGAAAAGTAAAAAATATATTATTACATTCTTAGAATTAGAACTATAGATACCAATGGATTGGATCAACATAAAATGTGATTTATAATTGGTAATAAAGAAAATTATTGGTGAATATTCCATTAATAAAGAAGAACTTATTCCTATGCTTGATTATGTATGGGGATAAATAGATAATTCACCTTATAACCAATGATTTCTTAGATCCTATATTCATATAATGACCATGTAGATGCACAAGGTAATATGGACCCAACCTTGGAAGATCCAGACTAGGAAAAAATAGTTATCATCATCACCAACCATAGGATGGTGTCCCCATTAATTGGAAAAAACATGGAATAAAATAATAAAAATGTCACTACATTTGAATGTGAACTGATAACCTCCACAAACGATACCATGAGTGGGTGTATGTACCCTATATTTGACTACCTCTAAAAACACATTTTTTAATCGGTTCGAATGAAGAAATAATATATCTGATGTTAGGCGGTCAACTTTACTCTTTATGATAGCCCAAATTCTAAGAATTTCATCTATAAATATGGATTTTATGGATCCCTACTTAGGTTTATTGAAGGAGGAGAGATTATTAACATTACATAAGAAGTACATATAGGTGATTGTGGTACTCATCAGTAAAAAACCAATCTATCTCATCATATTAAGAGGCTGAAGTATTTTTTTTAATGAAAAATTATTACATAGAGTTCTCTATGAAATTTCATTCATTCTATATACATTCTAGTTTCACCCATAAAACCTCAAAATAACTACATAACACAAAATATTCATGGCAGTTTGTCAATTAGGGAATTTATTTCATTGGGTAATATCCCCCAAATACAACTAGGATGTTTAAGTATATACTTACTACAATCTATTTCTTCTCCAAGTGGGCTGAGGTTATCTTATTGAATGAAGATACAACAAAGGATATCATTGTCTTTGTGGAGACAAACATCATTATCATATTTGGTGTCCGTCACACAATACCAATAGATAATGGTACCAACTTCTGATCTTCTAAAATGATAAGTCTATATCAATAATACAAAATTCTATCTAAAAACTCATCTCACTACCATTCATGAACAAATAGACAGATATAGGCTTTTCACAAGACCCTATCTAACATACTCTGAAAAAATGATTTATAAAGACAAGAAATATTTTCTTAATAAAATCTATCTTTCTATAGGTTGGAATCATAGAACAACTTATAAAATAATGAAAGGAATCCTATATTATCTCACATATGTTTCAAAAGTTGTCCTTACCATCAAGGTTAAGCTTTCCTCACTTTTCATATCCATCTACAACCAGATCTCTAAATATGAATAATCTCATAAGTGACTAGATGATTTTAAATGGATCGATGAAAAATTAATGTATGGATTATAAAATGTGGAAATCCATAAAAATGAGTTGTATGAGCCTCAAAAAATGATCTCCTCTATTTTTTCCTCCAATGAGATATGGTATTGGTTCTCATAACCCTAATGATGGCCAGAAACAAGCCCCCAAAACTTAAACCAAAGTGGGAAGGTCCTTATTTCATATACAAATCATACCCCGACGGAGCTTATTACATGATCACAATTTATGGAGAGTTTATCAATAAAACTTCCAATGAATGGTTTCTCTAGAAATAATATTCCTAATTTTTATATTAGTTCAATTTAATCCTTATTGTATGATTTTATACTACATGTTTAACATTCTTACAACAATACTTTTAAACTGCATAACACTCATTAGTCGCATGAAATAAAACTATCTAAAAACATAACAGTCTCATGAAATATAACTTTATAGAAATGTCTCAGTCACATGACAATAATCTTCAAGAAATTTGGTTCCAAACATTATGACCTTAAAATGAATACCCCCTAAGGTCCATTCTATAGGACCTTAAATTTATTCGAGCTCTTGATTTCACTAGTGAAAAGTATCTCCCTCCCTTACAAGGGATGAAAATCAATGTAAGAACATTGATGCATGTTTTTTCCACCTCCCAGTTAGTATTTGAGATAATGTTACCCTATTTAATCCTAGTATCATGATGTAAAACTATATGACAATTTTACCACCATATAATTTCAATACACATTGTGTGCATCCCAAACCAGTATGTTGATGTGGTTTATGTAATATTCCAATTTTATTTTCTCACATCAATCATGACTCACATGGGATTAGATATTATAGTTGACAAATTTGATCTGCATGAATGAAAAACACCATGCCCAAAGACATAAAATTATTCAGTCTATCCTACATGACCAAAAACTATTTAGAGTGTCCGAATTTGTATGGCCTGCTTCCCTTACATAAGATTAGGATCTATGTAAAGATTCATGATATATGTCCATATTATATCTAGGAACAAAAATTCCCTCTCTTTTATTCAAGATATTTATTTCTATTAGGTATATTTCATTATAAATTCATGTGGATTTATTCCCATTTCTTTTAGGATATGTAGTGATGCCTGGATCCTATATCCTAGGACCAATCACAAATTAAAAAGAAAAAATCCCTCTTACCACCATATAAGTACAATATATGAAAGAAATTTATTTTATGAGAACAACGTGTGGCTTGATTTCTAATTTTAAAGGATATATAATGGTGTTTGGATCTTTAAACCATGGTCTAGTTAAAAAATTCACAAACAAAATTTCCCACTAGTTTCAATCATTTTCTCGTGTATTTGATCAAGACCAATATAGGGAGGGCCTATAAAAACTATGTGTTTATTGATTCCTTATCTAAGAGGATATGTAGTGATGTCAACTCTTTGATCCTAGGTCTAGCTAAAAATTTTATTAACAAAAATTCCATCATCTTTTACACACATAAGTTTCTATTGAATATTATTGTTTGAATATGCATTGATAAAGGATAAAACATAAAATTATAATATCCTAGTATTGATGATATATTTATATACCAATGATATGATAAAATATCCCCATTTTTTATAATTTAATTTGAGACCTTTTCTCATGATGTTAATATAGTCATCACATGGTCACCTTATATAAATTTAACCTTCTCAAAGTAGTCTCCTACACATGGACCAATTTACCTACATGAGAGCCAGATTCATGTGAGGTTACACAATATAGGTTGTTTCTCCAAACAAACATTTTTATAAAATTTCCCTTTATCAGTACTATATTATAATTTCTATAGCCTCCTATACAATATAATGACTATGTATGGATTCAAACCTACTATTGCAGGACATGTGTCTGAACCCCATGTTCAGGACTGAGTCACAAGTCTTCATTCACTTCTACCCCTTCAAAGGGAATAGTGTCTACCCAATTATTACTAGACTAAGTGTAAAATATATCCATTCCTTTTTAACCTCCTTTTTCATAAATCACACTTCGTGCTTTTAGTGTCTTGGAATATCATAAACCATTAATTGGATATCATTAATGAGAACATTAAACTCCAAAGGAAACTTCTTATTGAATATGCATACTATTAACCTGATATGGCTTGACATAGGAACCCCAAATATGACCTTTCAAAAAGAGGAATCGCTTTAAAAAATGATAATATCCTCTAATTTTCATATTCCTTTACAACATTCAAGTGGAACTCATATTTAAAATATGGTCTACGGTCAAGCCTTACATACATTATCCATGTAAATACTCTTAATCCAAGAAACTTATGCTTTAATTTATGACATAACCACTCTTCGTTAACAAGGTGTTGGGATATTCTTAGCCTTTTGTTCCCATTTGGGTTATTATTATCATTCATATGGTCAATTCATCATGACTATAAACTATGAAAACCCCCCTTTATATAGTATATAGTGGAATTGGGATCTCTATTCATATCAAGAAAACATTCCCCCTTTCCACTAAATGGACTATCTTGACCCCTTTTATGCAAAACACTATGACCTTAAACTATGAACACCTCCCCTGTGAGACAATCTATAACAGCATTGGGTTCTCCATTCATGTTAGGTTTTGAACTCACCCTTTCTATATAGGTTCTCTTACTTCACTTGTGATTAAAGATGCACGACCTTAAACTCAATATTTTCTCAAAGCTATAAACCTTAAAATATATCCTCTTTATGGTCTAAATTGTAAGACCTTAAATTGTAGGTAAATAATACATAAAACTTTTTAGGCTGAAAACCTATAAAGGGAACACTAAGAAAAAGTCAAGTCTCTACTCCCTAAGCTTCCTCATTTTCTAGTCTTAATAAAATTTTGAGTGGAAATTAAAAAAGGAACAAATACTATAGGGTCTATATATAGACATATAAAAAAGCCAATTTATTCTCACTAGATCCACTATTCAAGAAAATGTTAAAATGGTGACACATCATATCTCTTCACCCTGATTATGTAGCCGGTACATGATGTTGTAGACTTTATTGTGTTGGATCCCTTATTTAATATTTCTTCCTCACATGAATCCAATTTATTTCGAATGTATTTGAATCCTCAAAAACATTCCCTGGCTGTAAGTAGTGAGTGAATTTGACTCCAAAGGACACCTCTACTTGACTATACATACTACGAACTTGATATGTCTCTATATAAGAACCCCTAATATGTTCTATAAATTGGAGGCATATTTATCCTAAAAAAAGTGTCCTTAAATTTCGGTACACCCTAACAACATTATAGTGGAACCCATATTTCGAACATGATCTGTGGACATTCCCTACATAAGTGCCTCATGTCATCACCCCTAATTCAAAATACTTTATTTTTGATTTACACAATCCATAATTCAACTATTAAAGTGGATATAATACCCTCAAAATTACACACTTGAAGAAAAATATTGTTTTAAAATAAAGAGTTTGATATCTCATCCTCCAACATTTGAATAGTCCTTATCACATGAATCTAAATCAAAAGACATGATAGTCTGAGCTTCATGACCATAAAATGAATATTTCATATTATAGGATAGTCTATGATGTCCCTCTCACAAGTAGTAAAAGTGTGACATCCCTTTCATCACATCTTTAATTAATGATCAAAGTATTTATTTATCTACCTCTCAAGATTTCACAATCAAGATCTGTAATACTCTTAGAGAGTACACACCCACCATCATCCACAATTATTGTCATTATAATTGGGTTTGTTAGGATATAATTATTTGTGATATTTTCTACATTGAGGAAATCGAGTTATATCAATTAATGTCGTCTCAAATTCACCCTTATTATTGTATATGGTGCCTCACCATTTGGCTCGTGCCTCATGACCTTAAACCATATGCTCCTAGGTCAAATCTGTCAGACCATAAACATTATCCATACTGGTCTAAATTAAATAACCCAAAAATGCATAAGTAAAGTGACAAATAAGTTTTTATATTGAAAACCCGTAGAAGGAAAACCTATGAAAAATTTGAGTCTCCACTCACTGGACAGACACCTAGTGTGATTCAAGAAAAATAATGCATTTTTAGTTTAAAAGGGGAAAAAGTTATTATGTTGAAAACCTATAAATGGAAACCTAAGAAAAATAAAGTCATTTCCAACTAGGCCTCCTAAATATGGTCTTTAAAATAAATTTAATTTGATAAAATAAATGAATCAAAGCTTTTGGGGTTCATAATATGACTCCAACAGAAGTTAGGTTGTTCTTGATAAGCCCCTTGGCCCAAGAAAAATTTAGAGCGTTCACTCATTCTATCATCCCCAATCTATTAGTCTATATTATCCACATAAAATTCATGAATACATAACTTCTGGTTGTTTGATACCTTTTAAATATTGGAATCCTTATTTTAAATCTCCCCCTTAACAATCCTCATCACATTGAGTCAACCCTTTTATCTAAATAGACCATCTCTAGTATTATGGTGATGGTATTTATGCATATAACCATCCATGACTGACTCCTAGGAGGAAATATTTCATCAAAATGTACTAATTCTAGCGTTATAGTGATGGTATTTATGCCTAAACCCATTCGTGAACCACATGAAAGGAGAATTATTTTTGACTCATGTTTTCAAGAACCGCAATTGACACTATTCATTTGAAATTAAATGCTCAAATGGTTTTATGTCATTTTTTATATTTTCTCCTAGGGGATCATGTATTATTATCAAAATATAATCAATGTTAATAAAGGTAAAAAACATGGTTAAAATGATATTTCATTCATTAATTAAAAAAATAAGAGGAAGATAGAAAATTTGGAGTCTCTCCCATGCAGATGGAAATGTTATCATTATAGGAACACTCAATTTCCCCATGCAGATCAATTATTTTTATCTTGGAATCATCTAAAGTTTTTCATAATCTTGATAATGTTTATGTCTTCTTATATAAATCAAATTTTATGGAAACTATACTTATAGAGACATCGTGTTCTACATTTTCTTCTTCCAATACCAGTTGTTTCCCCTCATCGATCAATCTATTAACATCACCTAGTTATTCATAAAGAAAAATCAGCTAATAATGAATTTGATGTGACTCTGGGTTACGTTACTACACTAATGATTGTTTCTTTATATCTTGACTGAACCACCATACTTCCACTCCAATATGCTCAATGGATTTATTATGCAAGATGTTCCTAAATGTAACAAAATGAACCATGAATTCCTCATCCATGAGATTTGATTGGAGTAAGACCATTTTTTCTAGATAATAAACCACCAATTTTACCTTGGTATGAATGGAATAGTAATTAAACTCACCACACCTAAGCATAGAAAACATGTTATTTAGTTTGGGTAGTTTCACTGACAATCCTTTCATGGGAGTCTGAGAGATAAACTTCTATATGTCTCTCTATATGCATCATCTAGTGAAAAAAAATATCAAGTGTTTCTTAATCAGCCTATAAATCACTCTATAATGGTAGATTATATTCAGGGACTAACTCACTCGGAGAGGGTCCAATCTCAATGCCTTTTAAGTTATATGATTTTATACCAGATAATGTCCATATAATCTCAGCTGATTGTGATGTTAGAGAAGCGATGATTTGAACTATAGTGTCATGGATGAGGACCAATAAAATAGACACTAAAAATATATTAGTAGTAGGTAGAAAAAGATATAATATGTCTAGATAGATAATCACACACTTTCATCTATTGAATTATATGCCTATGCAACCATCATTACCCAACTGGTGAGTGTGATAGGGGATCCCCTAATAGATACTCGTACACTATATTCTAGGACTCTATACCCTTCCTCATGGGCACTATCCCAACTATGGTGAGGGGAACCCTCCATTGGATAAACAAGTCCTTGAAAATTCCTTTTATCTAGGAACACAAGAGATAAAATCATCAAGGGATACACTTGAGGTTTGATGATGGAATACAGAGTCACACAAAATTTTAGTTCAGACAAACTCCACAATTACTATCGTTATACCAAATATGTGTGTACTATTTTATAGTGAGTAGCTGAATAATCCTTATGATCCATGACCTCTAAGAGGCCATCCATAAATTTTGAACTCATTGTGGTGACAATAAGAAAACTCACATTGATGTTTGAGTATTACTCTTTTGGGGATTTGGTTATCCTCTTTCCCATGGCTCTCTCTGCTAAAAGGATAGTAAAAATATCTACTTGGTAAACGGATACACTTGAATCTAAAACCCAAGAGATACCATCAACTGGTGGTGGTATAATATTAATTATGGTTGAAACAATTGGTTTTGACCTATCCAATTCATTTTCTATTACCACCTCTACACAACTCCCTTTTAGAGTAATAGTAGTCATTTGATCCTAGGGAGGTGGAATCCTAACATATGAAGCCCTCATTTCACCATAAAACATTATTTACTTGTTAGAAGAAGGAAATAACATAATTGGATCCATAATCCCTTGTATAATATATGTTTCCATCCGTACAGACATTTTTTTGGAGGCCTGGAGACTAATCATTGCTGGGATGATGGTATTCTGGATTCTGGGGTTCTTGTGACCTCATCCACCATCCTAGTATATGTGGGAGGAATAATACATAAAATTTGACTCTCATTTGGTCTCAACCATATTTGGACCTCCTCAAACACACCTATATATGTTTCTTTTAAAGTTATAAGAGCTTTTTTTATTAGAGGGGCCCACAACCATGGATTTGTGAAGCGCAAGTCAATACTTACAAAACCAATATATTAGTGAGTATGTCAGAGTGATACAAAGATGTGTAAGATACTATAATTATTTTTTCTAGACCTAAATGTAAATTAATTAAAAAAATTATTATCTATCAACACCTAACCACCTCTTATATAGGTAGTGTTAAGGAATGAACAATTAGTGGTGGTAGTGAAGAAAAATTTCCTTCAAGGTTAGCTATCACTTCCCATATGTGTTTAATTATTGAAGGGGATCCTTCACCTTTATATCTTAACTCTATAGGAGTAGCTGGATCGATTTCCATTCTAAAAAATAAATAATCTTAAGAGGATGTGCTTAGATATTTTCTTTTAACCTCCCAAAAACATAAGAATAAAATAATCAATAGATCACTCCCAATAAAAATAGTTCAGTATGAAGATATGAGTTATCTTAAATCATTATCAGTGGCACACTCATCCCCTTCATAAGTAACTCCTTGATTTTCCAAAATTTCTTTGACTTGATAGGTATAAATGTCACTTTTCTTGTGAGAGTGATTTGTGGTTTCAATGTCATCAAGTTATCCTTTCACCTCCCTAGGATGATGTATAAAATATATGTGAATTGAGAAAATCACATGCCAATTTTTTTTTAACAAAATTCCTTTATTTTGGATAACTATTTAAACCTATTTTGTAATTTTTTATCTCCTCCAAGCATTCCATTATTTCCATGATATGGGGAACAATTCTACCAAAGGAATATATAGGGGGAGATTCCTTATTGGTAGAGGTAGGCACCCTATCTGCTAAAGGAACAAGACCAGATCATCTAATTTTCATCCTTGGTATTTAAGAAATTGATGTCTTCCATGGGGAAGATCACTTGTTGGTCCTCCCACTATCCACCTCAAGTTTTCATTCTTCTTCCTCTTTCTCGACTAGTGAAGTACCCTTGAATTACGATATTAGATCATCTGAATTTCCATTTGGGTAATAAAAAATCCATGCTTTGGCATATTAATTTGTGAGACCAGTCACATATTACAAGGGGGGAAGGAACACATGGATAACCATATCTTCTCAAGTAAACATGATCTAGAATTTACATTCGACCAACATATGTTTATCAGTCCATTCAATATTGATAGGAGTATGAAATATCTTTTTTCCTAAATGAGAATTTTTTTCATGAATCTATATAGTGAACACTCTTAACATATATACTTTCCATCAAACTTGGCATAAAAAATGAATTCACTAAGTGATTAGAGGTGGTATCACTTTTCTTGGGTTCCAGATGCATTATTTGTTATAACACCAATTGGGGAATTGTGAGCCATGAAGACAAATTAGTTCTGTCAGTTCAGATTATTCTTCATAACATGCTTGGATAACTTAATTGGTTGAAATCCATCAATGAATTGTATATATGAACTAAAGTAGGATTCTAGGATAACTTTCTCGTTTATGAACCCACAAGACCCCAAACGAGCTTTAGTACACCCCTAAAGAATTAGGAATTAGATAACAATTCTAAAAGGATATTTTACTTCCTAATATGTATAAATAAGTTATATATATTTTATAAAACTGGGACCACCATATTGATGTTTTTTCCCATAGAAATATATTCCACCATCAAAAACATAACATATATGAATCCTATGTGAGACTCACATATAGGTAGTATATAGATACTTAAAAAGTGTCCAAAAATGCTACTTTCCATACTAGGTTATCTGTTTTGGTGTAAAAGTCCATGCCATATTAAGTATAGCATCCTTCTTCCAATTCTATATAGTATGTATCTTCATGCCCGTAGGTCTGATGTGTTGGGAAATTCCTTGGCCACCTAAATTCTTGTTTTTGACTATTTGGTCTGAAAAATTTCTACACCCAATCCAATAAGGGGATGTCAAGGTTTGGTAAAAGTTCCTCTCCTTATAAGAGGTTTTTTATATCATGAATAATTAAATTTCAAGTGGAGGATTCCTCTCCATGTACTCCCATACCGATTTAAGGGGAATGAACTCTTCATAAATTTCCTCTATGATTGGTGTAAGAACCCGGATCTTCTTTACTGGTATGTTTTTCCTTTTTTGGTCATTTTTTGAGAAAAAGAAGAAATTATGGAAATTTTCTAAGTACATGTTGTGTACTTTATGAGTACATGATGTGTACTGCCTCGCCACAAGAGGTCGTGTGCTGACCGTGTGGTGTCCACACACATTACCATGTGGGGGTGATTTGGAGGCCGCTTAAAGCGGAGTACAGAAATGGTGAGTACACATCGTGTACTACAAAAGTAGAATCCGAGTACTTTATTTTTTTTCTTTAAATGCGCAGGGGTCGCATCTAATCAACAGAAACACCCCCTTTTCATTAGTCTCGTCTAGGAGCATCGTATGACTGTAGATCTTCGACAAACCCCAAGCATGCGTCCGTCCTCCGAATCGAACATTGTCAGTTGTGTTGGAATCATATCAGTGAGTTCTCTCTTCTCCTAGAGTGCCATATTCTGATTTCTATTCTCTCATGAGATATCGTTGGTTGAATTTTTTAGAAATTTTTGTAGATCTTAGACGTTCTAAAAAGATTCAAGCTTCAAGTTTCACATATAGTGATCTCCTAACACCAAGGTAGGTGGTTTGTGCCTTTCTGTTCAAATTATTTGAGTATTATGTGCAAATTACACCAATAAACTTTAACAGGGTATTATGTGTTTACTGTTCTACCCTTGTTGATTTTATGCCATGTTTTTATGCATGTTTAGAGGTTATTTGGATATTAATAGGGTCAATTTCTATGCTTTGGATTTTTTTTCCCATGCATGTTCTGTTTACGACTGTTTGGTCATGTTTAGCCTTTGGCTACTTTACCTGTTTTCCATGACTATTATTGGAGGATGGACAGTTTGTGTTCTAACATGATTGATATGTTGTAGATAGATTAGCCAAGTATTTCTGTAGGTTTACTTTGTCCATATTGTATTTCTATGCTCGTTGACCTACATAGGGCGGTGAGAACTTGGTGTAGTAGACTATAAGGGGAATTGACAGAGTGATCTTCCTCAGAGAGTCTTTAAGCACTTTGGTCTATACGGGGAATTAACCAAGTGAGATTCCTTAGAGAGCCTAGGTCCACTTGGGACTATAAGGGGAATTGACCGAGTGAGCTTCCTTAAAGAGTCCTTGTATTCTTTAGACTATAAAGGAAATTGACCGAGTGAGCTTCCTCAGAGAGTCTTTGATTTTTATTCCTGAATTTTTTAGACTATAAAGGGAAATGATGGTGAGTGCTTCCTCAGAGAGCCTATGAACGACCTGGGCTATAGGGGGAATTGACCAAGTGTGCTTCCTCAGAGAGTCCTTGACCTTGGGGATATAGGAGTAATTGACCGCGTGATCTTCCTTAGAGAGCTCCTGACTACCTAAGACTATAAGGTGAATTGACTGTGAGTGCTTCCTCAAAGAGTATTCATATACAGAACCATAGTGGTTAGACCAAGTGTGCTACCCAGAGGATAGATTGTACTTGTTAGGTATTACCAGAGGGGATGGCTATGAGTATTCTCTTAGAGGGTTACCTGTTTGTGTTTAGCTTCTTGTTTAGCTGTTTCTTGATATTGAAACTGTAGACTGTTTACTGCTGAGTAGCTTCATGTTTACTGTTTTCTGTTCTTTTACCTACCATATATTCACTGACTATTAGGCACAGATCATGGGGTGTTTTCCTACTCGTATTGAGTCTCACATCCTATTTGGTCCATGCTTTTGGGCCCAAAAAGATTATATTGTTGCTGGTATAGATAAGCGCCCTTCTACTTTAGGTACTTGACTTGCTGGGGAGATGGAGAGCATGGGACCAAGCATATTATTGCGATGCTTAGGATCTGTTTATCTTTTATTTTGTACTTTGGTTTAGTACTATTTTTATTCCAGCATTGTGACTTGTTTGGTTGCTTTCCTAGACATATGTATCATGCATCCTTTATATATGTGCTCCAATTGTTTTTACTTTTAGTATTCCTCTATTTTCTCTTGTATGGATGTTTACTACTTCCGCTATTGCTTTTGATTTTATTCCATTGTGTACAATTCCAATGAGGGCATAGTTTCCCCCCTATCACACCCAAGGCACTCGTTGCTAGTCGACAGCCTCTGGAATTTGGGGAAAAGCGCTTGAGGCCATGTGACCAACCAGGTACGGGGCACCTCTGGGTGGCTTCTGAAACCATGACATTACAAAGTGGTATCAGAGGAATTTTTTTCTCTTCATTTATTGTTGGGAGCCTTTATCCAGGGATAGGATAGAATATGTACTTGGTAATAAGATGTGCCCGAGAGTAGCTAACTCGTGTATAGGGAAAAGGCAATCTACCTCGTTTATTACAATTTCTTCTGGTTTTGCTGGATAAAGGATACAAATAGTAAATCAAGAGAAAAGAATTACTCTGATACCACTTTGTAATGTCCCAGTTCCGAAAGCCACCCAGAGGTTCTTCGTACCCGGTTGGTCACATGGCCTCAAGCACATTTCCCCAACCACCAGAGGTTGCTGACTAGCAGCGAGGGCCTTGGGTGTGATAGTGGGGAAACTATTACCTCATTGGTATAGTACACAATAGAAGAAAAACAAAAGCAATAGCAGAAGTAGTAAACATCCATACAAGAGAAAATAATGGAAGACCGAAAGTAAAAAAAGATGGAGCACATATATAAATGATGCATGATACATATGTTTAGGAAAGCATCCAAACAAGTCACAATTATGGAATACAAATAGTACTAAACCAAAGTAAAAAATAAAATATAAACACCTCCTCAGCATCACAAGAATATGCTTGGTCCCATACTCTCTAGATCCATAGAAATTCAAGTACCTGAAGTAGAAGGGCGCTTGCGCTTATCTATACCTGCAGCAATATAATCTGTTTGGGCATAAAAGCATGTCCCAAATAGGGTGTGAGACTAAATACCAATAGAAAACCACCCCAACATATGTGCCTAATATTCAGCGAATATAAGGTAGATAAAAGTACATAAAACAGTAAATAGGAAGGTACTCAGTAGTAAACAATCCACAGTTTCAATATCAAGCAACATCTAAACAAGTAGCTAAACACAAATAGGTAACCCTCTGGGAGAATAATCACAGCCATCCTCTATGGTCCTACCTAAAAACTACAAGAAACCCTTTGGGTAGCACAATTGGTCTAACCCCTCTGGTTCTATATATGAAGACTCTCTGAGGAATCACTCACAGTCAATTCCTTTTATAGTCTAAGGTAGTCAGGAACTCTCTGAGGAAGCTCACACAATCAATTCCTCTTATAGCCCCAAGGTCAAGGACTCTATGAGAAAGATCACTAGATAAATTCCCCTTATATCCCAGCTCATTCATAGACTCTCTGAGGAAGAACTCACCATCAATTCCCCTTATAGTCTAAACCGTTCAGGAATAAAAATCAAAGACTCTATGAGGAAGCTCACTCAGTCAATTCCCCTTATAGTCTAAAGCAGATAAGGACTCTCTAAGGAAGCTCACTCGGTCAATTACCCTTATATTCTCAAGTGTTACTAGGCTCTATGAGGAAGCTCACTCGGCCAATTCCCCGTATATCTGAAAGTGCTCAAAGACTCTCTAAGGAAGCCCACTCGGTCAATTCCCCTTACAGTCTACTACACCATGTTCTCATGGCCCTGTGTAGGTTAATGAGCATAGCAATAAAATATAGAAAAATTAAACCTATAGAACTACTTGGATAATTAGTCTACATCATATCAAGCATGTCAAAACACAAACTCTCTATCTTACAGAAACAGTCATGGAAAACAGGTAAAGCGACCAAAGGCTTAACAGTACAAAATGGTCGTAAACAGAACATGTATAGGAAAAACACATCCAAAGCATAGAAATCAACCCTATTCATGTCCAAATAACCTCTACACAAGCATACAAGAATGGAATTCAATCAACAGGGGTAGAATGGTAAGCATGCAATACCCCGTTCAAGGGTACTGGAGCTGTGAGCCATGGCGTTTCAGCATCCAGAGTTAGTGCTCCTCCAACTGATAGAAGGAAGCGCCATAGAGAGACTACATGAGGATATTAGAGTACGCGAGATGCATCTTCTGGAAGCCAAGTGGTGTGCTACCTGTGCTGGAAGAGAGGGAATACGGGGAAACGTTTCCCGAGAGACCTAATGGATTGTCGATCTTGCAGCAAGATGGGCCATCTTTAGTGCTTTTGTTAGTTCTTCTCACCAGTAGTTTGTGACAGGGGTTCTTCTATGACCCCACGTTCAGGAGTAGCGCCACCAGTTTCTCACCAATATGGGAACTAGAGTTCTTCTGACCATTCGGAAATCATCACCTATGTCAGGTAAAATGGCTGGAGGTATCTCCAGATGCATGAAAATCGTCAGTGTGGCTTCTAGCCATGACTCTATATCCGGGGGTCCTCCATCCCCTGTGAAAGTAAGAGGATTCTACTGCTGAAAGACCCATGTCAATTATACCATTGATGGGGCATGAGATGAAGCTCCCTAAAAGGTCTGTATCATCTTCAAAAGCCATCCTTGAACTGTTCATCAACACCTATGTTAGGTACAATGGCTGGTGCCAAGGCTGGCACAACTAGAGGGTCTTCTGGGAGTCCCTGATCGTCCATGTCCGATGTCTGATCACCACCTGGAAAATGGTGTACAACTGGAGTATGTCTCGGTGGCATGACTCTGCAAGTCCAAGAACACACCTTATATCAAGATTATCAAGGACTAAAAAAAGGAGTGTAAGAAGAGAACATGAGAAAGAAAGAACACAAGTTTACAAAACATGACTACATGGCGTGTGAATTTCTGACAGAGCGTGTTCCCTTAATCAATTTACATGGATGTGTACTCCTGCCTAAAATGGTTGTGTAGGACCCCAAACACACGACGTGTTGTCTTGACACACGAGGTGTACTTGAATACTCTTCCCCTGCCTGATTCCTTCTATACAGTTAAGCAACACGGCTCTCCTAAGACAAGACTACACAGCGTGTGCAAGGTAGACACGACGTGTAATAGAAAAGATTCACTTGGACTGTGTTGTTAGTGGCACGGTCAGATACACGGTTCACACAACATGGCATGTTCTGGATAGACACGGCGTATACGTGAAAGGATAACACCGACCCATGTTGTTCGTTACATGGCTGGGTACCTGGGTCAAACTATATGGCATGTTCAAGGTAGACATGACATGTACGTGAAAGGATGACACCAACCCGTGTTTTTCATCACACGGTCGGGTGCCTAGGTAAGACTACACGACCTATTAAATCCTAACACGATGTGTATAGCTTAAGGTTTTATCCATCCGTGTTGTTAGTTACACGGGCAGACACATGGTCAACACTACACGGCGTGTTCAACTTGTACACGGCATGTTCCCACCAGACTTTCCCCATCCCGTGTCACTTCCCACATGGACTATGACATGGTTAGAGACTAAACGGAGTATACATAAAGTACATGGTGTGTACATAATAAAAATAGTTTCTTCCTGAACATAAGAACACATGACGTGTATTCAAAACTACGCAGCGTGCATTCAGGGTTTTTTCAGACAGTTTGCCTCAAAAACTACTCTGGGGCCCAGAAAAACACTAAAACGAGCATTAAAGGTTCAAAATTATGATCTGTGGGGGCCCATACTACCCGCGAATCAAATTTTGACATCTTCTACATGTTATAAAAAAGCAAATAAGGAAATTATACACCAAATTCCGGTCCATGAGGGCCCATAACACCTCAAGAACCAAATCTTGGCGTTCAATCAAAAAAAACCTTACACAACAATACCCTATCAGAACAATAGGTATTCTTATCAAGGCATCTATCAAAACAGCATGCATATTCTACACAACGTCTATCACAACAACATGCAATCACTAATGCATCCTAGATGATAAGGCAAGAATGCATGACATATGATTTCTAGAAAGTGCCTATATGATGCATGAGATGGAATACCCTCATCTCATCGGGTTGCGATAGAAATAGAACCTCAATAATTTCAATAGTAATAACACAAAAATGTGAGTAAACCATCGCTGAAAATCATATCAACCATAAACTTGCAAAAACAGAAAAAATTGCAATAAACGAGGTAGATTGGATTTTCCCTATACACGGGTTAGCTACTCCCGCACACAGATTATTACCAAGTACCTATTCCATTCTATCCCTGGCTGAAGGCTCCAAACAGTAAATAAAGAGAAAATAATTCCTCTGATACCACTTTGTAACGTCCCAGTTCCGGAATCCACCTAGAGGTTCCCCGTACCCGGTTGGTTACATGGACTCAAGCACATTTCCCCAAATGCTAGAGGCTACTGACTAGCAGCGAGGGCCTTGGGTGTGATAGTGGGGAAACTATTCCCTCATTGGTAGAGTACACAGTGGAAGAAAAACAAAAGCAATAACGGAATCAGTAAACATCCATACCAGAGAAAAAATAGGAAGACTGAAAGTAAAAACAACTAGAGCACATATATAAATGATTCTTGATACATATTTCTAGGAAAAAATCCAAACAAGTCACAATGCTGGAATACAAACAGTACTAAACCAAAGTACAAAATAAAAGATAAACATCTCCTTAGCATTGCAAGCATATTCTTGGTCCCATGCTCTCCATCTCCACAACAAGTCAAGTACCTGAAGTAGAATGGCGCTTTCCCTTATCTATAACTAGAGAAATATAATCTATTTGGGTCCAAAAGCATAGCCCAAACAGGGTGTGAGACTAAATACCAGTAGGCAGCCACCCAATGATTTGTGCCTAACAATCAGTGAATATATGGCAGGTAAAAGTATAGAAAACAATAAATAGGAAGGTACTCAGCATTAAACAATCCACAGTTTCAATATCAAGCAATAGCTACACAAGAAGCTAAACACAAAGAGGTAACCCTATGGGAGAATACTCACAGCCATCCCCTTTGTTCCTACCTAACGAGTACAAGCAACCCTCTGGGCAGCACACTCAGTGTAACCCCTCTGGTTCTGTATATGAATACTCTATGAGGAAGCACTCACAATCAATTCCCCTTATATTCTAAGTTAGTTAGGAACTCTCTGAGGATTCTCACGTGGTCAATTCCTCTTATAGCCCTAAGGTCAAGGACTCTCTGAGGAAGCTCACTCGTTCAATTACCCTTACAGCTCAGGTCGTTCATAGACTCTCTAAGGAAGCACTCACCGTCAATTCCCCTAATAGTCTAAAGATTTAAGTAATAAAAATCAAAGACTCTCGGAGGAAGCTGACTCATTCAATTCCCCTTATAGTCTAAAGTATACAAGTACTTCTTAGGAAGCTCTTTTAGTCAATTCCCCTTACACTCCCATGTGGACCTAAGATCTTTGAGGAAGCTCACTCGATCAATAACATGTATATCCCAAAGTTCTTAAAGGGTCTCAGAGGAAGCTCACTCGGTTAATTCCCCTTATAGTCTACCACACCAGGTTCTCATGGCCCTATGTAGTTCAATGAGCATAGAAATAAAATATAGCCAAAGTAAACCTACAGAACTACTTGGATAATCAGTCTACAACATATCAAGCATGTCAAAACACAAACTCTCCATCCTACTGCAACAGTAATGGAAAATAGGTAAAGCATCCAAAGGCTAAACAGGACCAAATGGTTGTAAACAGAACATGCATGGAAAAAATACATCCAAAGCATAGAAATCAACCCTATTATTATCTAAATAACCTCTACACAAGTATACAAGCATGGCAGGCAATCAACAGGGGTAGAATGGTAAACACGCAATACCCTATTCAAGGGTATTGGTGGAATTTGTACATAATACTCAAAGACATTGAATGGAAATGCACAAACCACCTACCTTGGTGTTAGGAGATCTCTATATGTGAACCTCAAATCTTGAATCTTCTTAGAACGTTGAAGATCTAAAAAATGTCTAAAATGTTCAACCCATAATATCTCATGAGAGAAGAAAAATCAGAAGATGGTGTTCTAGGAGAAGAGAGAACTCACTGATACGATTCCAATGCAACCAACAATGTTCAATACGGAGGTCGGATGCACGCTCAGGGGTTCGTCGAAGATCTGTAGTCATACGACACTCCTAGATGAGATGAATGAAGAACGGGGTGTTTCTGTCAATTAGACGAGACCCCGATGCATTTAATGAAAAAAAATAAAGTACACGGCATGTGCTTTAGAAGTACATGGTGTATACTCACTGTTTCCGTACTCCGCTTTAAGCGGCCTCCAAATCACCCCCACATGGTTGTGTGTGTGGCCACTGCATAGCCAGCACACGGCCTCCTACGGTGAGGCAGTACATGGCGTGTACTCATAAAGTACATGGCGTGTACATAGAAAATTTATATAATTTCATCTTTTTTCTCAAAAACAACTAGAAAAGGAAAAACATACCTAAAGAGAAGATTCAGGTTCTTAAAAACTTCCCCCATTAAAGAAATTCATCCCTGAATTTCCCTTGCACGGCATAGAAGAAGAAATCCTGAACAGTTTCGGCCATTGTGATCATACATATTCCTCCCTCTCCCAAGTATTGTCCTTTACTCGCCCGTGCTACCAAAGCACCCATACCAGAGGAACAGACCGTACACGGAGAACCTTCATACTTCGATCCATAATCCAGATGGGATGCTCCTCAAAGGATGCATCCACTTGAAACTCAACCTCCTTGGGTTGGAAAACATGAGGCGGGTCTGAAAAGTAACATTGAAGGTGAGAAATGTGGAAGATTCCGTGCATAGATCAGTACGTCTGAGGTAATTGAAACTTATAGGAAACCTGATGAACTTTCTCTAACACCTCAAATGGCCCAACATACCTCGACAAAAGCTTAACCTATCTCCTAATCCTCTTGTGTCCCAACCTTAGTGTGACACGCAGGAAAACCCGATCCCCAACCTCGAACTCCAGATGTTGTCTCCGCTGATCTTCATAAGACTTCTGTTGAGATTGTGCAGTAGAAATCCTTTTCTGAATCAACTCTATATGCTCTATGGTCTCCTGAACAAGACGAGGTCCCAGCAAATTTACCTCTCCTGCCTCCAGCCAACATAAGGGTGATCGGAATGGCCTACCTTACAAAGCCTCATAAGGTGTCATCTAAAAAGTTTCTTTAAAACTATTGTTAGAGGTGAACTACACGAGAGTTATATGCTTCTCCTAAGAACATCCAAAATCCAGAATGCATGCTCGAAGCATATCCTCAAGCACCTGAATCGTACGCTCAGACTGGCCATCTTTCTGAGGATGGTAAGTTGTGCTCAAAAGTACCTATGTCCCCAAATCCTTCTGAAGCCCCTGCCAGACCCAAGAAGTAAAATGTGAATCCCTATCTGAAACGATGGAGTATGGAACTCCATGAAGATGTAAAATATCTTGAATTTCCATCCATCAAATCTCATCAACACTGAAGGTATCTTTGATTGGAAAGAAGTGAGAAACCTTTGTAAGTCTGTCAATGACAACCCATACTGCATCATTCCCTCGAGGGGACGTCAGAAAACCGGCCACGAAGTCCATCGCGACGTCATTCCACTTCCACTCAGGAATGGGTAACAACTGTAAGAGCCCTGCTAGCCATTGATGCTCTACCTTCACCAGCTGAAAAGTGGAACACCTCATAACGAAACTAGCAACGTCCCTCTTCATACCAGGCCACCAATTTTAATGGTGTAGATCACGATACATCTTCGTGACACCAGGATGAACTTCCCAAAATGAAGAATGAAAATCTTTCATCAGATAATCACGTATATCTACTGGCACACATATGGTCCCCTAGAAACGCAAGATCTCATCCTCGCCTATGGTCCATCTAGGAATAGGGTCCTCTCCTGACACACTCTCCCTTAGGACTAGGCCTACAGAATCTGATATCTTCCTCATTCGAAATTGATCCATAAGAGTATAGGTAACAGCTACGGAAGAAAGAAATGTCTGCCCCTGACTGTCGTGAACCTCCAAATACATCTCAGAGAATAGATCCATAAGCTACCACTCAATTCTGGACTCCTGAACTACCTATATCTAATTCCTCCTACTCAACGCATCAGCCACTGTGTTTCCCTTCCCCGACATGTAGGAAAGTTCAAAGTCAAAGGACTATTGAGACTCAAACCACCTTATCTATCTTAAATTCAAGTCACGCTGAGTGAAGATATACTTGAGACTTTTCTGGTTGGTGAAAACCACAAAATGATCTCCTAGAAGATAATGTCTCCAACAGTGTAGGGCATGAACAACAGCTGCCAACTCCAAATTGTGCATCGGGTAATTCCTCTCATGTGGCATAAACTGCTGAGACCCTTACGCAATGACTCCATATCCCTACATTAGCACAGCTCCCAGACCTATACATGACGCATCACAGTAAATAGTACAGCTCTTTCTCAACTATTGGAAAGGCTAGTATTGGTGCTGAAGTCAACCTCCCTTTCATCTCCTAAAATGTTGACTCACAAGAATCTGACCACAAGAACTTTGCACCATTTTTAGTCAGACCTGTCAGCGGTGCTGCTAAGCATGAAAAGTCATGTATGAAATGTCTGTAGTATCTAGCCAGCCCTAGAAAACTCCTCACCTCAAATATGTTCTTCAGATACTCCCAGGAAACTACAGCTCTCACTTTCTCTAGGTGTACTGATACTCCTGCCTCTAAGATAATATGACCAAGGAAGTGAATTCGATCCATCCAAAAGTGTCACTTTGAGAGCTTAGCATATAACCGATGCTCCCTCAATGTACTCAAAACGATCTCAAGATGGGTTTCATGGTCGTGTCGAGTGTGAGAATACACCAAGATATTTTCCACAAAAACAACCATGAAGGAATCCAAGTATGGATGGAACACTTGGTTCATTAGTTCCATGAAAACTGTGGGTTCATTCGTGAGACCGGACGACATAACCATATACTCGTATAGACCATACCTGCTCCGGAAGGCTGTAAGATGTATATCAGATGGTCTAACATGAAACTGATGATAACTAGACCTCAAGTCAATCTTCAAGAACACCCAGGCTCCTCAAAGCTAATCAATGAGATCATCAATCCTAGGCAAGGGGTATTGGTTCTTGACTGTCAATTGTTTCAGCTTCTGATAATCCACACAAAGCCTAAGAGTACCGTCTGCCTTCTTTGAAAACGGGATAGGTGAACCCCAAGGAGAAGTACTGGGTCGGATGAAACCCTTGGCCTGCAACTCCTCCAACTGTTTCTTGATATCCTGAAACTCTGGTGTATCCATCCTATAAGGAGGAATGAACACTGGTGCCGCTCCTAGCACAAGATCAATAGAAAATTCTACCTCATTCTCCAGAGGCAAACCTAAAAGGTCATCTGGAAAGAAATCTCTGAAACGATCCACTACTAGAGGAAATTCTAACTATGAATTCCCCTGGTCATCCAGATATAGACTAGAAATATGGTATGTAACTCCTCCAAACCCATGATGCTCTGGACCTTCTCTACTCGCTTAGACATCCCATTCGCCCCTATGAAGAAAGGATCCACCCTATGGTGATACGAAACTCACCCTATGGAGATAATAATTGACGAGTGCCTGGAATGGAACTAGCCAGTTCATCCTAAGAATAAAATCATATCCCGTCATCTCTAGGATATAGATATCCCATAGAAACTGAAATCCACCAACTTCTAGTGGGAACTCCTTGCACTGACGTACACTAGTCGTTCTAGTCCCCAATGGTGTGTCTAGCATCAAGATATCAGCAGAGGAAAAGATACAGAGCCCAAGGCTCTCCACAACAGTAGGAAGCCCATATGTCAAAAAGAGTTGAAGATAAAACTGAGGCTACTAATATCGTACCTCGATCTGTGGAGGGTCCAGAATCCTTCTCCTGCTGGGTGTAATACACTATAAAAATATGGCCTATGTCGTGGCCTTGTGACATTGCATAACTGCTCTGAGATGATCCACCCTACTTTCACAGAAGAACTGGTGACTGACTACCACACCCACGACCTCTACCTCGGCCCGAACGGCTGGAAGAACTCCAGTTCCCACACTGGTGAGAAACCGGTGGCACTGCTCCTGAACGTGGGGTCATAGAAGAACCCATGTCACCATCTTCTGGTGAGAAGAACTGACAAAAGCACTGAAGATGGCCCATCTTGCTGCCATATTGGCACTCCATTTTGACTCTCGGGAAATGGGTCCTCATATGCCCACACTTCCCACACTAGTAGCACACCACCTGGCTACCATAAGATGCATCCCGCCTACTCTGATCTCCTCATGCAGTCTCCCTATGGAGATTCCTACTATAAGATAGCATAGAACTAACTCTGGATACTGAACTGCCCTGGCTCGGAGCTCTAGAATCTCTCAGGTTGTGCTCTATAATCAGTGCCTAGTTGATGGTAGAAGATATCGAAGTCAACCTAAAGTTGTTCACCAGCGATCGGATGTCATGCCTCAGAACATCCTCAAACTTCCGTGCAAGGAACAAATCATCACCTCCTGGAATATGCATGAAATACTGCATCTTTGTGAAGTGAGAGGAATAATCCATAATAATAAGAGTACCATGCTCCAGACTTATGAACTCTCGGGCTCGATCGGACCTCAAGGTCTCTGGATAGAAGTAATCATAGAAGATATGCCGAAACTCATCCTAAGAAATATTCTGTTGGCATCCTGCCTATGAGATCACATCCCACCACCACTTGGAGGATTCTCTGATAATGTAGGTAGCGAGATTTACCCTCTTCTCTAGAGGTATATCTAGATGCTCGAAAATTGTCAGCATTGATTCTATCCATGACTACGTAGCTTGGGGTCCTCCATCCGCTGTGAAAGTAGGAGGATGCTGCTACTAAAATATTCGCACCAATTATGCCATTAATGGGGAAAGAGATGACACTCCTTGAAAGGTCTTCATCATCCTCAAAAATCCCTCCATAAACTGTGCATCAGCACCTTTTTCAGGTACAACGGCTAGTGCCAAGGCTGGAACAACTGGAGGGTCCGCTGGGAGTCCCTAATCGGCCATGTCCAGTGTCTGATCACTGCCTGGCAACTGGAGTACAACTGGAGGATGTCTCGGTGGCATGAATCTGCAAGGCCAATCACACACCTTAGATCAATATTATTAAGGACTGAAAACAAGGATTGTAAGAAGGGAATAGGAAAAATAAATCACTCAAGTTTACAAAACATGACTACACGTCGTGTTCATTTCCTACACGGCGTGTTCCCTTAAGTCATTTACATGGGCATGTACTCCTACCGAAACTGGTCATGTAGCACCCCAAACACATGGCATGTTGTCCTGACACACGGCATGTACTTTAATCCTCTTCCCCTTCCCAAGTCCTTCTACATGGTTAAGAAACACGGCTCTCCTAAGACAAGACTACACGGCATGTGCAAGGTAGATACGACGTGTACTAGACAAGATTCACCTGGCCTGTGTTGTTAGTGGCATGTCCAGACACACGTCTCACACCACACGGCGTGTTCCGAACGGACACAGCCTGCATGTGAAAGGATAACACTGACCTGTGTTGTTCTTTACATGGTCGGGTACCTGGTTCAGACTACACACTATGTTCATGGTAGACATGGCGTGTACATGAAAGGATGACACCAACCTGTGTTGTTCGTGACATGGATAGGTACTTGGGTTAGAATACATAGCGTGTTAAATCCTAACACGGTGTGTATAACTTAAGGTTTGATCTATTCGTGTTATTAGTTACACGTGCAGACACAGGGTCAACACTACAGGGCGTGTTCGACATGTACACGGTCCATTCCCACTAGACTTTCCCCATCCCATGTCTCTTCCCACATGGCCTATGACACAGTTAGAGACTACACGTCATGTACATTAAGTACATGGTGTGTACTTAACAAAAATAGTTTCTTCCCAAGCAGAAGAATACATGCCATGTATTCAAAACTATATTGCGTGTATTCTGGGTTTTTTCGGACAGTAAGCCTCAGAAACTACTCTAGGGCCCAAAAAACACTAAAATGAACATTAAAGGTGCCAAATTTCGATCCGTGAGGGCCCATACTCCCCATGAATCAATTTTTATCATCTTCTACTTTCTATAAAAAAATCAAACAAAGAAATGATCCACCAAATTCTAATCCATGATGGCCCATAACACCTCAAGAACCAAAGATTGTAGTTAAATCAAACAAAACATTACACAACAATACCCTATTAAAACATCAGGCATTCTTATCAGAGAATCTATCATAACAACATGCATGTTCTACAAAACATCTATCATAACAACATGCAATCGCTGATGCATCCTAGATGATAAGGCAAGAATACATGACATGTGATTTCTATCAAGTGCATATATGATGCATGAGATGGAATACCCTCGTCTCATCGGGTTGTGATAGAAATAGAACTGCAATAACATCAACAGTAATAACACAAAACATGTGATTCACCCATCGGTGAAAATCAGATCAACCGTAAACTTGAAAAACTAGAATAAATTGCAATAAAAAAGGTAGATTGTCTTTTCCCTGTACATGGGTTAGCTACTCCTAGGCACAGCTTATTACTAAGTACCTCATTCCATCTTATCCCTGTATAAAGGCACCAAATAGTAAATCAAGAGAAAATAATTCCTCTAATACCACTTTGTAACTTCTCGGTTCCGGAAGCCACCCAGAGGTGCCTCGTACCTGGTTGGTCGCATGGCCTCAAGCGCATTTCCCCAAACGCCAGAGGCTGCTGACTAGTAGCGATGTCCTTGGGTGTGATAGTGGGGAAAATTTTTCCTCATTGGCAGAGTACACAGCGGAAGAAAAACAAAAGCAATAGTGGAAGCAGTAAACATCCATACAAGAGAAAACAGCGGAATACTAAAAGTAAAAACAACTGGAGCACATATATTAATGGTGTATGATACATATGTCTAGAAAAGCATCCAAACAAGTCACAATGCTGGAATAAAAACAGTACCAAACCAAAGTAAAAAATAAAACATAAACAGCTCCTTTGCATCACAACTATATGCTTGGTCCCATGCTCTCTTTCTCCACAGCAAGTCAAGTACCTGAAGTAGAAGGGTTCTTTCCCTTATCTATACCTGCAGAAATATAATCTATTTGGGCCCAAAAGCATGGCCCAAATAGGGTGTGAGACTAAATCCCAGTAGGAAACCACCCCAAGATCTGTTCCTAACATTCAGTGAATATATGGCATGTAAAAGTACAGAAAACTATAAATAGTAAGGTACTTAGTAGTAAACAATCCACCGTTTCAATATTAATAAACATCTAAACAAGCAGCTAAACACAAACAGGTAACCCTCTGGGATAACACTCACATCCATCCCCTCTGGTCCTACCTAAAAAGTACAAGAAACCCTCTGGGCAGTACACTCAGTCTAACCCCTCTGGTTCTGTATATGAAGACTCTCTGAGGAATCACTCACAGTCAATTCCCCTTATAGTATAAGGTAGTCAGGAACTCTATGAGGAAGCTCACGCGGTCAATTCCACTTATTGCCCCAAGGTCAAGGACTCTATGAGGAATCTCACTCGGTCAATTCCCATTATAGCCCAGGTCATTCATATACTCTTTGAGGAAGAACTCACCATAAATTCCCCTTATAGTCTAAACAGTTCAGAAATAAAAATCAAAGACTCTTTGAGGAAGCTCACTCGGTCAATTCCCCTTATAGTCTAAAGCAGACAAGGAATCTCTGAGGAAGGTGGCTCGGTCAATTCCCCTTATAGTCCCAATTGGTCCTAGGCTCTCTAAGGAATCTCACTCGGTTAGTTCCCCATATAGCCCAAAGTGCTCAAAGACTCTCTGAGGAATCTCACTCGGACAGTTCCCCTTATAGTCTACTACACCAGGTTCTCACGGCCCTATGTAGTTCAATGAGCATAGTAATACAGTATAGCCAAAGTAAACCTATAGAACTACTTGGATAATCGGTCTACAATATACCATTCATGTGAGAACACAAACTCTCCATCCTACAGCAATAGGCATGGAAAACAGGTAAAGAAGCCAAAGTCTAAACAGGACCAAACGGTCATAAATATAATATTCATGGAAAAAACATGTCCAAAGCATAGCAATCAACCCAATTAATATCCAAATAACCTCTACAAAGTCATACAATCATGGCAGGAAATCAACAGGGGTAGAAAGGTAAAAACTCAATACCATTTTCAAGGGTATTTGTGTAATTTGCACATAATACTAAAATAATTTTAACGAAAAGGCACAAACCACCTACCTTGGTGTTAGTAGATCACTATATGTGAACCTTGAACCTTGAATCTTCTTAGAACTTCAAATATCTACAAAAAATATAAAAATTTTAACCCATGATATGTCACGAGAGAAGAGAAATCAGAATATGGAACTCTAGAAGAAGAGAGAACTCACTGATATGATTCCAACGCAACTGACGGTGTTCGATTTGGAGGATGGATGCACGCTCGGGTGTACGTCCAAGATCTGTGGTCGTACGACACTCTTGGATGAGACAAATGAAGAAGGGGGAGTTTCTGTCGATTAGATTCAACCTCGGTGTGTTTAATGAAAAAAAAGAAAGTACATAGCGTGTAATTTTGAAGTACACAGTTTGTACTCACCATTTCCGTACTCTGCTTTAAGTATCCTCCAAATCACCCCCACACGGCCATGTGTGGGGCCACTACACGGCCAGCACACGACCTCCTGTGGAGAGGCAGTACAAAACATGTACTCATAAAGTACACGACATGTACTTAAAAAAATTCTAGAATTTCCTCTTCTTCTTAAAAACGAATAGAAAAGGAAAAACATACTTGAAAAGAAGATCCAGGTTCTTACAATTGGCACTCATGTAATCATCCTCACATCCTAGATGCTGATTCCAACTTTTATATGCACTAAGTGAATCATTTTGGTATCCTGGCTTCACCTGCTAAGAGGGTCTGAGATGATTTTCTTGTTATGATGTGAGATTGTTTGGGAAACCCAAACAACTTCATAAAGATCCAAAACATTAATCTATCACTTAAATTCCTCACAGCTCTTCTGAACCTGGAACAATCATCCCCAATCTATTCCAAAACTTCCTCTAGGGATAAGATCAAAAATTCATGACCACCTCAGCTTATTATTCAATGTAGCTTTCTTTAGGATATAATTCTATATATGAACATCTTGATATGGTCCTCTGTATACCTCATACAATATTAGGTGAGTATATTCTAGGACAATCACTTTAGCATGATCTAATTCTATGATTTAATTCCCATTCATTGAGATGTTTTATTAAACAGCATTAGAATGGTAGTTGATCCAAGAGATTAGTTGTTTTTTCCATGAGGTGCAGGAATTAGAACACCATTCAAAAACCTGAAACCATATATTAATAGCATGTGAGATACTGGATAATCATGGATGATAGATCCCACGATCTTGGATATAATTTTTTATTTCTATTAAATAAACTACCAAGCATAGTCCTTGAAAATTTTAACTATGTCAATATTCCTCTCTTAAGTAGCTTGAAGGATCTATTATAGAGTTATTCTACTTTTCTTTCTATATAAGAAATAATTTGGGTGAGATCAAATGGAGTTATTTGAAACACAAAAAAGGAAAATTCAAAAATCTGGCATAACGTTGTGTAAAAAAAAGTACTATGAGAGCCACATAACATTTCTATATAGATGAATTGAGTTCCCATAAGTTGTTTTTAGAAAATTATCACTGTATGGACCAATATATTGGTGGTTTTTGAAAATAATCACTCATAAAATGGAACTCATATGTGGTATGTATATCAAGTAGTAAGGCTCAAATATGATCAGAAATAAGTCTTTCTAACAAAGAAAAAAATGGGGGGCCAATGTACAGTTTATATAGGGGAACTCGTCCCCAAATGAACCACATAGAACATTATAGGTTCCAAATTTCTATAAAGAATAGGATCTTATTCATGCTAATCAAACCCTATTTTGAGGGAGTGAATTTATGGAGGACCCAATGTCCCAATAACTCCAATATGACCATGAAATAAAGTGGTGATCCAAGTTGAAAAAAAAATGTAAAGGAAACTTCACTAAAAAATGAGGATTCACTATAAATCATCATACCATCACTGAAAAACAACCTTCCTTCATGAGGCTTTCACACAACATAGAGTGAGTTGTCATCTGTAATGAAAAATCTTCCCTCACTCACCAAATCGGGCCTCAATGTTTGTGGATTTGAGTTGGAATGATATGAAATATACATAGTATTACCTTTCAATTTGTGTATTATAGGTAGAGAAATATAAAATATCAATGGAAATCTTTCACAAAGAACATACTTTGGAGACTCTCTAAGTTTATGGTAGAAAGGAACACCCCTATGAAAATTATATTCCCTCTATGAGGCCAAATTCATTTGGGGCAGTTATATGGTGATTTTGTGCAGTCGTAAACCTCCTCAAAGATTTCTATATAACCCCCTTTTTGGGAAATTTGATTACCCCACACTACCTATAAATACCTCACTCATTTATGAAGTAAAGAAGGATACACATATACAGATAGAGGTAGATAGATAAAGAAACCCATAAGAAGGTATGATAAGGGATTTATATTTTAGAAGGAGAATAAAATTTAAAAAATGAAACAAATCTATAAATCTTCCCACAAATCTCATTCAAAAAATATCTTTGAAGTATCTCTTTTATTAAAGAACCTATTTCACATAGGGTGATTTGTGGAGGGTACTTTATAGAGGGTACTTCATGGAAGTTGATTCATGGAGGGTTCTTCACAGAATTCCCTTTATAAATAGTTCTTCATGAAGAATCTATACCCCCCCCCCCTTTACAGGCCACATCCACTTCACATAGAACCTTCTCATATGTTAAATGGGTAAATTCAGAGGTGTTTAAAACCCTCTCTTGAATTCTCTCACCCCATGAAGCATTTTTACTTTCTATGGTTATTTCATGAAGCAATATAATAATAAATAAAAAATATTTACCCTATGTTATATATTTATCCAAATTCATACACTAGGTCTAGGTCAACTCCAATGACCTCAATGATACCTATCTCTAGTGACTTAAACCCTTCAATGTGCTATATATTAAAACTGTCGTAAAGGGTATCCTATGTTTAATACCTTTTATACCCTTTAGTGTCATACATTTCATGACATTCCATTTCTAGGATGTAGGAATTTAAATTTTATATTACCATGTTCTATTCACATGGTGATAAGCTTTAAAAAAATGTACTCAAAATAAAATGTTAAACAGTAACCTTAAACTTTTAGATGAACCCATGATACCCCATGTGATCAGTCTGTGATACCTCAAGTGACAAACATGAGATGATTCTTGACACTCCATGGGCCTCTTTCTTAGTTATAATCCCCATTAAATATTAATTGTGAACTCTCATACAATGTGCTTAATATTCCATTATATACTTTTTTCACACTGATTATGATTCATATTATATTAGAGATCGGAGTTGATCATTTCATTGAACCAGTTAATAATTTCCCCAATTTTTGCCTCCCAAAAGGTATAATCCCCAACAATTATTTCAAGGAAGCTTTATATGCATAAAACCCACTAAATATTTCTTCTTTTTTCATATTTTATGATAGATATGTCCCAAAAGTATGACATTAAATTGTGTATCCTATTTCCTAGTCTCATGAAACAAAATTACATGACATCGTCATTACTATATGATGTAAAACAACATGGTACGGTTCTATCACATGACCTTAAATTGTGCATCTTGAAATACATGGGCTTTAATTCCTTTAAAACATGATATGTAGAATATATCCCAGTAGTTAAAACCCAAAATCATCCTCCATACCAATTATCGTGGTGATATATTCCTCATGAGATCATTTAAATCCTTCCCTCACTTGACTATATTCCCGCAAGTCCAGATGTCCCATTCACTAAGGCCATATTTCATATCGACCATTCTTTCAATGGTCTATATTCTTAATTATATCATACAACAACCTAAAAGGATATATTCATTCTGGGTGAAAACCATATCCACCACATCTATTCTATATTCCCAATGAGACCATGCTTATATTGGAATATATATATTCCTTACAAAACTAACTTTTCCATAAAAATGGTCACTCAGGCATAAGTCCCACATCAACCATTACTAGGAATCATTCATCTTGTTATCCTTATCATGATATATTAAACTACATAGATAGGTCCTTGTTATAATACCTTAAAAGGTATGATGTGACCTGTTAAGTGACCCCATACTACATGTGTTATAATTCATTTCATAAGAAAACAAAGGAATTCATTTTCATCAACCTAATCCTGAAAGAAAAAACATTTACCTCCTAACTAGATGATGATAAACTCTAGAGCACCTAGGAGTGTGGATTGAATCCATAATGACCTATATACCAACATCACTAAGTAATAATAAGATAAGGAACCTCTAATACATACAAATGGTTTCAATTATGGAGAAACTCTGATATACAATAAGGTTCTCATTAAGAGGATGTCTATGATTTGTACAGATATACACATTTTCTCATGCTAATAAATGATTTTTTCATGGGGGTAACGATTCCCATACTAAGGCTTTTTAAGGATTCAAGAACATGAATTAAATCTATAATGGACTCTTGTAGTAGGAAATAATTCCACAAAACATGATGTGACCTCCCATTCTCTTGACCAATTTGAGTTAATAAGCATCATTTGTAAGAAACCAAAATTACCACCTTTCTTTGAAAAATAGGTCCATAGTAGCACATTTTATCACAAATGTGGGAGCCCTTGGGGGTTTCCAGTTCCATAGATATAACCCATTATAAACTGTATGAAACAAGAATAGTGGTCTGAAATTAAGATTTTGAACCATACGTATCCTATGACAATCAAGCACCAATCCACCCACATCTCACATTTCGGGTCGAAACCGTGTTACTATCGGAAAAATATTATATTATTGATAACAACTACAAATACTTATTAAAAGTACCAATATCAGTATTTTATATAAATCTAATACTCATTTTTATCTCATCCAATCTTTGAACAATGTTTTTTGGCATGATACAATGTATATAACCATATCCAATAATTTTTAAATAAAAGTTAGGTGTTGATACATTATGTAACAACTTAAAACCAACCTTCGTGAACATATAACATTAATATGTCAAAATAAATATTAGTTATCAATAAATAAATTAAATCACTAAAAACTCCCTTTCATTTATGACTATCATCATTTTGTGATCTTGTTTATTAACACCCTACAAGTACAAGTATGATGATGCATTACATTAAAATGGTATTTATTTATAAAGTAATATTGTTTTAATGACTTTAATTTATCATATCATTTTCATTAAAATGATATTAAATGTTTTTCTATGATTTCAATTTATCCTTATATTTGTGGTCTATAAGAAAATTTTAAGATGATCAACTACATTTTAGCCTAATTTTTTTTAATAGGGAACCATTTAATTTAAAACTCTCATATTTATTGACTACATTGGATATGTTTCCCTTTATTAGAGTCAACAAATCTATAGAAACTTTTATTTATGATTGAAATTTCTAATGTTAAACCAGCTTCAATGTCTGGATCTTGTAAAATAATATTTATGGATATTTTGGTAAGCACAAAAAACTATTCATATTTACTTTTAGAATTCAAATTCATGTCCTTTTACACATTACCTTCAATAAATTTTATCATATTATTATTTATATTTATAAAATTTACACATCAGGTATGAATCTCACTTCAAGGTGAACCAATACCTTAAAATATAGAAACAAAATAAATTCACATTATCTAACTATTGATTGGTAAAATTAATGATATAATTAAAATTTTCATGCACAACATGAAATTAATTCTTAAATTCTATCATTCCTATGGCGTTTCATAGGGGATTAAAAATCTCATAAAAATATTTCATATATTAAGCACTACCCAATTTATATTCTTATTAAAATAAAAAAATATTCAAATCATATACCTCATCAACCAAATTAATATGAAAAAACAATTAATAGTATTTTTTCATTTTATAATTTTCAATTTAATCCTTTAATTAAAAAAATCAATTCCTTTCTACCACTCATTATAATTGTGTAAACAATTCTAGAATGTTTAACTTATGATGAACATAATCCTTCAAAAGTTAATTAAAACATTCACCAAGTTGTGTTGTCTTTATGCCCAAGGTCAGTGTATTTTTTAAAAAACAATGGGACCTCCTATATTTCAACACATACATATCATTCAACTATGTTGGTTTACCTTCTCCATATATTTCCCACAATGATACCCATTCTTCCTTAAAATTTTCCACTTATATTGGTATATTAACTTTTTGAAATTTGATAAGAAATCAATATCTACTTTATCTGCATACCAAGATGTTTGATTCCATTATTTATTAAATTCCATGTATACAACACATAAATGTTTTTGAGGATATAAAAAATGAACATTTTTCATTATTGCATCCATATTTGTAAAAAAAATCACCAGTGTATTTTCACTATTTACTTCAATGAATTTGTAAAACAACTAAATGGAAGACTTTGAATTCTCATCATATAAAAACATCTCACCAAATACTAAATTATTATAATAATTTTTTAATCCAACCAAAACTCCCAATATCCAAAATTCCCTATTTGTATTAAAATTCATGTTTAAAACAAAAAATTCCAAAATATATTCATAATCCTGAATAATTATAGAATTAGAAAAAAATATTCTTCATTTTAAATTTGGATAATATAAAAAATTATTAATTTTATATACTTTATTTTTCAATGTAATATAATAAAGTATCTGCATCTACAAAAAGTAAATGACTTATATTTTTAATCCCTAAAATTTTACATTTCTCAATGAATGTATAACCAAGAAAGTTTTGACCACCATAAAATTTCAAAATCAATGAAAATTAAATATGAATCATTTACCTATAGCCCTGCAATATGTATTTTAGTCATCTTATGTGGCCATCTATTGCTCGTGTTTCATTTAACACTAATGCATACTAGTAGTGATTATTTACTTCAACAAACATAACACTTTCTTAGTGATGTTCTATCATTATAAACACCTTCATTAAAATCATACATATATTACATGTCTCAAAATGATGATTTTATATATTAGCATCAATTTTATTTTATTTTTTGTACCCTTGTTTGCTACATGTATACAATTATGATGTAATAAAAAAAATTATTCTTCTTTTGTTGGAATATTTTCTTGTCACAATAAATATCATTTTCCCATCATATGTAATGTAAAATGCATGACCTTCTACATTTTCATAAAATATCACTCCTAAGGCAGGTAACTAAATACTTGTGCATTAATTCATATAACCATTATCCCCTATAGTATGTTCAACCTGATAAGATATTAGAGAACATGTTTCACCACTTCCTTTCATTATATAAATCCTAAAAACCCAAATGAGAAATACATTATCAAAGAGAATTATTCATTTAAATTCATAACTATAAATCTATAATAAAAACTATACATAAATATGCATATTAAAGTTTATATTTATTAGTGTAATTTATAAGTATATGTTGTTCAAAATTATAACATAAATTTGTTAGTTGGGTAAATTTTCTATTTAAAATTTCATGGTAAATTAATTTTCTTGTTTTTCTTAAATTCACTGTATATTTTTTTAGTAAATCTGTTTTGTAAATGTACCAGATAAATTTTATATCTGAATATAGTCTACAAATTTATTCTCTAAATTCATTAAAAATTTCACTATAAAATTATATTCTGTGAATTTACTATGTAAATGTACTATATGAATTTTATATGTAAATTTAGAGAATAAATTTATTGTATAAATTAAATTCATTAATTCACTATATAAAATTATTAAATTCATAATCTTTGTAAACTTACTGCATTATTTTTTCAATAAATTATATTCATGAATTTATTGTGAAAAAAAACTTTTTAAATTCACCATGTAAATTTTTTTGAGTAAGATTCTTATGTAATTGTGATATATTTTTTTGTAAAACTGGTGAATAAATTTACTATGTAAATTCACAATGTAAATTAGTTATATTAGTTTATCATCTAAGTGTACAACATAAATTTTATCAGTAAACATACTTGATAAATTTATTTTATATTTTAATATGAAATTTAATGTCTTAGTATAAAAAATATTTAAATGGATTTCAAATGAAATTTTTATTGTATTTTAATATATCAAAAATGAATTTCCCTTCCAAATTTAAAATTTTTGTGAACAATATCTAAAAAAATAAACTAATTTTTTTAAAATACGTCTCATTATTAATTTTTTTATACACATGATTCAATGTAAATAGAATTTTCACAACATTTACACCAAGACAAAAAATGAAAAATGTTTTAATAATGAAATAAGAAAATATATATCAAATCAGAACTATTGATTTTTCTTCAATTAGAATAAAACTACTAAATAAATAGAGTTTGATTCACCACACCAACCCTGTATACCTAATATATACAAAATGTTATCTCAATTTTCTAGGGATTGTAGATATTAATTTATTAGATATCCAAATGAATCAAAACCTTCTACCTTGAAATTCATCGACCCCTTCCCTATACTCGTGCTTGGGTCTTCTATAAAATTTTCCAAAATTCTTTTATTTCTTATCCTTTTTTCATTTATGGATTCAATCTAATGAAATAATTACCCTTAATTAAGATAATATTCTATCAATCATGGGATTAAGTCAATTACCCTTGTTAGGATCATATTAAAGTAAATTGCATCTACATTTTCATCTTGCCTTGTAGACAGTAATAATCCTTCATTAGTATGTTTATTTCAAATAATGTATTCAGTATAGAAATATCCCCATTTATATGACCTGAAATACTTATTCTCTAGATCTCATGTATTAGGTTATATCATATTATACAATAGGTGAAAGGCATATGGTCTGACATTCATGAAACCTGGGAATATCATATGCCTTTTATTAAGGGATTCCATAGGGCATGTTATGTAATATCATTCTACTGCACTAACATGGAAATAAAATTTTAAAGGGTTAATTTTAGACATTCCCACTAAGTATCATTTATAATTGTATAATTAGATGAAAAACATGGGAAAACTGTTGCATTCATGTGATGAATACATGAAAATCCATTACATTAACTCATGCATATGAAATGTTTAATTTAATGTATACATGTAGGATGAGGGATATATAAATAGTAAAAAAACATTAAGATGATGTGATTTTATGTATTATCATTCTTATATTGATTCCCCCATACCCATACATATCTCCCCCCTTCCATCCCAAGATATTGTAATATTGTTGGTGGAGGAGATTGATGCTAAAGCATTAAGTGATTTAATACAACTCATGGATGCACCATGGAGAAGTTATATTGTTTGGTTTCCTTTTTATGATCTTATTCATGGAAATGATGAATATTATTGAAACAATGTTCAACAATTAAAGGTACACCACATATATTTTGTTAATTTTATTAATAATAGTAGGGTTTTGAGTATTCATTCTTATCGATCTTTGGTTTTTTGGGTTTATAATAGCTTCCAATGTGATAAATGAATACCATTTAATACTTTGAAACCTAAGAGTGGTTCCCAACCTTTAGTCTATCAATTGATTCCTGAAACATTTTTGAAAATGAAGAAATATGATATCATAGGGATATCATAATTCCTATCAAAAAATACATATGATAATTTATCTTTTTTAATTTTGAACATGATATAGGTTATTTAGTCTGTGGGATAATTCAATTATTTATTTTTTAATGAATTTTATCATATTGTATAGCCCTAACATAGAGTATGATGACACCAAATAAGTGATGTAAATGTTGAGTCAATAAGTTTTTCCTTATGACTTTTCCATTCCTTTTTGTTTTGAAAATCACAAACACCTTATACTTAAGAAAATATTATTTTTTACCCCCATAAGGAAAATTTATTTCTTTAAGGAAATTTACCCTAACCTAGATTTTCTTATACATAGCCATATTTTCTTAAGTACAAAAACTGGATTCATACCCAAAATCCCTGAGCTATATAATGAAAAGATTTGGAGCATTCTGTTTTTTTAGGATCCGAATTCTGGATGTGATCTGTAATATAGTTCTAATCTGAATTCTGGACTCCGAACTCTGAAAAAGTTCAACTCCAAAATCTTAAGTAGTTCGACTCCGAGCTCTGAAGAAGTTTGACTCCGAACTCTCAAGAAGTTCGACTCCAAACTCTTAAGTAGTTCGACTCCGAACTCTTAAGCAGTTCGACTCCGAACTCTTAAGCAGTTCGACTACGAACTCTTAAGCAGTTCGAATTTGAACTCTACAAGTTCAGATTCCGATCTCTGGTGAAACCAGACTCCGAATTCCTATAAAACAGAATCCGAATATTTATTAACATAGACTCCGAATTTCATTTTGGTTAGACTCTGAACTTTTGACTTGCTTACACTCCGAAATATTTATTAGCTTTCACTTACATATGCTTCATTTCAAAACAATGTCGTGTATTCAGTTATACATGGTTTGTTATAAAACAATGTCGTCTATTCTGTTTCTAATTAATTGTTGGTTGAGTTACACATGTACAGGTCCCTCCAAATTTCATGGAAAATATGACCATTGTAGGAGGGAGCCTACCATTGGAAATTTGCCTATAAATAGGAGCTCATTTGAAAGAGCTCAATACAAGAAACAAGTTGATCAATCTAGAGAACACACGTTGTTAAGGTTATTTCTAGAGAGAGAAGATTTTTCATGCCTTGTGCATACTGAACTGCTCGATCAGATTGCTTCGTGCGACTCTGGATGTTGGTGATTACATTCTAGGACTTTCAGGGATAGGAAGACAGAGGTGCCGACTACCTTGAAGCTTGAGGGCTTCCTTGCTGAGGAAGACAGAGGTTCCAACTACCTTGAAGTTGAGGGCTTGCGGGGATAGCAAGACAGAGATTCCGATATTTGTATCGAGGGCTTATCCTGGTGTGGGTAAGACAGACTTGCTTGAAATTTTAAATCAAGGGACCTTTATCCAAGGTTGTTGGATACCCTTCTCTTTGGGTTAAAAGAGTTATTGTTTGTTACTTGTAGTTTTACTACTTGTTTGTTTCTGTTGTATATTGTATTATAAGGAAAGTATAACATTCTTATACTTCCTTATACTTGTACTCTGATTAGTTTATATTCTATACTCTTTAAGGTAGAATCTTATATCGTTAACTTTGGTTCCAATTCTCTAGTCGGTGATCAAAGGTGTTGTGAATTTTCTTTGTTTAACTTTGTTAAACCTAGATTTTCCTTGTCTAAGGAAAACATTATTTTCCATAACCAACTTTAAAGGTTCCAAAGGAATTTTTAAAGTATAAAATTCACCCCCCTCTTGTATATTGAGTATCTACATCGTTAATTCGATCCTACAGTAAAAGTGAGTATCATATCATTAATATGATATAATGTGTATCATATTATATGATTGTTTAGAGGGATGTGTATTTTGTGTGTTGTATCAATCATATGTTGTGAATTATTGTAATTTGTGATAACCATGTGTATAAGATCTTACAAGGTATTATAAAATGCGCTCTAATCATAAGATATACAGACATGGTAAATTTATATAGTTCTCAGGCTCACAATTGTATCCATATGAAAATCTATATCGTAAGCCACGATCATGGAGTTGAGTTATTTCTACACAGTTCTCAGTTGATATTATGTGAATCCTACCATAATGTGCAATAACCAAGCATTGAATCATCCCATGAAACCCTATTTTAATATCATGTCACCCTCCATGTTCCATTATTGTTTTATATAAGGTCTAATGTCATATCTTGTGATTTCCCTAAATGAAAAGTTAACCTCACATCATTTCTTATGTGTCGAGTTAATACAACCCAAGGCCATGTGCATTGGTTTCTCCTTAAGTGATCCATTTTCATGTATTGTATTGTATTATAGATAACAAAAAAAACCTCTATAAAGCAAGAAATATCACTACTTACAATTTTTTCATATTATTAAAAATGATATGTAGATAAAAATTAAAAGTTTATATATTTTCAATTATGAATTGAATATATATTTTATAAATACTTTATAAACCATATTAAAATGTAGTTTTTAATATCTATTTAAATTATAATGTTAATTGTAAATCAATTTTTTATAAATTTTTTATAATTAATTAGTTAAATTTGTATGAAGTATTTATTAAATAACTATTCCATAATATTAATTGTTAATGTTGAAATACCATTTACCACTTATATGGATTGAATTACAATTCAGATATATATTTTTTATATGGAAATTATAATTGTAATTTATAAAATTCTTATAAATTATAAAATAATAATAAAATATAAAAAAATTATATTTAAATTATGATTTTTTTAGAATTACATAATTTGAATTATTCAAATTAAAGGCCTTATTTTAGAATTATTTAAACCTTATCAAAATGAGTTTTGATAATTGATATGATAATGGTTTAAATAATTTTAATATCTACTATTTGGATTATGTAAATTCTTTACATAATTGAATTCGGATATATAATGTTTATATTTCATATAATATAATGTATTTAAGTAAAATATATATAATAAATAATTTGAAAGAGTCCATATTATATATAAATTTAAAAATATTATATTTATTTTAACTATGGAATATCAATAATGATTTTTATATTATCAATTGTTTATAATTTATTTATTTAAGAATTATTAGAAAATTTTTATATCATATTTATGGCATCCTGACTTTTTGTTACATAAATTTTCATTACATTTTACAAATAGAGGATCTTTAAAATATAGTTTCATGGAAATCAAGAACATAAAACATGAAAATATAAAAATATTATTTTAATCCACTTATAAAACTTCTTGAAAATTTCATCATAAGTACAATTATTTCATCTCATAACCTTGATACATACATCAAAGGAAAGGGTGAGCAGAAGGCCCTTTAAGGAAAATAAGTGAAATAGTTTACAAGTGAACTTGAGCGATATTAATAAGAACATGAGGAATATCTTAAAGGAATGGTAAAGAGGCATATCACAGAAATAAAAAACGTGAATCATTACTTGAAAATGTGGCTACAACATTTAATTTAGACATTCATTAACATATCACCATGTTCCATCCCCATGGTGTCATAAAAATTACCAAGGTTATTCACTAAGGTATCGTAGAATTTGTCATTTATAGAGATTAAATTATTTATCCAATGCATTGGAGTGATATTAGGGAGGACACATAATATTTATTTATCTTCATTTTAGACTCATATATCATAATCAAACATTTAATAAATAACCAAAGAGAATAAAAGAAATGGGTTTCATATCAAAATCCTGACGTCTTAAAAAGTTCTTAAATATAAGATCATTATATCATTCATAACCCATGGAAAGGGAATAAAGATTTTATGTATTCCAATTCCAGAATAAAATATATCTTTTTTATGTAATAATAAATACCCTTATAAATAAAAGAGTTTCGGGAATTCATATAAAGAAAATAAATGATTTTCTGGATAAAAAGAGAGAGATTTTGAGATGAAATTTCTTTAACATAACGGCTATATAACATGGTTTTAGGAAACAATAAAAATAGGGGGGAGAAGAGTCACCCACTCATAAATAACTCATAATACAGTATAGGGATATAATAAAAAGAAAAAAAATATCATGGTATTGATATTTGAATGACATACCACAAGAAAAGGAAACTTGAAAGAAAATAGGAAATGTGATTACTTTTTAAAAAATTCGGTAGCCTAACAGCATCACATAAAAATTTAGAAAATGAACCGATGAGAGAAAAAAGGGAATCTCAAAATATGGGCATAAAAAGGACAGTAATGGGGATATATAATATCATACCCCAACATATGAAAATATAATTTGAAATACATAACATAAAAGAAGTTTTGACTAAAAGAGAAGGGTGAAAGGTTCCCTTACCTTGAAGAGTAACTTCAAAAAAATGAAGGTTGGGACCTTGGGGGATTGAGGTAACCTTTGGAGGACTCCTTGGGAGGTAAAAAGACCAAATATTTGTGATGAGTAATTTTGAATGAAAGGAATGAAGGAATGGGTTGGTATTTATATCAAAAGTGATGGAAATTTTTATTAATTTTCACGGAAGCCTTATTAATGGTATTTTCAAAACCATGGGCTTGGCCATGGTATTTTCCCATGGTATTGGCCACTTGGGACACCTCATAACATATATTACTGTAAAAAAGTTGACCAAAAATGTTACATCATTATTACATCATTAATGATGTCATTAAACACATAGAAACTCAAAACTATATTTTTATTATTCACCGAAAAAACATTTTATAAAAATATCATGAATTCAACCTAACCTAATATTGATCAACTAAATTCAAAAATTAACTCTATTTTATGAAAACAATTTTATAATTATGAGATATTTAATTTTTATGAAAAAACACTATTTAATCGAATAAAATATTAATACTTAACTAATAATTTTTGAAACATCTATTTACTAATACTATTATATCACATTACCAAACAAGATTCCTAAATTATATTTATACTTTCTCAAGTAAGGTTAGTATTCCATTGGTCACATTACTATTCCTAAGGGTGATATTACTATTCATAATTTACTATTCACCAAAAATTAAGTTGGCTTATTAGAATCTAAATTTCTTACTAATCACAAATGTATAACCATTTTTTGATAATCATTTCACATTATTAATTATTTAAAATATAAAAAAATATTTTAAGATACCTTTTTTCCAATATTCATCAATAATATAGAACTTCTATTTATTCATCCTATATTTATCTGAACATTTAAAATTCACAAATTTTAAAATAATAAGATATAATAGTTTTATTTATTCAAAAATATTACACAAAGTAAATATGGCCTCATTACATAGCCTCTTATAACACCTTCATAGGACCTAAGATTAAGGTGTGCAATGGTGATAGAATCTTGAGGTGGCTCAGACAACACTACCTGAGTGGTGATTTTTATCAGCTTGAATTTTTGTCGTAAGTGATTCCGTTCAACCCTAACATGTTGATGTTTGGCTTGGGATTAGTCCAGAGAAAATCCCAGTGATGCAACCTCCTTCCCAAGATCCAAGAGATGGGATTCGTACGACCTGATTCTACTGGATGAGGTCATATACTCCTCTTTCTGTATTATTTAACCATGATCGTTTGTATTTATAAACAATAATAATAACATTAAGAGTATAGTTTCCAATGTTTAAATTGACCAACAATCATATAATAGTTGAAACCCAATGGTATAATTTTAATTATACTCACTTCATTAATAAAATGATATAGTTTTGTTGAGTACAAAATAAAATAACACACAAAATTAAGAAACAAATATTATTCCAAAGTTTTGGTCGTTACAATATTTACATTTATGAATTTTTCATTTATTTATTTTATTCCCTTATTTATTATTCATAGAATCCAAATGTATATTATGAATGATTGTATGATTTATTTTAAAGTATTAAAACACTTATATAAATTGTCAAAAATGCATTTAAAAGAGTTACATGCTAGGTATTGTAATGGTTGTATTTTTCTTCTACCTTAACTCTATATTGTTCATGAGTTGTGTAAAGGGTTACCAATCAATATTGTTTGAACATATTGATTTGGTAGAAGGGGTGTGATTCAAAAATAAATTATTACAAGAATGTATATATTTAAAATGAATAACATGAGGTAATATGGAGATATTAAATACTCCATAAAATTAGTGTTTGATTACTTCCAAAAAAACAAATGTCAAGAACTTGATCAATCAACTTGGTAGGATTTTCCCAAGTAGGGTATTGTTGGATTATATTGTGTATAGAATGGTGGTAATAGATAACCCTAGGAGTTATGAGAAAAAATTCAACCATGAAATTTGGTCTACACATAGCTGGGAAACCCTTGTAAATGATAACATATGAATGATATGGATTTTATCCATATAATAGGTTGGATAAAGAGTTGTACACTATACCATAAAATAATTATATATGATATAATTGGGTTGATTATCTACCTAAACAACTAATTGGTGAGATAAATTAAAAATCAGACTCATTTTTTAGTGAAATATAGATCTTGGACAACTAATGGATATGATAAAATTTAAAGGGGTCATCATTTTAATGGGATAAAATTTAACAAATTTATATATTAAATGTATGTAAAACATGATAATGATATTATAATAGATTATGTTATCATTAAATGACATCATCATAATCTAAATTGGCTTTGATATCAATCCTAGAAATTAAGAGGCTTAATATAAGAAACTTGTTATACTAGTATAGAACCTAAAAATCATTATTAAAAGGGAAAGTTTATTTGTTAAGAAAAGCACCTTCCTAAGTAACCCAATGTTAAAGTTGTTCCACAAGTTAATAAATTCTTATGTGATGCATAGAATTATTTACCTAAGGTTTAAAAAGACTTATATGAAAAATGGATAAAGGTATTTTAGTCTCTCCTCATATATTCAATATGATTTGATATGTTGATGACTTGGAGTGTCTGGATGATTCCTTAAGGCCTATTCTTATAATGATAATCATTATATTTTCATAAATATAAATTATGTGAAAATTTTAATGAGTTCAACAAAATGTTAATCAATTCTCTCAAATTATCAATGATAGATGAACTAGGCATGAGGTTTCCAGGTTTTGATATTGTATCATTAGTATAAGTGGGTGAAAGTTTAAACTAAAAGAAGAAAAGTCATTTGTAAAGTACCAAATTATTTATTTTTGTATCCAATTAAAATAACTAAAACCTAGTTTTATTAGGTTAGATGATTAAAGTTCCAAAATGATGGAATTTTCCAAGATACCTGAAGGGGTTTTTGAAACTCCATGGAATTTCCATGTCAGTTATCAGTGTTATAGAAATTAATTATTCAGTTTTGAAGGGAGAGTGATACCAAATGAAAACATTATAAATATTATGAGTATATAAGAGTTCAAAATCAAGGTAATTATTTCTATATGTTTATTTTTGTATTAAAATGACAAATAAAATGGTTTCAAAGTCATGGAATTGAATGTAAAAAAATATTCCAAGCTTGGATGGATCTTAGTAAAGGATGTGTATAGTTATATTATTTCTCTTATATGATAAGATAATTTGTTTATTAATAAATATTATGTTGGTAAAAATCCCTTTGGTGTTTGGTATTTATTGTTTTTATTTAAAACTAAATCTGAATTTTAAAGTTTGAGAAGATTTTGGAGAATAGGTGATGATCATAGGACTATTATGAATTCATTAAATCCATAAAGTTTGCATCTAGAGGAGAAATATGCTTGATTGATATATTCTACTCCATAAAGAAATTGTATATAATATAAAAAACTAGGTAATTATTGAATAAATCATTTTAATATTTATTATTATTTATGAATTATACATTTATATTCCTTATAATATTATTAAGTAATTTTTAAATAAAAAATTATTTTATTAAACTATTTTCTTATAAGGTTTTATTTAAAAGATAAATTTATAATTTATAGAATTTAATTTGGAAAAATATAATTCAATTTTGAATTAATCATGTTAAAATTATCTTAGTATTTCTTTTTTATAATTTTCTTAGAAAATAATTTATCAATTAACAGTGAAAAATACATATTTTTATTGAAACTTTTATTTTATTTTCAAATATTTACAAAGAAAAATTCTATTTTCAGATTGGTTTAAAAATGTTATTAGTTACTTTTGATTAAACATAATAAAATTATATTATTTGGAATAAATTTTATACTTTAATTTTTTATAAAAACATTTTTATACTTAAAAAAAAATTTATGAAAAAAAGTACTTTTTATCTCATTTTATGGGATTAATTTTAAATTAAATTATTCCACTTCTATAAATTTAATCTTTAAAAATGAAATAAATATTTTGAATTATGTGGTCCAAATTTGGTAAATAGTTTCCTTTTGTTTTTAGTTATTAAGAATAATAACTATAGTAAATAACTATCACCACAGTAAGGGTAAATCGAGTAATTAAGGTTAAAAATAATATGATAAGTACTTAAAAATTACCCAAAAACATTCATTTATCCAATTGGATGAGTGAAATACAAAAATTTCCATCTATGTTTCTAAAACATGGAAACCTGATTCCATATTTTAATAATTTTTAACTTTATAATATTTAAGTACATGATAATGTAAAAAATGTCACGTTATTGCATTTTAATATCTGTAATATTTTGTGAAAGGGATAAAAAGAAAATACAATTATTTATAAATACTAATTTTAAATATATATTTTTTATTATGGAAATTTATATATAATTTCTAGTTAATAAATAATTACCATAAATGCTTACACAACACCGACATAGTATTTATTCAATTTATAAAAAAATAAAATAAATTATTTTAGATATATTAATAATAATATAATTTGAATTAATTAATTTTTTCTAAAAAAAATTAGGTAAATATAGCATATTAGGTTATTTTTAAAATTTTATATTTGAATTATTTTTTTTCCATGTTGTTTTCAATGTTGAATTAAATGAATAGTTTTAGAAAATAACAATAATGATATTTTATAAGAAATAATATTTTATTAAAAAAATTCAAAATCTTTAAAAAACATGTATTCAACCATAATATTAGAATTTTATTGAAAATATCAATTTTGGTCACTTTATATCTTTAAAATCCTTTCATAGTAACTATTATGACCCCTAAAGAGTAAAATTTATTGTTATTATGATAATCATCAAAAGGGTTAACAGGGGTTAAAACAATAAGATAATGGTAAAAACATAATATAAAATTGCCCTTTTTATTATTGTATATATAATTATACTCATATTATATTTGAGTCATATTAATTTGGAGTAATTTCAATATGAAAATTAATTTATATTAATTTAATTCTTTAAGAAATTCCAAGAGTTCTCATCCCCATTCTTATAAAAGGATGACTCTTATCCTCTTCTATGCACAATTAAAAATCCTCATTGTGTTTCCAATACCTCCAAAAATTCCTCTTCAAAATATATAACCTCATTATATAGATATTTTTTTAGGCATAATATCAACCTCATAGGTCTTAATGAGCATAGAAAAGGAGGTTGTTCGAAGAAGAGGTATAGATTTTAACAGAATGTTTTAGTTTTATTTTTTCTTCCAACTATTTAAAATATTATTCAAAAATGGTGAAATAATAACATTATTATATTAAATAAATTTAGATTTTGTTATTTTAATATTATAACCTATATCCATCTCTTCTTCCATCAAATGGGAATTGAAATTTTCGTTCGTATGTACGGCAGACTATCGCCTCGTGAAACGATGTAATTCATTTTCCATAAATTCTTCTACAATATGGTTATAATGATGAAATTAATATATAAATATTAAATTTATGAAATATTTATAATTCTATAAAATTAAAATATCATATATTTTATTACCATTCCATTTGTTGAAAAATGGTAACGTCGTTCATGCGTACGTGCGGACTGCCACCTTCACAAAGTGATGTGATTCATTTTTCATCCCTACATAACATGGATGATATATATAAGTGTATTTAAAAAATATATGGTATTTATGATATAATTATCATTATATAAATATAAGATAATACTTACCTTATGTCTATAATGATTTTTATTAAATGGAAACATTACTCATGCATACATATGACCTACCATCACCATGATTGTAACACGGTTTATTTACCATAAACATCATTCATGTTTGGTTTTTGAAGTATAATTTAAGAATAAAAATGATAATTATTTCATTATTATTATTCTATGTATGATGAAATAATGTCCTATTTGACCATAGTCAACCTACTAAATTCAGTTTGGACATATGATCTTAATGTCATCAAAATGCCAGATGTGAGGATAATTGATTAAATAATTGATTAAAACACAAAAATAAAAAGAATAATAAACCTAAAAAATATTATTAATAAATTAAATAATTAATATAAATTTATTATTCATGACTATTATGAATTTATGTGATGATTTAGACTCAAGTTAAGTGACACTTTAACTTAAAACCTCATTTTAAATGTTATATTGATTTATTTTATAAACCATTTTCATACATGTCTATATTATTAAAATTATTTTATGGATGTTTTTATATAGATATAAAATTTATTTAATATTATATTTTTGTCTCTTTTGACATTATTTTTAATGTTTCTAAAATAAATATTTATATTTATTTTATATGGAATGTTTTGATCATCTTCACAAAAGGAAAATAGAATATTCTAATTTAACATATAAAAAGTAAAAATTCTTTCCCACCACCATAAATGTTATTTAATGTTCATATTCCTATAAAATATTTTATTTTTTCCTTCAAATAAAACACTATTTTCATTTGTTATATGGATTTTGGTTTTGAAAATGGTTTTTAAAAGGAAAGGTTATTTCGATATCCAAAAGTGTTTTGTATACGAGTTTAAAAGAGTTTTTAAGGGTTTATGATAAAAATATGAAAGAATAAAATGTTTTATTAATGATATGTTACTTGAGAATTATATATGAGTAACATATGATCCTAATATATCTCATATGATAGGTGATGTAGATTCTAATTTTATGAATTTTGATCTCCATTATATATGTCAAATGCATTGAGTATTGTTCCTTGTATTCAGAGGAAAGAAGGAGGGTGTTAAATGGTGTGTTTTATCCTATAGATTTAACTATGATCAAGTTATTTTTGACATCAGTTACGAATATAATTCTCCAAGTCACATAAAAGGTAGTTTAATTTTCTTTATATGGGTTTTTAAGGTTTTATTTGAGAAAAAAGGTGTGTGTTTTTCACATGGATATGATTTGTTTCATATACTAAAATATAATTGCGATAAAGGTAAAATATTTTTAGTTTTTAATGATTTTCACCGAACTAATGTATTTATTCTTATTTTTATATCCCTTAATATGATTTTTTTATCATCCCACATTTTTTAAAACTATTTTTTTATAGAGTTTAAGGATGGGTAGGAACAATGGACAAGATAAGTTGAAAGTCATGACAATTTTTCATAAAAGGAAAACATGTTTCATTTTAAAAGTTTTATATTGTCGGAAAATGGATACATAGTAGAAGTATCTAATTAAAAATATATGGGTTAGTTATATAATATTTAAGGACTAATTAACTAAAAATATAAACTATAAATATCGTCAAATCTAAGAGAATGAATCCTTAACTTAAAACTCAAGATTATGTAATATTTAGGAATGGGTCCTTATAGTTGGTATCATAGGTTGGTTAGATAATTTTATAGGTTATGATAGTGAAATTAATTTCTATTAGTATATTCTAATTTATGGTTATCATGATATATCATTGAAATATTACCATGTTTCTTCATTTAATAATTGTTTGTTCAGAATAGTTTTTCCTAGAAGAAATAGGGAAGCGGTGGTAGGAAGGCACCAAGAGGAAAATATCCTTCCAAATCAGTAACTTGGAATTGCTAGAATTTGAAATAAGTATTTTGTTGCTATTATGGGTTAGTTAATGCATACTATAAATAATTTTGGATACTATATTAGAGTGAAACCAAATTTAACACAAAGGAACATGTTTATAGTTAAACATTTCATGAAACAATACCCATTGGATTTTGGTGTAACTTTAGATCCAATGGTGGATGAAGGATATATTAGCACTATGGAAAATATATTTGAAGTCATGGAATTTTCATAACGAAAAAAATTAACTCTATCCATTTATCATTTTCAATGTGAATATTATTGATGGAAGTATGTGGTTAAGAATACTAGAGAGATATATGACCTTGATACTATGTAATGGCATATATTTAAGAATATTTATATGGAGAAATATTTACCAAATGTCGTTCGAATCAGGATAGAGAAACAATTATTGGAATTGAAGCAAAAAAGATGAAGCTTTAGTAATTGTTTATAAATCAAATTTAACATGATTGGGAAGTTACATACCATATTTTATTTGGGACATTGATAGTAAAATCCATATATTTTACTAAGGATTTAATCCAAGTATATGAATATTTTTTCTTGTATGAGAATTTAAAAGTTATGAAAAAGTGGTTCATTGTTCTAAGAAAGTTGAGATGGGTTTTGCTGACACTTATGTTCCTCTATATGAAAAGTATTAGAAAAGGTCAACGTGTTAGGTAACGAAGAAGAATCCAACTTATAAGTTTATAGGTAATACCCCAACATGTTCTAAGTGTGGTAAAATACATTTTAGGGAATGTTTTTTTGGATCTAGAAAATGTTACCGATGTGGTAAGAATAGTGTTAGTGCCCATGAAAGAAACGAAAAGAGTCTTTAACAATCCAATAATGGGGTAATAGATATCCAAATGATGATGGAATGTTTTAATTTTAATGTGTTGTTGAATTATGCTAATATGTGTTACTTAGGGTTTGAATAATCAATATTGAAAGTATAAAGGTGTGAAAAAATAATTTTATAATAATATGATTGATGTTGGACTATCTAATGAAGTGGTGATAGGGACATTATCTATTTATTATAATTATCCCAATTCCTTATTTTACTAGATATTCATATTTATTCATTTATGGAAAATTTTCAAGAAAAATGGGAATATCACCTCATGAAAAGTATATAGAAATTTTAGTGAATTCTATGGTAGGATATATTAATAAAATAAAGATTTATAAGAATATTACTATTGTTATTAGTATGATAGTGTTTTCTATAAATCTTGTTGAACTTGAAAAAGAAGATTTTGATATTATTTTTGGTATGGATTGGATTTCAATTTATCATGATAAGATATATTTAGAAGCTAATAAAGTTATATTCAGTTATTTAAAACCTTTGGTAACCCACCATGAATAAGAGAAATTAATCAATTATGGTAGTGAAAGTTTACAAGATGATGTTGTTTAAAAGAAATAAACCATTAAAATTAGTGATGCTCCAGTAGTATATATATATATGGATGCATTTCCTAATGATTTTATTATTTTTATCCCTAATCATGAGATTCAGATTACTATTGACTTATTTCTTTAAGATAATAAGATTTATAATCACCCTCATTGAATAGACAAAGTAAAACTTTTGAAATTGAAAAAGTAGTTTGAATATTTTCTAGATAAAGGTTTCATTCTTTTTAGAACTTCACCATATAGTGATATTATTGTATTTATTATATATAAATATGGTTTAATTATACTTTTCCTTTATTATAGAGCCTTTACTAACATCAATTTTAATAACAAGTATCATTTTATTCATATAAATTATTTGTTTGATCAACTCTAGGGAGAATAATATTTTTTTAAGAGTGATTTCAGGTCAAGGTATCATTATTTGAAGGTGAAGGAGGAAGATATCTTGAAAAATTAATTTCAGACAATATGAGAGAATTATGGTTTATTATTTTTTTCTCTTTGGGTTTTCTAATTCACTAGTTGTATTCATGGATTTTATGAACATATTTTTCCTTGATAATTTAGATATATTTGGGGTTGTTTTTATTGATGATATATTGTTATATTCTAAATGTCACGAGGATCATAGAAGTCACCTAAGAATTTTTTTGAAAGCCTTAAAAGAAATAAAACTATATAGAAAATTTATTTAGTTTAAATTTTGGTTGAAAAAACTTCCATTCCTAAGGCATACTGTTTTTAAGATAGAATAACATTTAAGCCTGCAAAAAATAAAGTTGTTAAAGAATGTAAAAGTCTAAAAAATGTCATGGAGATTTGTAGCTTTCTTGGTTTAGTGGGTTACTACCATCAGTTTGTTGGAAAAATTACATGGTTATCTATCCTACTGACTAAGTTGACATGAAAATGAGTTAAATTAATATGGATAAAAGAGTCAAATGATAATTTTCTAGAATTAAAAAAAGATTGGTGAATGCTCTAGTTTTTTCCCGCCCTATAGAAATAGTGAATTTTACATCTATAGTGATGTTTCATTAAAGTGACATAGTTGTGTTATGATGAAGATAGATTAGTTAATTTCTTATTCTTTACATCAATGAAACCTCATGTGTTAAATTATCATACACCTGATTTTGAATTTACTGCTATGGTTTTTTCCATAAAAAATTATAGGAATAATTTATGTGGATTAAATTGTAAAATATATATTGATCACAAAAGTTTTAATTATTATTTACTCAGAAATATTACAACATGAGGTAGAGAATACAGATAGATCATATTAAAGATTATAATTGTATGATTCATTATAATCTTGGAAAATAAAAAAAGTATTTGGTTATTTGAGTCAAAAAAATAATTCTACATTAACCATGTTATATTTGTAACATTACCCTTGGTTAATGATTTGAAAAGAAAATTCCTATAATTTTTTTATATATGAAATTCCTAGGATTTTTATTAGGTTTTAGTATAATCATATCTATTATAAATAATTAATCAATCAAGTAATGAGGATCATGTTTTATAGGAAAATGTATAATCTCTTAAGAAGGGTAAATATATAGAGTTTAATGTTGATAAAGAATGAGATATCAAATTTGGAAAAATATTATATGCACCTTGAGTTTCCTAATTGAAGAGATAATTGTTGAGTAAATCTTAAAATTACCAGTTTTCTATTCATTTTAGAATCACTAAGATGTATAGAGACCTTTAGAAGAATTATTGGTGGGATGGAATGAAAAGATATATTGTTGACATTACTGTGAAACGTTTAAATTATCAATAGGTTAATAAAGAATGATAATTACCAAATGGGATGATTTTTCCTCTTCCATTATGAGAGTGTAAAAGGAAAAATATTTCCAGGAATTTTATGATGGTATTATGAAATACTTCTTGAGATAATAATGTAATTTGAGTTATTATTGATCCACTAACTAATTATGTATATTTCCCTCCCATTTGATATACTATTTATTTAGATCACCTTTCTTGATTATTACTCAAGGATATTATTAGGTTACATGGAGTTCCTATATCTATTATATATGTCCATGACCCTAGGTTCACATCTATGTTTTGTAAAGGGCATCATAATTTGTTGGGTATTCAACAAAATTTCAATATATATTTTCACAATCAATATGATGGATAGTTCGAGTGAAAAATTTAGTTATTTTAATAATTATATATTAATTTTTGAATAGATCACTAGGGATTTTGGGATCAATAACCTTCCTTTGTTGAGTTTTCCTATGAAAATAATTTTCATTCTAGTATACATATGGAACCTTTTGAGTAATTATATAGAAAACAATGTTGGACTCCATATTTTTGGGAAGAATTTGAAGGAAAAAAGTTGATGGGACCAAATTTTGTAGAGGATGTAGTGGATAAAATGAATATTATTTAGTAACACATGAGAAAAACTCAGTAAAGGTAGAAAATCTATGATGATAACCATAGGAAAGATATTTATTTTGAGGTAGGTGACCATTTTTTTTATAATGTATCTCTATGTAAAAGTATTATGCATTTTGGAAAAAAGGGGAAGTTTATTCCTTGGTTAATTTGACTATATAAAATCTTAGATAAAGCTAGATCAAATTCCTATCGAGTTTCCACAACTCTGAGCTTATTTTATATACATAATGTATTTCATTTTTTGATGTTAAAAAGATATCTGTCGGATCCATCTAAAGTTTGGATCCGTGAAGTAGTTTAGTTGGAAGACAAGATTTCTTATAAGGAAAAAGCAATTTAAATTATTGGCCATAGAGAGTAAGTGTTGTTTAATAAGTTGATTCAGCAGGTTAAGGTTTTTTTGAAAACCCATATAGTTGAAGAAGCAACATGGGAATCTGAAAATGAAATAAGGGAATAATATCACCATTTGTTTAAGTAGTGAATCAATTTGCAAGGATGAAATTTAAAAAATGTTCTTAGAATGTGACAACATATTTAATGATAGAATAAATCATTTTTCAGGTTTATTAATATTTATTAATTAAATATTAATATTCATTGTAAAAATATTTAGTAAATTTTAAATAAAAAATAAATAGTTTTATGAAACTCTTTTCTTATAAGGTTTTATTTAAAATATTAATTTATAAATTATAAAATTTAATTTGAAAAATGAATTTTAATTTTGAATTTATAATTTCGTAATGATCATAGGATTATTTTTTTAGAATTTTCTAAAAATATTGATTATTCAATGAAGAGTGAAAATTACTAATTTTTATTCAAAATTGTATTTTATTTTTTTGTATTTACAAAGTAAATTTATATTTTGCATTATATTTAAAATTTAATTAGTTCATTATTATTTAAATTAATCCAATTATTGTATTTGGAATGAATTTTATACCTGAATTTGTTAAAAATGTTTTCATAATTAAAAGTTATTTTTTTGAAAATATATTTTTTGTCTCCTTTTTTGGGTTTAATTTGAAATTAAAATATTCCACTTTAATAAATTGAATCTTAAAAAATGAAATAAATATTTGGAATCAGGAGATCCAAATTTTCTAAACGGGTCCTATTTATTTTTTGTCACAATGAACAGTTATTATAGTAAATAAGTACCACCACTATAAGGGTAAATCAGGTGATTAAAGTTAAAAATAATATTATAATGATTGAAAAATCACCACATCACTTGAATGTTTCCTCTTTTATGAGTGTAGTTCTAAAATTTTGATCAATTTTTGTAAAATATGACATATTGGTTCCATATTTCATTCATTTTGACCTTAATAATATTTATATAAAAGATAATGTTAAAAATGTCACTTTATTACTTACAATAACAACTATATTTCATGATAGAGATAAAAAACTTATGTTCATATCTAAATATTATTTTTAATTATAAATTATTTTTTATCATGTTAATTTATTTCTAAATTTTAGTGATAAAATAATTACCTTAAATTCTTACGCAACACCGACAAAGAATTTATTCAATTAATAAAAAAATAAAATAAATGATTTTAAAAATAATAAATGTAATATAATTTTAATGAATTATTATGTTCAATGAGTTTTTTAGACCAATATAAATTTTTAGTTATGTTTAAAATGATTATGTTCAATTTACTTTGTTATCATGTTGTTTTCAAATTCAAATTAAATGAATTGATTCAAAAATGAAATTAATGATATTTTAAAACAAATATTATTTTATTAAATGATTTAAATTTTATAAAAATCCTATATTCTATAAATTTATTAGGATATGGTTTAAAATATTAACCATGTCCCATTTATATTCCAATTATCCTTTTATAGTTTCTATCTTAACCCCTGAATAGTAAAAGCATTTGTTATTGTGGTAATCATCAAAAGGGTTAATGAGGGGTTAAAACAAAAAATAATGGTAAAAACATAATCTAAAATTATCCAAATTTAATTTGATAAGATGAAGTCTAATTATACTAAAATTATCTTAAAATCATATCAATTTGGATATATATTAATGTGAAAATTAATTTATATTAATTTAATACTTTAAGAAATTTCAAGAGTACCCCTCCCCTCTCTTATAATTGGGCACCTTATCTCATCTTTTTTTACACATAAAAATCTTTTCGGTTCAGAAAATAACTTAATAAATCCCATAATATAATCTCTCTACTCATTCTAGAGTTATTTTTTTGGAATAATACCAACCTTAAAGAGCTAATGGTGTAGAGAAAAGGAGGTTTTCTAAATAAGAGGTATAGATTTTAACTGAATGTTTTTTTATTTTATTTCTTCTTTTAAATCATTAAAATGTTCTCCTACCGTGATAAAATAATAAAGTCAATATATTACATATACTAAGAATTTATTATGTTAATATCATAATCTATATACATCTCCTTTTCTATTAAATAGGAAATGAAACTGTTATTCGTGTATATAGAGGACTATCGCCTCATGAATTGATGTAATTATTTTTCCACAATCATTTATCTCATATGGTTATACTGATGGATTTAATTTATATATATGATATTCATGAAATAATTATCATTATTTAAAATTAACATATTACATATTTTCCTACCTTTTTATTCATTAAAAAATGATAATGTCGTTCGTACGTATGCGTGGACTAATGCCTCCACAAAGTGATGTGACTATTTTTCATCACCACATCAATGATATATATAAGTATATTTAAATAAATAAATATTTTATTTATGATATAAATATAATTATTTTATGATAAATATCACTTAACTTCTTTCCATAATGATCATTGAAAAATAGAAACATTACTCATGCGTACATATGACCCACTGTCTCCATGAATTTAAAGTAGTAATTTTTCATAACCATAATTCATGGTTGATTTAAAAAGTATAATTTATGTATATAATTGATAATTATTCTTTGACCATAGTCAACCTACCGAAGTCATTTTGGACATATGAGCTGAATGTCCTCAAAACATTTAGTGTGAGGTTAAGTGATTAAATAATTGACTAAAACATGGAAATAAAATAAATATTAAATGTTAAAAAATGTTTTTAAGAAATTTAATAATTGATATTATTTTTTTATTCAGGAATACAAAGAACATGTTGATGAGTCGGACTCAAGGTAAGGAATACTTTGACTTAAAACCTCGTATAAATGTTTTGAAGAGTGATTTTCTAAATATTTTCTCTCATATAAAAATTCATAAAATTATTTTTAAATTTGATTATATGGAAATATAATAATAATAATAATAATAATAAATGATATTTTATGTTATTTTTTACTTTCTTTCAAATGTTTTCAAAAATATTTTTTACGTATTTTATACAGAACGTTTCAACCTTCTATATAAAAGGAAAAAAGGATGGTTTTATTTTAGCGTATACTACATCAATGGTCTTTGTCATCACCATAATTGTTATTTTATTTTCACATTCCAATTCGATATTTCATTTTTTTCATAGAAAAAACCCTATTTTTCTTTAATCTATGTATTTTTTTTGAAAACTTGTTTTTAAAATGAAAGGGTATTTCAATATCTGAAAGTGTTTTTCATATGCATTTAAAAGAGTTTTTAAGGGTTTTATGATGTAAAGGTGAAATTGAAAAAAAAAATTATTAATGATATGGTAATTTATTATTATATATTATAAATGAGTGAGATTGATACAACTTATACAATGGGTGAGCTCGATATCTCTTATACGATGGATGAGCTGATATAGATTATATGATGTGTGAGACCCATTATAGCTCTCCAATGCATTTGGTAATGTTCATCGTATTCCAAGAATATGATTGAGTTATCTACTGTGGTTTCTCATATGGATTTCACTAGGTTCCAGTTATTTTTGAGATAGGTTAGGAATATAATGATCTAAATCACCTAAAAGGGGATTTTATTTTATTTCTATGGGTCTTAAATATTTTCATTGAGAAAGTAAGTTTTTTTCCTATAGATACTATTAATTTTATATAATCAAATAATATTGTGATAAAGGTAAAAATTTCATGGGTTTTTATGATTTTTATTTGAAAATTTGATTTTTTATTATTTTTAGTTTCCTCACTCATTGTTTTGTTCTCATCCCTAATTTTTAAAATTGTTTTCATAGGGTTAAAGTATTGTTAAGAACAAAGGATAATTCAAGTAGAAAGTCATGAATATTTTTAATGAAAATAAAATGTGTTTCATTTTATAAGTTTTATATTGTGGGAAAAATTAATATTGACTATAAGTGTACATTTTTAATATATAGGTATTTTATGTAATATTTAAGTCCTAATTCAAAAAAACCATAAATCATAAAGATCCACAAATTCATTAGAATTAATTATTGATTTAAAACTCAACGTTATGTAATTTTTAAGGATGGTTCCTTATATATACCATAATGGAATGTTTCATTATAGTTCTACCCAATAGAGTATACTCTATATTGTAGGATGTGACAAAAAAAATTCATTGTTACCATAATTTCAAGGGTCCTACACCATGGAAGGAAGCCTATGTTGTGAGGATATCTATAGGGATTATTAGATAATTTTCAATGTTACTATAAATGCGAGGAGGATTACACTATACAGAATATGTTACACTATAGTTTTATTGAGAAGGATATTCCCACATCAGAACTAGTCCTCGCATCATTGAGAGTGTGAAATAGGTAGTAAAAATGATTTGATCACTTTAATTCCTATAATAGACCATTCAATAGTTAAAGATTATTATACCACATGCAGTTAAGATTTAAAAAGAAGCTTAAAAGGTAATGGTACGATCATGGGTAGTTTATGAAGGGTATTTTTTCATGATAAAATAGATCTAGTCATAAAAATTAATTTCATAGAGTAGTGAACCAAAACCATAAAATTTGATTGAATACCACTTAAACATTATAGAAAAGAAGTCTACACCATAGTTAAGATCTTTAAGGATGACCTTATGACTTAATATGTATTTTCATGCTATAATTGATTAGTTAGAGGAAAAACTAGAGGTTTAATAGAGAATTAGTGGTCATGATTTGAGGATTTTAATGTGAATTAAATGGTCCTTATTCACCACACTCAGGAGGTAATGGAACATTGAATGATCCTAGGAAACTAAAGGAAGAATTATATATTTATGATCCTTGGATCAAATTAAGTTGATTTATTTCTCTAAAACATTATAAAATAGTGTAAGAAAGTGGAGTATATAGTGTTTTTAGGAACATTTTTTAGATAGACTCATAAATAAGCTTTAGAGAATAGATTTTCAGGATTTTGGGAAAATTAAAGGTGACAAAGAAAGAGTATATTCAAGGAACTTCATCTCACCAGAACATCATCAGGTTTTTCATAAGATACCCAACAAACAAGGTATATTTCTACATTATTATCTCATTAAGAAGAAGCATTTCATGGATGGTGTAATGATTTCCTTTTTTGATGAGAGGTAGGGATATTTTTAGAATTTTTTGAATAGTTAGTTTGGAGGGTCAGTGTGAATAATCTATTATGTAAACCAAATATAAGAATTATTATATATTGTTTTAGGTTTATAGGAACATCACCTTTTCATGATCCTTGGAATAACTAAGTTAGGTTGAACTAAGTAAATATTATCAATGTGATTTATTTCATTCATCACTATTATAGGTAATTTAAGGGAAATAAAGAGATGTTCATATAATTGTGAAAACAGGATCATTTTAAAAGGGTTGAGTTTTTAATTAGTAATATATTGATTCACCCCCTCTGAATGCAATCAGTTGGATAAGGGATTAATAGTTGGTATCAGAGATATGTTAAAGGGTGATGTTTTTTCTCTTGAAATCATAGAAAGTGTAGTGGTTATTAATCTCAAAGTAATACCAATTTTCAAAGGAAATAATTTTCAGTTATGGAAGAATATGAGACAATACTACTTTAGGTCTTTGGGTATAGAAGTTTGAATAAAAACCATTCATTTTATTTCAGTTAACATGGAATGTGGATCTTTATCATAATGATACCATAATAATTTGGATGAGTATTCTAAGGAAATAAATGATCTGGGTAGAGACCTATACAACCCTATATATTCCATGTAAATGTCTTGAAAAACTATCTTGTGAAGTGGGAAAACTCTTGAATATTTATGAAGGTGGATCAATTGTGAGAGGGGAAAACTACCAATGGTGTGGTATAATTATTTGGATTTTAGGAGGATCCAAAATTAAATAGTTAATGATGTTTTTTATCATTTAAGTGATCCTTTGGAAGATATTCAAGGCTTTGGTGAAAATATTGAACATTTCAAAATTGTGAAAAGAAGATTTAGGAGGCTAACAGAATGATTCATTATAATATAGTCCATTCTTGGTGATAAGGATCCAATAATGGTATCTATTGATATCCTTAATATTAAACTTATCTCATATGAAATGATAAATTATGAAAATAAAAGTAGGTTAAAGGAGATATCACATGAGGTTTTGTTCAAATCAATGCATAAACATTCCAATAAATAATATTTAGATGATTATAAAGTTAATATAGTGATTTCCTTCATTTCCTCTAATCCTTAAAGGGGAAAAGGAAAATTAAAATGGAAAATAACACTATATTATTTCCATTTTGGTAAGGTAGAACATATCACAAATGAGTTTTTTTTAAATATGCAAGATAATAGGGATGAAGAATCTTTAAATAAACCATTCAAGGGTGAAAAACTTAGGTGAAAACACAATGAAATTTAATCAAAAGGAGAAACCTGATATCTCTTGAAAAAATAATATCATATGATTTATATGTGGTGGAGTTTGAGTATTGAAGGGACCTCGGTGAAGATTCGTTAGTGGATATTATTAATTGACAAGAAGCTAATAATGATGATGTTGAAAATTATGGAGATGAAGTCAAAGTCGATCTTTAGGATGAACTTGAGGAAAACCTTAAATATCTGAATAAAATTAAGGGATAATAATAATAAGTCAAATTAATTTATTCACGAATCTAAGATTTGTATTCAAAAATAGTAGGAACAAAATTTAGATATGAAATCCAAGATTGATAAACTACAATATTTAATTTCTAAAAACTCAAAAAATAAAGTGGATCTAAAGATAAATGAGTAGGAATATACTTTAATAATATATGTATTTACTATTATATGGAAATAAATGGATAATATAATTGAAGAATTTAAATAAGAGTTCATTTTTTGGTGATGAAATTGTGAAGATCGAGAAATAATTTTTATACTCGATAGGGTATTGGGTTCTTCCAAGACATCAGTGAAAAATAAAGATAATGAAGTACGGAGTGTGATTAATAAAGAGTTTATTCCAATAAAAAAATTATAGTTATTTAAAAATATTAGTAAATCTATATTATGTCATGATTATAATCTGGATATAACATTGCATCATGTTAGACATCAACCATCAAATCCCTAAAGGAAAGTGGTTTTGGGAGAAGTTTGAAAACCTATCAGTCCAGTAATAAAAGATGGAAGGATGAAAGAAATAAAATAAAGTGTTATTACTATGAGAAAACAGGACACATTCAGTTTGTGAGATCCATATTAAATATGTTTTTGAAATATAAACAACACCAAAAACATGAAAAAAGTTTTGCTTTATTTTCCTATGATTTTATGGTTATTGCTTTTGGTGTGAAGGATTTGGGAATAAAGAAGCTTATTGTTTCTCAAGGGTTTAACATAAAATTTCTCAAGAGATTCAAAGAGGTTGAAATCAGTATATAGGAGCATCAATGAACATGTTGAAGACTAAAAATAGATTCTCAGTATTACAACATATAGAGGGAATTACTAAACCAGGAGACCAGTATATGTTTTGATCATCAAGAGAAGTTCTTTAAAGATCATTGATGAAGAAAATAAGATATAAGAATGAAAAAAAATTAATATTTCTTTAAGATAAATGAATATGTTGGATTTATGTTTTCTAGATATAAGATTTACCTCACACATGATTGTAAATTAAAATTTCATCAGTAGTGTCAAATACGATAAAGCTAGAGTGTTCTGATTCTGTAATGATGAAGGAATCAAAATTTTCGGCTTTGGAATAGACATGTTTGGTGGAAAGGATATTAGATAAAGGGATACACTCTTGATTTATAATTTTAGACACAATCATCTATGTGTGAGTCCATTATGTGACTCAGGGCATATAAGGGAATTTAGAAATATCTGATTCACTATAATAGCTAGTGATGTTTAAATTGTTCTATAATGAATTTAGGAAAATATGAATAGTTTCCTTATTTGTAAAAAAAATTGGAGTATGTTGTTCAAGGAATATTAAAATAGGATTTAACACAAGGGACTCATTCATTTGAGACAAAAATAATTGGAAAACCTTATGAAAAATGATAGAGATCATGATTTTACCATTCTCATATGTAATAATACTCATACATGTGACTCAAGACAAATAGGGAATGATATTATGAAGATATATAATAAAAATAATGGAAAATCATTAAGAGTTTTGGAGCTTATTCATAGGGATGTTTTCAAACCAATTACCCCTAAATATTTTGATGAAAAGTGAAATTATGTTTTTTTGATAATTTCAATAGGATGGATTTGTTTGTGGTTATTACTAACAAAAAAGAGGTGTTTAACTATATCAATTGATACATAAGAGAAGACAAGAATCTTTTTGGTGTAAAAATTCAAAATTTTCACATTGAAAATGATAATTTTTTTTATAAATATCCAATTGGAATAATATCCATAAAAAATGGGATTCAAAATCAAGTGTTAACTGTGAGAACTCATCAATGGGACAAAGTTGTTGAGAAGATAAATTAGATTTTCAATAATATATCTAGTACTATTCTTATTGAAATTTACCCATCTAATAATTATTGAAAATAAACCATTATAATAGAGGTCTATATCTCTAATTAATAAATGGTTTTTCCAAATGAAGACACAACTCTATAAAAAATATGGTATGGAAAGGATTTGGCACTTAAATATTTCTTGGTATTTGGAACAAAGTGTTTTAATCATAAAAATGAAAAGAATAAAAAGTTTGAAGCCCATATGGATAATAGTATATTTCATTGATATACATCTAAAATCAATGAATATATATTCATTAATAAAAAATAGGTAAAATTGGATAAATCCATGATATTTTCATAACAAAAGAGAACAAACTTTGAATATTTGTGAGAAAATTTCATTTATGAAGGAGTAAAATTTACAAAGAAGCAACTTCGTTTTCAAAGGAAGAAAGAAATGGAGATGTTTTCTGATCAAGGGAAGTTCAAATAGATATAATAAACTTTGAAAAATCTTTGATAATGAGGAAAAAACATAAAGGACCACAAGAACCAATAGACAATTTCTTAGTGATGGAACTGTTGATTAAAATATCATTCATGATAGGAGAAAACTAGTTTTAACTATAAGACTAAAGACACAACAACATAATCCATTTTTATATAAATTATAATTAAATTAATTTGATTAATTGTCCATAGATATGAGTTGGGTCAATGAAATGTATGAAGATCTTGATGACATTGAGAAAAATAATACTTGGGAAATTGTCTCGAGGACAAAAAATAAGAAAATTATCAGAACAAAGTGAGTTTTCTAAAAAAACCAATGAATATGGGAATGTTATTTATAATAAGAAACAAATAGTTTGTAATGGTTATTCTTATATTTATTTCATCAATGTATATGAGTGATTTTAACTCATGGATCATTTCAAGACTATTCAATTATTCTTGGATATGGTTATGAAAAATTGGTTTAAAGCGTATAAAATGGATTTAAAATCTATATTCATGAATTGATTAATTTAATAATAAGTCTATATTGATAAAAAAAATATGTATTTCTCAAGAACAATGATTATAAAAAAGTGTTTCATTTGAATAAATCTCTATATATACTAAAATAGTAACTAAGATCATAGTACACATGGTTGGATCAGTACCTAAATAAGATCAGTTATCTTAGAGGAGGAATTGATCATAACATCTACATAAATAAGGAATAAGGACAATATATAGTTGAACTTATATATATTTACATTATCATATTTGAGTCTTGGATGACTCCCAATGTAAGAAGCATTCATAATTAATGAGGTGAAATTTTCAGATATCCCTATTTGATGAACTACCATTTTCCCTAGGTCTAAAATTTATAAAAAGGAAGGATGAGACATTTATTTCCCAAAATAAATATTCCAAGGAAGTGATGAAGAGTTTATAGTTGTACAAATATAAATCTATGGTTATTTCAGTTGATACTTGAATTAAATTATTAAAAGATGGTGAAGGTAATGAAGTTGATGTGACTTTATATCATAAGATCATTGGTATCTTACATTAATTTAAAACCACATGACCAGACATTTTGTTTTCAACTTTTCATGATGCTTGTTATCATATTTTTTCAAAATAAATTCACATAAAGGATGTGACTTGAAATATTTGAAACATCAACCAAATAGTGTACTTTAGATTATATTATTACAAAAACTCACAGTAGAAACTGATAGGATATATGGATACTGATTTACCAGGTTAGGTTAATGACCAAAATTCTACTCTTGGTAGATTTTTTTGTATTTATTTCTCATTAATTTCATGGAAAAGTAAAAAACCAAGATTTCATATCATTAAGACATATATAGGTGGAGTATATTGCAATAACTCAAGCTTGAACTCAACTGATATGGATATAAAAAATACTTGAATACATTGGAATTAATATGGTATCTCCCATCCCAGTTACATATAACAACTCAATTTCCCTAAACATTTTAAAAAATATAATTCAACACCCATGAAGAAAATAAATTATGATCAAATACCACTTCCTAAAGGATAAAGTTGAGCAGTTTGTTGTTAAACTAAAGTATGTGCTGACTAAAAATCTAGTGGTTGACATTATGGAAAAGGTGCTAACAAAGGTGAATTTTTACGGCATCAGTTAGATATATGATTCCAACTGAACCCATCTTTCTAGATGGTTTTTAAAATAGAGACCCTTAATCCTCTGTGGAAATTTCTTATTAATCAATGTATGATCCCTTTCCATAATTTTATTCTTGTATTTCTAACTCTCTTTTATGATCCTCCAAAGAAGTGAAATTTGGCTACATTGATAAAGGGGAGTAGGTACTTTTGTTGGAGGATAATGCTATGGATGATGCCTTTTAGTGTTGAAAATGGGAGATAGTGTTTGTTTATAGTTTTGGGGGAGTATTTTATTAAGTGTTGTGGATTCAAATCATGAATTTCACTAATACATTAGCATGTGAATTATTTCATGTAAATCTTATTTCTAACCCCTAGATATCCTCACATGAGTTTAGAGTTTATGATTGATGAATCATTGATATAAAATTTAGAGTGATTATATTATTCCTATTTTTTAACAAACCCAATGAGAGATATTGTTGGCACAAATCCATTTGGTGTTTGGTATTGATTGTGTTTGTTGAAAATTATATATTGGATTCAAAGTTAGAGAATAGTATGGAGAATAGTTGATGATTGGAGTATTTTTATATATTCATTAAATAAATAATGTTTACAAATGGAGGAGAAATATTCTTGAGAGGCTTATTATAAACTATAGAGAAATGAGCTACACCATAATGGAAGGTTTCATAAAAATTCTATATCATAGCACATACTCAATGTTATAGGTTGTGAACAACCATGTTCCAGTGTCACTAGAACTTCAAGGGTTCCTAAAACATGGATGGGATATTATAGTTATTTTAGAACCCATATATTTTAAAAATAAAACTATGTTTTTTAGTGTATATGACATGAAACACCAATCCTAAATGAACCATGAAATATTATTATTTAAAAATTACCATTATAACCTAGCTATTAAATTAGTGGTTATGAGTATGATTAATTTATTTATGAAACATGTATAAAGGATATACAATATATATAACATTATTGATAAATTTTTTTAAAATAATCACTTATTTTTTAGTTAAGTCATTTTATTTTTCGAAAAGGAATTTTCTTCAAAAATGGGTTTTATTGCTTTTTGTGAGAAAATATTATAACTAATTTCTAAAACTTTTTAAAATTTTATTTGATAAATACGATATTATTTTTATTAATCAACATATCAAACTTATATTATCGTGAAATTTTTATATTTTTCCTAAAATTTTGTTATTCAATGAATAGTGAAAATACTAATTTTTATTGAAAGCTGTATTTTATATTGAGGTATTTTAAAAGTTAAATTCAACTTCTAATTAATTATAAAAATTAATTAGTTAATTTTTATAAAAAATAAATTTATTATACTCTTTTTAATTAATTTTATATTTTAATTTGGTATAAAAAACTACTTATACTTAAAAAAACATTTTTCTAAAAACAAATTTCCTTGAATTTTATGTTTTAATTTTAAATCAAATTATTCCAATTATATAAATTGAATCTTGAAAATTTTATTCCATATTTTGAATCATGAGGTTCAAATTTTTTACATAATTTCCTTTTATTTTTTATCATTATGAATATCAACCATAGTAAATAATTGTCACCACAGTAAGGATAAATTAGGTAATTAATGTTAAAATAATATGCTAAGAACTAAAATGTGACCCTAACACTTGACTGTATCCTATTATATGAGTTTATTTTATCCATTTCAATCCAGTTCTTGAATATATGGAAACTCGGTACCATATTTCTTTGATTTTTTTCATAATTTTATTTTATCTTAAGAAAAGTAAAAAATGTCATTCACTTTGTTTTATTGTCTATAATTTTTTTTCATAGGGACAAATAAAGGATAATTTGTTCATAAAAGCTATATTTTAATTATAAATTATTTTTTATCATGGTAATTTTTTTATAATTTTTATTGATACAATAATTACATTAAATACTTGTGAAACACTGACACGACATCTAATTATTTAATAGAAAAATATAATAAATTATTCTAAAAATATTAAAATTAATATAATTCCAATGTATTATTGTGTTAATTTTTTTTAGATAAATATAACATGTTAGGAATTTTTTATATTAATTTATTTTAATTTCTTTTCTATCATGTTGTTTTCAAAGTCAAATTAAAGGAATAGTTCTAAAAATGACATTAATGATATTCTGTAATAAATATTTTTTTTATTGATTTAAAATTAATAAAAATATTATCTTTGGATAAATGATTGGGATATTGTTTGGAATATCAAAAAAATATATTTATTTTCTTGTTTTCCTTTTATAAAAAATATCTTAACCTTTAATGAGTAAAAGACTTTGTTATCTCCATAATTGTAAAAAATGTTAACAGAGGGTTAAAACAAAAATATAAGGATAAAAAATATTATAAGCTTGTCTAAATTTTATATTATGAGATTATTTCTACCCATAGTAATCCTATATTATTTATATATAATTTTGGATCTATTTTTTCTAAAAAAATAATTTATATTAATTTAGTATTTTATGTAATTTCATGAGTGTCCCTCCCCTCACTTATAAAAGTGCACCTCTTATACTCTTTTATTCAAACCTAAAAATTATTTTAGTTAATAAAATATATATATATATAAGATATTAATGACATATATATACCATTATATTAAATTAATATATCATATATTTTCCTAACAATCCATTCATTAAAAATCACAACATCATTCATGTGTATATATGGACTATCACCTCGATGAAGTGATGCGATTCGTTATTCATTACTACAACACATTGATGGTATATATAAGTGTATTTAAATAAACAATATTATATTTATTATAAAATTATAATAATGTAAATATAATATAATACTTACCATTTTCCATCATGACTGTTGAAAAATGAAGACGTTACTCTTGCATACATACGACCCACCGTCTCTATGAGTGTGACATAGTTCATTTTTCATAACCATATATCATGGTTGGTTTTATAATTTTGTTTTATGTATTAAAATAGTAATTATATCATTATTATTATTCTATATATGATTAAATTATTATAAATATGACTTTAATCGACTTACTAAAGTGATTTTGGACATATGTGATGAATATCATCAAAAACATATGACATGGACCTAAATTATTAAGTAATTGAATATAAAATGATAATAAATAAAATAAAAGGGATAAAAAACATAAAAATAATTCTTAATAATATAAATAATTTTCATATGTTTATTATTCGGGAAGATAAAGAACAAAGATGATGAGTAGAACTCAAGGTATGTGAATTTATTTTAAAAAAATCATCTTTTAATGTTTCTCTACCAACTCTTTTTTCTTCACATCCATGTTCTTCAAAAAAATTGAAAAAAATTATTAATTACTCTTAAATGTATTCTAAATATAATTTTTTATAATATTTTACTTTCTTTACAATAATTTTAAAAATTAGTCATTTTATGGTTTTATGTAAGGGACCCTTTACTTTTATAATCCAGTTTTAAATACTTTAAATTTTTATTTTATAAATATTTTTCATCTATTTCCATAGTATTAAAAAATATTTTATAGATGTATTTATATAGACATAAAAAAATAATAAATGAAATTTTATGTCTCTCTTTCAAGAGTTTTGAAAATTAAACTATTTATGTATTTTATAAAGAACATTTTGACTTTGTTTATAAAATAAAAAATAATATTCTGTTAAAACATATAATACGTCAATGGATTTTCCCACCACCATAACTAATATTCAATTCTTGGATTTCTTTACAATATTACATGTTTTTTTCAAATAAAAATATTCATTTCCTTTGATGGGTAATACATACCATATGTTTATTTCTCACATTCATTCTTTCTGAAATCTCCTTTTATTATGATATGATGAATGATTAAGGAAAAAATTTGTTTCCATTAGTATCTCTTATATTTATAAATTATAATTGATCTAATTATTTGGAATAAATAATTATGTATGTGTTATAATGGGGGTGTCAAGATATTTTTCCAATGCATTGGGTAAAGTTTTTATCTCATGAGATTTTATATATTGGATTATGGAGTAAACATAATCTGTGATGGGACTTTGTCTAAAATGTTATGTTTTCTTGGAAATTAACATTGACTTATGATTATGTCACGTTTTTATTTTCTTTCATATTTCATATGTTTCAGTTTTCTTATGAAACCATGTGGTTTATATTATGCGCCCATGTGATTAATCATGATACTTATCTCTTATGATATCATGTTATACCTTTGACTCAAACATGAAGCTTCATTATGAAGTTTGTTTCATTACTAATATTTTTTTGATCATCCCACATTTAAAAAAATCATAGGGTTTCACAGATTATTAGTGTCAAGGATATGGTCAAGATGAAAATTTTGAAGACATTTCATGAAAATAAAACTTGTTATATCATAAAAATATTGTTTTTTGGAAAAAATGTGTAATAATTTAAGTGTCCATTTTATGATATGATATTTATTTATGTTTTGGTGATGGGAAAATTCTATAAAACACTAAACCAAAAATATCATAAAGTGTTTGAAAATCTTCTTAACTTAAAACACGAGATTATTTAATTTTTAAGGTTGATTTATTTCAACTAGTATCAGAGTAAATTGTTAGATATCTTTGAAAATTGAGATATTATTATGTGAAGTTAACTTAAGTGTTATTGATACCATCGTGGGTTTATAAGTTTAAGGTTGATAAAAAGATTAAAGTATTAGATACCCCTTTTATGTTTTAAGTGATGTAAGTCAAATATGATTAAAATTATTTTTTGAGATTTTTATGTTAATATAAAACTTGTATTTAATATGGGCTTTAATGAAAAAGTTAATCGAGGAAGGATGACATTACATTTTATGTGCATAATTTTAAAAGTATTGATAACCTTTAGGGTTTATATGATCTTTTAAATTGAGATAATTATGGTTATTATAATTTGGGAACATATGTTTTATTTTATATCTAACTATGAGATTGAAGAGTGATTTGGTGATTAATTAATTAATATTATTTCATAAAAATATCACTATAATTTTTGGGAATATTATATTATTAAGGTAAACATAATGTTATGGTATTTTACTTAAGGTATAAAGTATGAATTTTATTTTGGAAGTATATTTGATTTTAATGTGGATTTATAGTGGTTTTGGTTATTTATGGAAATAATTATAATATTTTGGAAATTATATGATTAGGGAATATACATTTTTGGGTATATAACATTATGAGTGAATAAATTTAATTAGAGATAAATGTTAAATTAATATGGAAAGAATTTTTGATTTAATCCTTCTTATTTTTGGGTTTAAAACTTGGTCTTATTATCCCAAGTGACTTAAATTCCATGAGGGGGTGATTCATGGTGTGAAAGATTAAAACAAATTTACCTTTTCAACATTGTTTCATCATTAAACAAAAATATATTCTCTCTCATTCCCATATCATAAAATAAATGTATTTTAAAACATTCATAGTACACATCAATTTTACTTTCTTCACCCTTGTAAAGATATGTAAAAGTATAATACAAAGGCAATGTGTTGATGTACCAAAAATACTAAAGTGAAATATTATTACAAGGTTTGGATCAGACTAACTATCCCTTCTAGTTTATAATCATTCATAATTTTGAATCTCATTTCTCTATCTTTACTGATATGAATGCATTGTTCCACTAGTAGAAACTTCTAAAAATTAGTTATATGTTAATTAAACCTTTTGTGTGTCTTTATCCACTTGTTTAATCAAGGATATAACAACCACAATTAAAGAAGACTTTTCATCTTCGATTGTGTTTCCCCTATGCATAAACCCATCACAAAACCCCTCCATGAGAATCTTACATCATACCTATTATCAAGACTCTTCCATGAGACCTCCACACAATACTCCTCCATGAGACCTCTCATGAGACTCCTCCACAAGACCCCTTCATGATATTCCTTCAGTTCACATAGGTTATGTAACTATGGTGTGAGACTGTATTCATGTTAAACAGATCTTCAGATGTTGACATGTCTACATATTCTCAATGTATACAACCCTTCATAAGATACCTTTGTGACACTCCTTAATGATAACCATTCATGAGACTTTGTTTTTTTTACGTAGATCACGTGATTTTGACACAAGACCTTGTTCTTCTCATTTGAAATAATTTTATTTATATCAAACAACTCAGGAAAACTCATATACCATCTTAAATATGTTTTAGGAGGTATTTTTAGGCATAAATAAACTACCTTAAATTTGAAAATCATGATTATCCATCCATTTAACTGACTTAGAAATCATCCTTATGTGCTTTACATGATCCTATCACATGATCCAAAAACAATCATGTGGTGGTTAAAAACATTATCTTATAGTACATTATGTGATACCATCATGAGATCTAAATACAATCACGCAATCATCGCATGATCCAATCATGAGATCCAAATATAATCATGTGCTCAATGACACTTTCTTCCAATACATTATGTGATTATGTCATAAGATTTAATGAAAATCATGTGGTCATCAACATTGTCTTACAGTGCTTCGTGTGACCTCATCATGATATTAAAAGACAATATTGCAGTGTCTTTAAGCTCTTTTTATGATCTCTTCATGAGATATAATGAAAATTTTTCAATTTCTTCAATTTCTTTCCATGATCTCATCATAAGACCAATTTGGACATATGTGATATCCTGATCCCTTCTCATGACCATCTTAGATATTTGTGGTCCACGTGATCCTTTAGAACATTCAAGATCTAAATAATACTTTAGGAAATATTCATCAACTCCTCATGGATCTAGTGACACCCAAAAATTTTCAATAACTTCTAGACTTTTCAAAAAATACAATCAACCTGGTTGGTGAGGTATCTTTAAGTGAATCCAGGCGACCCAGGATCAAATCTAGGTAGAGTCATATTTTATAGGTCACTATAGTAGTACTATAGCAGGTACTATAGCAGTACTATAACGGAACTGTAGTAGGTACTGTTTGGCATTATAGCAGCTGGGAATATTCCCCCGTTTGGGCCTTCATGCCACCGATTTGGTCCCCGGGTCCTTTAAGGCCTTCGGGCCACCTTAAGGCCTTCAGGACACCTTAAGTGCAGATGTAAACCAGAAAACCTACAAGGAACAATCTTCTAAAGGTGGATGAGCAAGGATCCTTTCACCATAGTAGAAGATAAATGTATTGCAAGAATGAATGGGTATGCCACTTTCCATCGGGACAAACCTGTGCATGCACGGGAAAGCCTAGCCGAACAGCCATGTGAAGGTGGATAGTTGATTTCAAGATAAAGATGTTGGGGAGCAGTAGTTCCAAGTAGTTATTTTGGGTTGTATGTAATGTTTGAAGCATACGGGAAATGAATTCTTCTAAGGCCTATGGGCTGTGTAATACTTATGCCTACGGGCCATGTAAGGGTTCCACCTCACCCCTTGAAAGGTGTATTATAAAAATCAATAAAAAATAAACGCCTCCAGGCCATTGGAGGTGGTTAGTTGAAAAAAATTAAAAACTTCAATAATCAACATGTTGAAAAATCATGCACATGTAAAACCAATTTTATTATACAACCCAAGATAGTGATCAAGTAGTTCCTTAGCATGTACTCCACGCCCGCATGAGTAAGATCATTATGAGAAGCAATATTGGAATTCATAATTCATTATTGAATCACTTATTTCTCAATCTTACCTTTGGAAAACTTCTCGACACTAAAAGAAAAAATGATCCCATCCATCAAGCACACTACATCTATTAATAGATATTATTATGAACTCATAACTCTTATTTATGATTCTTCTTCATTTATAGACCAAAGTTTTCATTTTCATTTTTTAAAATACCCTTATTTCGCTGCTTCCCATATCAATTTCCCCCTTTACTAATCAATAAATTTTCTTCCCCTTTGTGAATAAACCTAATGGTCACTACTTTGTGGTATGAAACATGGTAAAGAACACACATTAGTGCATAGAAGAAAAACACACCATACCTTGGGGATAGGGGGTCTGACATCCACATTATTCAAGTGTGGGGAGTTAAATAAACTCCAAGATATAGTTGATGTCATTGAAATTCTTATTTGTGTAAGTCTTTTATTATGATGTTTTCAACCTGAAGTTTAGTAGGCATATACTCCAGCTTCATGAGGCCATACTTTACTTTCTCCTAGAAAAAATGATATTTGATTTCAATGTGATTTGTCCTTGAGTGATGGACTATATTTTTTAAAATATTTATAAAATGTGAATTATAAAAATGGAATATGATTGGAGATATAACTTCAACGGCTATATCTTTAACATGGTGCTTCATTTTTAGTAATTGTGTGCATGATTAAGTAGCTATAATGTATTCATCTTCTACAGTGCTCAAAGAGATGTAATATTTTTCTTTCTTAGATAAGAAATACATAGTCCACAATTATTTAATGCACCACCAGATGTAAAATTTATATTATCTACTAAACTATCCCAATATGCATATTTAAAACAAAATAAATCTTATTGATAATTTACATTACATAGTAAATTGAAATCCACCATTCCTTTGGTATACCAGAGTTTAATTTTCACCACAAGTAAAGGGATTTATTTGGGATGAATTTGATATTGTTCCACATGAAATGTGGAAAAAACAATATTTATTCATGTTATTTTTAATTACTATAGACTTACAATGATCTATCTATATTATGTGATATTGAATTCTTTTCCTTCATCATCTCTTGAAAATTTCATCCAGGTAGCAACCAAAGTTGACATATATTTGGAATTTTCTATTATAAATGAACCTCCTTAAAATATTTTTATTGATAAATAAATGTTCCTTGTCTTTATTAAGTTACCTATAAACCAAGTAAAATTATTATCTCACCAATCACTGACATTTTGAACTCACACTTCATGAATTTGATAAAATATTTTCGTTTTAATCCATTAAATATACCATATATTTTGTCATTGAAATTTACCAACACCATCATCCTTTGATTATCCTAATTATTTACATAGAGATTATAATCAACTCCACCACATTGGAAATTAAGCTTATTCAAGTACTAGTAAATTCATGAATACCACGCTATTGGTGCATGTTTTAACATGTATATCACATTCATTAACCAAAATACTTTTTTCTCAAATTCATGAATGAGAAAACCATCTAGCTATTCAATAAAGGCTTCTTCTTCTAGAACCCCATTCAGAAATGTTGATGTCACATACATCTAGAAAATTTTGAATTTTATTTACACTATTATGGTAAAAAAAAATCAAATTTCCTCTATCCTAGAAATAGGTTTAAATGATTGATAAACATCAATACCTTCTATCTGAGAGTATCTCTTGAACAACAATCATTATTTTTTTTGAATTATTAGTCCATCCAAAATTTTCTTATTATGGAAGATCCAATTGTTCCCCATGAAATTCTTGTCTTTCAATCATGAAACAATATCCCATGTCTAATTATTTTTTATTTTCAAGTCATTTATTCATATCCTAAACCCAATTTAAATCTCTTACAGCTTATATAAAAAAATTAGTTATTCCTGTCATAATAACAATTATTTTGGTATAGTATTCATTCTCCTTGTTTGTAAAATTTTATATGACTTTTTCTATATATTCAAGGAATGTCCCTTCATCCCCATAGGCTTCAAACATCCAGTTTATCTTCTTATTGAGAAAGAAACACTTAATTACAAATAATAAAAAGTACATAAATGTCAAATTCTTTCCACACCACATCTCGTATGGAGTCTTCTCTTTCTTTGGAAACAACAAGTGTATATTTGAAATATAGAATAATGTCAACACTTCTTCTTTCCAAAATTAATATAGAAGGTATATCTTAATAACCGTCCTTCTATCCATGTTAATGATAATCTGGTTTCTTCTCTTAATCACTCCATTTTGCTGAGGTGATATTAGTACTGAAATTTGGTTCCTTATCCCATGTTTCTTAATAAAATCCTCCACTTGGATGTTTGTGAAATTCGTTCCATTATCGGTTCGGAACTTCTAGACTTTTGAACTAGCATATTTTCAGCTTCCCTCTAATAATGTTTTATGAAACTGAACACCTTCTACTTGAGGGGATAATTGAAACCCATGACATTATGCTAAAATACTCAATGAAAGGGACATAATATATATTCCCATTAATTTATCTTGGGTAAATAGGTTAAAAATATCAATATGTACTAGTTCAAGTACTCTTGTTGAAGTTTGACCTTTAATCTTTCACCTAAAACATATTTCCAGTAACATTCCTGTATTGGAAAGCATCAAACACATGAGTATGATCACATGATAATTTAGGGAGATATTTAGCATCATCACATTTCATAAGATCTTCCATGGATTATTTTCTTAAATGACCAAGTTGCATATTCCACAACTTGTTTTATTATTTTTATAGGAAACACATATATTCTTTTCCATTTAAAAGGTTTAGATTTCCTTATGTGTGATTTACTTGAAAAAAATATCTCCATATTTTCCCTTGTTGATAAATTTTTTTATTAAATCTTATATCATGTCCTGAGTCACACAGTTAAATCACACATATAAAGTTGTGACTGAGACCATCAAAAACCAAGACTTCTGTGTATATCAAGTCTTTTCCCCCAAATGTGGATTTTCAGAATACAATGATCTTCAATCCATTTCATAACTAATTCCAACCATTTGATACTTATTTCCCATCATATGAGAGGTGAATCCACTGTCAATGATCCATATTCTAGTGTGATCTGATATTTTGAAGGAAAATGTTATAACTACTTCTTGATCAATTATTTTCTTTATGATCTATGTCATTTAATTTATACTTGATATTGAATGATATTATCCTTAGAGTATAATGGACCAAATTAATCTTGAAAATATAAAAATTCATTTTCATTTTTAGTTCCATCGATGATCACTTGATATGCTATGTACGACCACTTTAGGTATGTTTTTTAACATTCCTCTAAATTATCATTGAACAATATCTATCAATGTACCCAAATATTCTATCCCAAAAATAATGACCGTCAAAATTATTTTTAGAATACTAAATTATATTTTTATTGCACTATTTATCATGTTACTATTATACCTCTTAGTTATGGAATATATATTTTGATAATGTCCCAATTATCCACAATAATAAAATTGATATGAGGTTCATTCATTTGTGCCACTATTTTAACACTGGGTTTCCCTTGAGTTCTCTAAATATTCTAATTATTATTCATCCCCGAATCAATATTCAACCTCATAGTGGGTTCTTATGGTCTAACACTAACCATCACTACTTTCTATTCGAGATTAACCCCCATACTACTTGTGTTGTTTTGATTTTTCATTTTATTCTCTTTAAATTCCTTTAACTGTATTTCAATACCACAATACTCAAATTTACCTTTTTCTGATTCCTTTGTGATCTTATTTCATGATATCATGTCAAAATTCAAGATTTTCTCTTGTTCTTCTACATTTCTTCATTGTACAACAACTTCTTCCTCATGTTTATAGATGTGTTTGACTTAATATTTTACCATGTTAGTCAAAATATTAGTAATCCTAGTTTTTTCCTAAACCTTGATCAATCAATGAATTATGATTAGTTAATTTATCTTTTCAAATTTAAGATTTTAAATTTTATCCTTGATCTCATATATCTTTTCTTCTGGATGTTGCATATATAGCTTGGTATCATAAACCATACTATTAGCTTTCATTGTTTTGGATCTCCAAACATCTATACCCTCAAGAAAAACTTTTAATTAAACCTAAAGGTTGAATGTTCATTTGAATTCTATTTATTAATCATTTCTTTCCTCCCTTAACCAGGTGTTACTGAAAATTTCCACCATAATATTTTCTTCATTATCCTTATAGTCTTCAATCTCTTATGACTTAGATTTTCTTGAACTATCATTTTCTAAGAAAGTAGATTCTCATTTTTAATTAAAATTTTCTAAGTATTTTTATTAACTTTCACATTGACTGAATACTTCTTCCTAGTAATTTCATCATTATCCTCATCATTGTTTTGAGACTTCTTGAGACACATTACTACAAGATATTCAGTCTTTCCATAATTATATCATTAAAGAGGGTGTTTTTCTTTAAAATTCACTCTTTCCCTATTTTATATTTTAGGAAAGTAATGTAATAACCTTAACCAATATGTCTTATACCTAAACATCTTATATGGTGAACTTTTTCATGTCCTTGGATTCCATCTCTTCAGACTTCCTTTTTTCCATAGCCTCATTATCATCACTTTCCATGTTGTATGCAACAATATTAATATGTAATTTATCCAATGTTATATCCTTAGGATATTTATCCTTTAATACATATACTTTTAGATTGAAATGAGGTGGCTGGCTTATCAAGATGTAATTAATGATCTTTACATCATTGATAATTTATCTAATAGAATGCATGTATTCAAAAACGACATCCACTAAATCAAATAATATATTTGTAGACTCATTAGGGTGTATTCATTGGTCGTCATATTTTTTACATAGAACCTAAAATTTTGTTTTCTAAAATTATGAATCACATTCATAGATATTTGGCATCTTTTCTTACATGGAATGTAATGACTTGGATGAAATCACCTTCATATAGATTTTACTGTAAAAAGATCCCCCTAAGGGATTGATTCATTTGGCTTCCACATATAATCATCTTAGATATACTTATGATAATAATCCACTATCCATTCCTGCAAAAATACCATGTATTTCCACTGAAAACACATCCATATATAATAATTGAAGGTAGTGCTTTATCATATTCTTCCATAAATGAATTATTTTTTCATTAAAGATCATAATAAATTTATGATTAACAACTTCCATTGCTTCTACTGATAGAGAGCATCTAACTTTAACCATTTTCACTAATACCAATTGTTATCCCAACCAAGTTAAATACTTCAAGGGGTGAATCATGGTATGACAGATTAAAAAAACTATCCCTTTGGGATATTGTTTCAATATTAAACAAAATGATATTATCTTTCCTTCTCATAGAATTGAATAAATGGATATTAAAATATGAACATGATATACTAATTTTTCTTGGTTCACCCACATCAAGCAATGTACAAGGAGTATACAAAGGTAATGTGTCAATTTACAAAATCCACTAAGGCAGACTTATATTATAAGGTTTCAAGCAGACTCATTGTTCCTCATAGTTCACAACCACTAAAAATTAGAAAGCTCACTACTCTCTCTCTCTCTGCTAAAGTGAACACACTGATCCTTCATTAGAAACTTCTAACAATATGTTTTTAGTTTTTTCTCGCTTGTGTGCATCTTTATTCACTTGAATCATCAAGGAGATAACAACCATCTTTATTTTATACTTTTCCTCTTAGAACCTGTGACCCCTATGAAAGACCCCTCCATAAACCCCTCTACGAGAATGCTAAATAAGACCCCTCCAAGAGACTCCTATGTGAGGAATATTTATGAGACTCATCCATGAGACCTCTCTATAAGACTCATCCATAAGACCTCTCTATGAGACTAATCCATGAGGACCATTCACAAGACTCCTTTAGATCACATGGATTGTATGAATCTAGTCTGATACCTTATTCAGGTTATGTAGATTATATGATACCAAAATTCTTACCTATACCCAACACATAAACCCCTTTGCAAGATACCCTCATAAGACTCCTTCATGAGACCCATTCATGATTATTTGTTCTGTTTATGTGTATTACATGATTCAGATGCAAGACCTTGTTTTTATCATGGAAAATACATTACTTTAGATGAAACCACTTAAGAAAACTCCTCTACCTTATTAAGGATGTAACATCCCAGGTAAATAAAGAACATGACATTTTTCATATTTAGTAATATTTGTGAATTAAATATTAATTTTACTTTAAAGGGGATGCTATGTTCAATGGTGTACCTGATACACAACAATGGGTTTCGTTGAAATCTTATGTTTCACACTAATAATATAATATTATTATTTTAAATGGTAGATAACGTCTAACCGTTGTATTGGTAGGAATGAATAGAACTAACAAAAATAAGATTATACATGTTTTTTAAATTTTTTTAAATTTATCCAATAAAAGTTAGAGGCTTAAAATGTGAATGAATCTAATTTTAAGCATAAATACTCTAATATTCATTAAAAGGTCAATTTACCGCCTTTTGATGGTGAACCCTCATTAAATCTAGTTTTGGTCAGATTTATATGTTCTATTTGATAAAATCAAATTATTATTTATAATCAAGACATCAAAATTTACTTTAAGTAAATTTTTGGTATTTTTCTAATGAAATTCATTTTTTTAATGAATAGTGAAAAATACTATATTTTAATTCAAAACTATCTTTTAATATAACTTATTTATATAGTTATATTATCTTTTAAAAGGTTTTAAAGTGTAATAAGATTATATTTTTACCATTTAATTCAATTCTGGTCATTCAAAGAAATTTCACTTTGAAATTGGGTATAAACAAGTGTCAATCTTTTGATAGTTATTATTTCTTAAAAACACGCTATTTGTTTTGACAGTGGGAATTAATATTAAATTAAATAATGCAACTTCTATGTTTTGAATTTGGTAAAATAGACATCATTTTTTAATTCAGAAAATCAAATATAGCTTAGCCTGAATTTTTTGTATTTTTCTGAAAAACTTTAATTTTTGATGAATAGTGAAACCACTTAGTAGTAGTTTAAAAAAAGACTTTTTCATTTAAATGAAATGTTACCGCTTCTGTGAATTGAATTTAAAAAATATAACATACATAGTTGTTATTATTAAGTAAAATGTGGTTCAATAAATTGAAAATAATTTTTGTTGAATGGTAACTTTGGACTTTTATTTATCGCATTTAAAGGTAAATAGAGTAATTAAAGGTAAAAAGAACATTATAATAATACAAAATTACCTTAAAACTTGTCCTAACCTTATTGGTTGAGTCATGGCCGACCATAGGCATCCTTGGGTAAATTTTGGGATTCCATAGAGCCACTTAAGAGTGATAATGACACTTTATATTAATTAATTTAAAGTAAAGAAAAAAATGACATAAACATATATCTTTTAGTAAATCATTTTTTACATGGGGCTATATAAGTTATCATTTTGACTATAAATATTAATTGTAAATCTAAAAATATTTCCTACATCATGGTAAAAATTTTATAATTTTTAGACATCAAATAAATAAAATTATTTATGACACAACAATGATGCACTGTTTACCTCATTAATGAATGATTTAAATAAATAATATTATAAATATTAAAACAATATCAAAAACCTATACAATTCTTATTGGATTATTTTATTTAGAATATTAGTCATCTTATATTATACTTTAATGTGTTTTGTAGCTTTTGAAAATCTACGATAAGTTTATAATAAAATATGTTTTCTAAACTTTCCAAAAGAGCCCCTCCTCCCCCTTGTAAAAATACCTCACATATAACCAATTACAAACACCTCTCAAGCCTTTTATCTCGTCCAAAATCTGCCCAATTAATCTCCCTACATCCCTATACTCCTTCTAGAAGTCTTTAATTATTCATAAGTCACTTCAAGAAGTCCTTTTGTTTCAAACAACAGGGCATTACCCGAATTAAAAGTAACAGTTTATCTTAAATTCTTTTCTTTTATTTTACTTCTCTAACCCCTAAACTCTTTTTATTACTTTTATTTATAACAACACAAATATAATCAATATACAAGTATGTTTTTATGATAATGATTCGAACTAAACTTACACACACCTCCATCTAATGGATAAAGAACATATTGTTTCTGTGGACGGCGAACTACTGCCTCACGAAACGATGACTGTTCAAATATCTCCTACCACCTCTCATGGTGTCCATTATGATGTAAATGTTTTTATATATGATATATATTATGTTTATGTTTTCATTATTATTCTTTATTTTTCATTTATATCATACCTTTATGGTTTCCATAATGGGTAAATGCGATAATTTCATTTTAGGAAGTGTGGACTACCGCCCCCTCAAAGTGATATGACTTGTTAATGCCCTATGTGGGACGTATAAAGGACGGATTTAATGATATTATATATAATATTATACTGTAATTATAATATAACTTTATATAATTATGTTTTCATTCCATTAAATATGAAATATAAATGAAAGTAGCATTCATGTGTATGTACGGCTTACCGTCTCCATGAACTGTGCATTTCATTTCTTTCCTCTAAATATTATGTAATATTATAAATAAATATATATACTAGATATATATTATATATATGATACCAAAATAATTAATTTAATTATGTATATAATGTATATTTGACCATATGAACAACTTGTAATTATAAGAAGTTAATTTTTACTCAAATACCAAATATCGACAAAATGACCGTCATTAACTTAAATAATTACATAATGTTTATAACATGGTAATAAGTGATATAAAAGGAATAATAAATTTTAAAAATTTTCTTAATCAAGTATAAATTAAATTTAGTTTATTATTCATGAAGAACAAGGAACAAAAAAGTCAATTCAGACACAAGGTAAGGGGTTTCTTATCTCACTTTTAATTCCGTGAGATTTACATTGTTTGCCACTTATTTATTTCATGTGGTGTATTTTGTACTTCCATTTGATATATATTGTCATGATTATATTTATATTCATTATATTATATGATTCCTTTGGTGATTATTAACTTTTGGTCATACGACTTGATTGATTACAACGTGGTAAGGGGTTTTCATCTAACTTTTTATTCTCGTGAGATTCATGCTATATTGCCACTATTTTCTTTTATGTGTTTTATATACTACCCATTATTGCATTAATTGTGTAATATACTTAAATTTATGGGTATTTAAATCTTCATTTTATGATCCATCTTTCATGGGGTGTATGTTTCGTAAGTTACCAAATCGGTAAGGGAACCTTTCACCCTCCTCTTTTTAAAAGACTTCTTTTTATTATGTCCTTTAATTTACATATTATTATGTTGGGATATGTTCTTATATATCCTTATTGCTGTAAATTTTATGTCCATGTGATGAGATACCCTTTTCTCTCTCATTAATTCATTTTATGAACTTTAAAGTGACGTCGTTAGGCTGTCAAATTTCTATAAGGGAACTTCTTAACCCAATTTCAATTCTTTGGGTTAAACTTATACTTCTTGATTATGTAATGTTATAAATATGTTTAAATTGCATTTGATTGTTTCATACTTAATATCCACTTATATTGAGTGTATTCTTATTTTTCACACATAATTATGTAATTGATTTATCCTTAATCTAAGGATACCATCTTTATAAGGGATTTCATCTCAATTTACATTCCCTTGAGACTTAATTGTTGTTATGCACCAATTCACATTTATATGGTGTATATACTACCCTTTGTAATATTATTTCATGAATACCATTATTCATATTATTTTATAAGTTTTTTATTTTATTCTTCAATTATGTTTAGTCAAGTGTTTCTCAAGTGTTATGGGTCTCTTTAACTAAAACATCATTTTAAAAGCTTTAAATAATTATTATTCTAAATATTTCTCATTAATGTCCATGTTTTCAAACTAGTTTTTTAGTATTTATTTATCTGGACATTAATGTTTTAAAACATTAATTCTTTTAAAATACTCAAAGTGGTATGAGACACTTTGATTCAAAAATATATTTATTAAATGTTTTAAATGGTTTTGAAATTGGTTTGATAAAGCATTGATTATGTATATGATATGTTGTGATTGCAATGTGGAAATGTTATTTTTTTCCTTTATTCTTGTTTAAAGTGTTATGAATATGTTATGGTTCTTGGGCATTGTTTACGTATACGGGTGTTTCCATGATAAACCTAGGGCGGGTGAGCCCGAGATAGCTCTCCAATGCATTGGGTAACGTGACGGAGGTAAATGTGAATGTTTCTCCTAAGAGATTTAGGGAATATACTATGATGGTTATTCCAAATATGACTCCCTCTATATTTTTGATAGCTACAATGTAAGTATGACATGGATGCCTCAAGTTACCATTATGATTTATGATTACTATGTGTTATTCAAAAATATTATGATTTCAGAAGGTATGTTATGATTGAAAATTATGGCTTCATCGATTTGTATTTATTGATGGGTTAATGTTTCCTTTACTTACTTTAGAAGCCTTATTAATCTTTTTATACTCATCCCAAGTTTTTGAAATGTTTTTCATAGGTTATAAGGAAGGATAAGAGAAAGTAAGTATTCAAGAATATTTATATCAAGAAAAGAACTCATGTTTTATTTAAGGAGTTTTATTATTGTGAAAAATTGGTTATAGTAGAAGTGTATACTTTATAATATTGAAGTTGATATGTAATAGTTATGGCCTAATTATCTAAAACTATATACCTGAAAAGATCCTAAATGTGAATTATTCATTTAATTCAAGATTATGTAATGTTTTAAGGTTGGGTCCTTACAGTTGGTAACAGAGGTCAGTTTAGATAACTTTAGAGGTTAGGGTAATCTTTAATAATAAGTGACATAACCATAATGGTTAGGATTTTAGAAATATTCATAGTTTTTTTAATAAAGTGAATGAGTTTAAGATAACTTGAATAAGTCTATCATAGTATTTACCCTCCTTGTAATATATTATATGATGATTTTACTAATATACTCACACTGAACTTTTTTGTTTTAGTAAATGGCTAGATCTAGAAGGCACCAAAGTAATAGTGAATGTGAAGAAAACTGTAATGATTTCTGAATGTAAAATTGAATTAAATGGGAGTTTCAATGATAACTCTTGTGGATATTCTCAACCAACTATCTGGAGTCATGATTGACCTCCTAAACCTTAGTGATTTTTATAAGGCATCATATATGCGAGAAACAAATCCCCACGGAAGTTCAGGTAATAATCCTAAAGGTAAGTATATTCAAAAACCTATGTGTCAAGTATGTGGAAATAAACACATAGGAAAAATTTTCAAAGGGACAAGAATATGATATAGATATGGAAATGAAGGTCATAAATCAAGAACCTGTCATGGAAAAATGAAGCATCTATTTGACTCTAAGAAATGGTAAGAATTTATTTATAAGGGATCAATTGAATGTTTTAAATGTGTTCTGTGTGGTCATTATAAAAACAGATGCCCTACGAAGAAGTTTCGGGAATGGTATCACTTGGATCGTACAAATATATGTTTACCAATACCTAATACCATTCCAATTGAGGATGAAGGAATTGACAATGAACAATGAAAGGTATGGATTATTTCTTAACATATATTTTGATATTATTGAATCTTAGGATATGATTCATGATGTTTGTATGTAGGAAAGAAGTATTTCAGAATAAGTTGGCGAAGAATGATTAATATATCATGATGAACATTGAATGAGTAAGAAGTCAACATATAAGGGATTCAAGAGTTATTGTAGATTTTTGGATAGTGAAATGCTTAAAAATATTAAGTCTCTTTTGATGATGGGATTACATTAGAAGAATTTTTATAGTACGTGTAACCCTGAATTTGATATATGAAAATTTTATTCAAGGAATAATTATCTTTTCTTTTGTGGTTATAGTTATAAAGAACCATTTGGGTTTATATGATCCTTGAATTTGAGGCAATTATAGGTTAATATATTTTGGGATGTAAAATGAAAGTTATTAGATAACCTTTGTGGTTAAAATATGTTATGATAATGTTTTATGAATTTATCTATTTTTGGGAACGTTATAAAATTATATAGTTTTTAAAAAAGGAAAACACACAAATTGTGGGACAACCCGTCACGTCAGACAAAGCTGTGGGAATCAAACCCGCAACCAAAGTGCGACTGGGATTTATCACCTATCGCTGGACTACATGAAATCCCTGGATAGTATAACTAATTCTTTTTAGCTAGATGATTTTATGAATCAAGAATAAGTAGATTTTGGGTTATATATGGAAATGATTAACCTATCATGGAGAATATGTGATTAGATTAATTACACTATAGTATGAGACTTTAAGAGTAATAGATGTTATTTGAAGATAAATGTTAATATTTATCGTGGAAGATTATGTGATAAAATCCTTCTGAATTTTGGGTTTCAATATTAGTTTGGATTACCTTGAAGAATTTTATGGGCAATTGGTTATCAAATGGTCTTTTTTGAACTTTGGGTAATGTTTAAAAAAATTGAAGATTAAGAGTAGTTTTTCTTTTTGTAAAAGATTATACTTTTTGGTTATTATCGGATATCTCACTAACCATTTGTTTTTGATTAAGGTCTAAATACATGGAAAATATATAGTTTATCTTTTGTGGATTATGTGATTCTGTCAAAGTTGATTATAGTGATTTTAATGTGAACAAGTCATCCTGAATAATCATCGTTTGGAGAAAATATGAGTATGTGTTAGAAATCTAGAAAAGGATGAAAGTATACATGACAAATAAGTATGTTTCATTATGTTTTTAGTTAAGATCATAAATAAATTCCTCAATTAAAAGTAACATAAAACAAAAACGTTGTCTGTTAACTTTTCCTACTGGGGAATCAAAGTTTGTTTAACCCGTCACAAGTTTGTGATTTTCTAGTGGTTAACTTTATCCTAATCATGTTTTCTATCACTCTCCATCAGAACTTGGTGGTTTTTTTTCTCCTCCATATCCATGTTTTCATGTAATCCTACTATTTTTTGTCTCGGGTAACCCTTTTACTTCTCTTACGTTATTTTAAAGTGATAGTTTTATTGACTCTTTTTCTGATGTGGGACTTTCAATGAAGTTTCCAAGATCTGTTTTAAAATTTCAAGAATGCAATTCCCAAAAGGGGGGAAGGATGTAACATCCCAGGTAAATAAATAACATGAAAATTTTTATATTTATTAATATTTGTGAATTATATATTAATTTTACTTTAAAGGGTATTCTATGTTCGATGGCATACCAGATACACAACAATGGGTTTCTTTGAAATCTTATGTTTCACACTAATAATATAATATTATTATTTTAAATGGTAGTTAAATTATAGTCATTTTATTGGCAGGAATGAACAGAAATAACTAAAATATGATTATACATGTTTGTTAAATGTTTTTATATTTATCTAATAAAAGTTAGAGGCTTAAAATATGAATGAATCTAATTTTAAGCATAAATACTCTAATATACATTAAAAGACTGATTTACCATCTTTTGATGGTGAAACCTCTTTAAATCTAGTTTTGGTCACATTTATATGTTCTATTGGACAAAATAAAATTATTCTTTATAATCGGGACATAAAAATTTACTTTGGTTAAATTTTTGGTTTTTTTCTGATAAAAATCATTTCTTAATGAATGGTGAAAAATACTGTATTTTAATTAAAAACATCATTTTAATATAACTTGTTTATATAGTTAGATTATATTTTTTAAAAGGTTTTAAAGTGTAATTAGATTATATTTTTATCATTTAATTCAACACTGGCCATTGGAAGAAATTTCACTTTGAAATTGAGCATAAAAAAGTGTCAATCTTTTGATAGTTATTGTTTTTTAAAAACTCGCTATTTGTTTTGACAGCGGGAATTAATTTTAAATTAAATAATGAAACTTCTATGTTTTTAATTTGTTAAAATAGACATCATTTTTTAATTTGTAATATAAAATATATATTAGGCTGAATTTTTTGTATTTTTCTGAAAAACTTCATTTTTTGATGAATAGTGAAACCACACAGTAGTAGTTAAAAACCCGACTTTTTCATTTAAATGAATTTTTACCGCTTCTTTGAATTCTATTTTGAAAATCATACATAAATTTTTATTATTAGTAAATAAAATTTTGTTTCATAAGATGAAAATATTTTTTGGTGAATCGTAACTTTTGACTTTTATTTACCGCGGTTAAAGGTAAAAAGGTTAATTCAAGGTAAAAAGAATATTATAATAATACAAAATTACCTTAAAACTTGTTCTATCCTTATTTATTGAGTCATGGCCGACCATGGGCATCCTTGGGTCAATTGTGTAACCCCATGGATCTAATTAAGAGTGATAATGACACTTTATATTAATTAATTTAAAGGAAAGACAAAAATGACATAAACATATATCTTTTAGTAAATCAATTTTTACATTGGGTTATATAAGTTATCATTTAGACTATAAATATTAATTGGAAATATAAAACGATTTCCTACATCATGGTAAAAATTTTATAATTTTTAGACATCAAATAAATAAAATTATTTATGACACAATAATGATGCAGTGTTTACCTCATTAATGAATGATTTAAATAAATAAGATTATAAATATTAAAAAAATATCCAAATCCTAACCAATTATTATTGGATAATTTTATTTATAATATGAGTCATTTTATCTTTGACTTTAATTTGTTTTGGACCTTTTGAAACTGAAGATAAGTTTATAATAAAATATGTTTTTCAAACGTTGCTAAAAATCCCCTCCTCCGTCGTATAAAAAACATTCAGTTATAACCAATTAATACCACCTATAAATCCTTTTTGATCGTCCAAAATATGTCCAATTAAGCTCCCAAAATCCCACTCCTCCTCCGAGAAGCCTTAACTTAGGCATAAGGCACTTCAAGAACTCTTTTTGGTTCAAACCAAAGGGAGTTACCCGAATTAAAGGTAACTGTTTCTCTTAAATTCTTTTCTTTTATTTTAATTATCCAACCCCTAAAATCTTTTTATTCCTTTATTTTATAAAAGAATAAGTATCCTAAATATAATATTATGTTTTTATGATAAGTATTAAAACTACACTTACACACGCCTCCATCTAATGGATAAAGAACATATTGTTTCTGTGGACGGTGAACTATTGCCTCACAAAACGATGATTGTTCAAATATCTCATACCGCCTCTCATGGTGGTCATTATTATAGAACTATATTTATATATGATATATATTATGTTTATGTTTTCATTATTACTATATATTTTTCATTTATATCATACCTTTATGGTTAACATAATGGGTAAACGCGATAATTTCATTTTAGAAAGTGCGGACTACCGCCCACTCAACGTGATATGACTCGTTAATGCCTTATGTGGAATGTATAAAGGATTGAGTTAAAGAAATTATATATGATATTATAATGTAATTATTATATACCTCAATATAATTATGTTTTCATTCCATTAAATATGAAATAGAAATGAAATTAGCGTTCATGAATACGTACGGTTTACCGTCTCCATGAATGGTGCATTTTATTTCTTACCTCTAAATATTATGTAATATTATAAATACATATATATAATGGATATATATGATATATATGATATCTAAATCATGAATATAATTCTGGAGATAATTTATATTTGGCCTCATGAACAACTTGTAATTATAAGAAGTTTATTTTTGACTCAAATACCAAATATCGACAAAACGACCGTTATTAACTTAAATGATTACATAATGTTTATAACATCATAATAAGTGATATAAAAAGAATAATAAACTTGGAAAAGGTTCTTAATCAATTAGAAATTAACTTTAGTTTATTATTTAGTAAGAACAAGTAACAAACAAGTCAAGTCGGACATGATGTAAGGAGTTTCTTATCTAACTTTTAATTCCCTGAGATTTCTATTGTTTGCCACTTATTTATTTCATGTGGTGTATTTTGTACTGCCATTTGATATATATTATAATTATTCTATTTATATTCATGGTAATATATGATTCCTTTTGTGGTTATTAACTTTTTTTTATATGAATCGATTGATTACAACATGGTAAAGGGTTTTCATCTCACTTTTTATTCCCATGAGATTCATGCTATATTGCCACTATTTCCTTTTGTGCGGTTTATTCACTTACCATGATTGAATTAATTGTATAATATACATAAATTTATGGGTATTTACATCTTCATTTTATGATCCGTCTTTCATGGGGTCTATGTTTCATAAGTTACCAAATCGGTAAGGGAACGTTTCATCCTCCTCTTTTTAAAAGACTTCTTTTTGTTATGTCTTTTAATTTACATCTTATTATGTTGGGATATGTTCTTATATATACTTATTTTTGTAAATTTTATTTCCATGTGATGAGATACCCTTTTCTTTCTCGTCAATTCATTTTGTGAATTTTAAAGTGATGTCATTAGGCTGTCAACTTTCTGTAAGGGAACTTCTTAACCCAATTTCAATTCTTTGGGTTAAACTTATACATCTTGATTAGGTCGTGTTATAAATATGTGTGAATGACCTATGATTGTTTCACACTTAATATCCACTTATATTGAGTGTATTATTATTTGTCACACATAATTATGTAATTGATTTATCCTTAATCTAAGGAGACCATCTTTTAACACCCCGAGATTTTATGAAAAATATTCTTAATTTCATTAATGTCTTGTGTTGTACGCTACACCAAAAGGAGCTTTCACAACACGCATCATTGAATTACCTTGCATTACACACAATCACGACCTTCCTCGATAGCGTGTGTAGTACGCAATACCGAGTTTTACTAAACAATGATATGCTATTAAAATATTATTAGAACTAGCTGTTATGAATAGTAATAACCACTTTTTGAAATTTTGTAAATTTTATTTTTCAAAATGGACTTCATTTTTGGATTCGGAATATTGAAATTAGCTTAGGGTGAAATTTTGGTACTTTTCGGATAACTTTCATATTCTGATGAATAGTGAAAATTACTAAATTTTAATTAAAAACAACTTTTTTAATCAAAATAATTAATAGTGATAAATTATTAATTTGAGTGGTTTTAAAGTATATTTAGAATATATTTTTACAATTTAATACAATGTTGTTCATTGGATGTAATTTCACATTTAAACCAGACATAAACAAGTGTCAATCTTTTGATAGTTATTATCTTTTAAAAACACGCTATTTGTTTTGACGACGGGAATTAATTTTTAAATTAGTTAACATAAATGATATGTTTTGAATTTGGTAAAATAAACATTATTTTTGAATTCATAATATCAAATATATCTTAGGCCAAATTTTTGGTATTTTTCTGGAAACTTTCATTTTTTGATGAATAGTGAAACCACTAAGTGGTAGTTAAAAAAACTGAATTTTTCATAAAACTTAATTTTACCGCTTCTGTGAGTAGAATTTCAAAAATCCGAGAGACACGGTTAATATCAAGGACTAAAATGTGGTTCAATGAGATTAAAATAATTTTTGGTGAATAGTAACTTTTTACTTTTTTTTACCACGGTTAAAAGTAAATAGGGTAGTTAAGGGTAAAAATGATATTATTATTACCCTAACACATGTACTAATTCTATTGGATAAGTATAATTCGACCAAAAACAACCTTAAAAATAAAATATTACCATTTAGGACCACTTGGATTAGATTAGGACATTTATTATCAATTTATTTAAAGAAGGGTTAAAATAGTTAAAATCAAAGTTTAATAACTAAAGAATTTTTAATATAGGGTTATGCATAAGATAAATTAGACTATAAATATTCATTAGAAATCTAAACAGATTTACTACATAATGATATTTTATTTGTAATTTTTAGACTTTAAATAAGTTAATTTATCTATGACACAAAGATGATGCAGTAATTATCTTATTAATGAAATATTGACATAATTGATGTTATAAATACACAAATAAATGCAATTTGAGACTTTTTATGAATTACAATAATTTTCTAGGTTAATATGACATGTTAGTATTGATTTAATTAACTTTTTTCGTATTAATCATTCTGTTATGATTTTCACAAAAATCAATTACTAAATAGTGTCAAAATTGACATTAAATAGTTTTTAAAAAAATATTATATTATTAATTGTTATTTTATTCCTAAAAAACTAAGTTTCGCCAAAATGACTTAGATAAGGTTATATATATTAATAATAAATAACTTGGGGTTCGTTTGTCTTGTTATAGTAAGTTTATTAACCTTATAGTGTAAGAACACAAAAAGACACGGTAAAAGTAAAATTATCTAACTTAATGTTAAATATAAATGATAAGGTTAAAATAGGAACCTAAACTTGTATAAATTCTATTTTATGAGAGTAGTTCGACCCATCCCCACCTTAGCTTCTAAATAAATCAATTTGGATTTATTTAAAACCGAATTTGTCTTTATAATAAAATAATATTTTTAGTTTTTCCAAAGGAGCTTCTCTCCTCCCTTATAAAATGGCACCTCCTCCCCCTCTTCCTCACACCACTTTGAGCCTTCAATATCCTCCAACCCCTGCCAAATTATCTTCTCCACTTCCCTATAAACATCCTAGAGGTCCTGGTCTTCTTCAAAGACCAATTTTAGTTCCCTAAGAGGAGGACTCAAAGAGGCGTTTCAAAGAAGAGGTAATGTCCGTTACCGATTATTTCAACTTTATTTCTTCTTCCACTTTTTCTTCTTAGGTTGTTTCGTTATGAATTAATAACATCAGTATCACTCATATACTGATATGTTATTATAAGTATGAAACAACCCTATTTCACCATCTATCCATCCTACAGAAAACGAAATCACCGCGCGTGCGTACGTACGGAATACCGTCTCCACGCCGTGGTGTAATCTATTTTCCACCACCACCTTACTTGGATTGGAATAATGGTGTAAATAATAACTATATATGATTATTGTAAAGTGATATTGATTCTCAAATAGTATACATACACTCTAATACAATTCCACGATCATGATAACGATATCATCGCTCGTGCGTACGTACGGACTACAGTCTCCACGGCGCGATGAGATTCATTCTCCACGTTAACCATTCATGAATGATTATAAAGTATATATAATAAGTAACCATGAAATATATGACATAATAATGATACTGGATTTATGTGTATATATATGTATGTCTTCTACTTAATTCCATTCAACTCAATAAGGAAACGAAAACAACGTTCATGCGTACGTACGGCCTACCGTCTCCATGAACGGTGTATTTATTTCCATTTTCTGATCTATTATATATATGTATATTCTGAATATATATTATATATAAATTATGTTTTATATTCGGTAATTAATTAATCATGATCTAAGTAATCATATGAATAATTACAAGTCAAAACACGGTCGACAAATGAAACGATTTTACCCAAAACGCTCTTTAATAGGGAATTTACAAAAGAACGGGTAATATAAAGTCATAAGTGAACCATATATGATATCATAACAATGAGTATGATTCTGGAATAAGTCAATGACATTATTTAAATCATTATACAGGAAGTTCGGATACGTACGAAGCATATCGTACCTAAGGTAAGGGATAATTTGGCAAATCTCATTTTTATCCGAGATTGCTTATTCCTAAGTATTTACTGGGGTTATTGTTATCGCCCATGTCCATGTTTTCTAAAAGTGTTTTTATGTATTTTTAATGTCCTTTTTACCCATTTTGAATTTTACTACATGGTATGTAAGGAATCTTTCTTTTGTTTATGTACGAGGTAGTTTTGACTTTTCCGACAAAAGTACGAGGAAAATGTTTTTTTAACTTATACGGCATGAAAGGATTTTTACGGTTTTATAAAGCCATATTTTCATGAAGCTTCCTCCAAAATATTTCATGACTATTTTCAAAAAAATCATTTTCTTTTAATATTACATGACTTTTTTTAAAAAGAAATTGATTTTGAAGAAGAAAGGATATTTTACTCAAGAATTCATTTCAAGTGTTTTATCAAAACCATTTTTCAATCTAAGATGACATTATTTCATATGTGTATGTTTCAAGTATAATTTCTATATTATTTACATGGTTTCAATTTTCTTATTTTGAAATGATATCCATTTCTTTTATATGGATTATGTAATGATGGGATGATGTTTATGACACCCATTTTATTCGTTGGGTTATTATGAATGATGTATGATTATTTGTGGCACAAGTAAGAATGATTTCATTATGAGATGGGTGGGACCTATATCTCCCTCCAATGCATTGGGTAAAGATTTTATATCTCATGAGATAGACATGGTTGGAATGGTAAGTTAATCTGGTTCAGTGTTACAGGACTGAAACGAGGAGTGAACTCGATTCAGAAAGGGACTTTGTCCACTAAGATGGTCTTGGCAGTAATGCCTTGGCTACTATGGAAATCATTACATGTGCTTAATGGATGACACAATTAAATTTTTTATTCCCATGCTATGTTATCATGGTTTATGTTCCATTATGATCTATTCCTTATGTACTTCTATGTTTTATGTCGTTGCTCAAGATTTTGATGTTTAAACATTATGTTCATGTTTTTAAGTTCAAATGTATATGGTATGTTTTATTTTATCCATACTTACCCTTACTGAGAATTTAAGCTCACCCTTTTTATGTTTTATTTTCCCCCAGGATCAAAATAATGGTTTTAGGTAAGGAAACAAAAAGTGCAAGATCTTTATGGGAGATGTTGAAGATCTTTCACCATGATTAGAAGATTACTTTCCAAGTTTCCAAATACACTAAACTATTACGGTCCTTGTGTGTCTTTTTTTGTTATGTATTAAGTATTCTGCAAAAGTAATGTAATGTCTATGTACGTCAAGCTATGGGTCTTTACAGTTGGTATCAGAGGAAAGGTTTAGTCAATCTTTGGAAAATAAGATGTGAGAACTTTAGTGATATCCCTATAGATATTTATAAGGTATGTCTAGGGATGTCCCTAAGGTTAAGTATAAGTATAAGTTATAGTACTAGAATTATGGTAACCCAAGATGTTAGATATTGAAGGTACTCCCCCTTTATTATATTGTTTTCCCTAGTGTGATTTTTGCCTCTCACACTATTCTTTTTGGGTTTTAGAAAATGGCTGGAAACAAGATGATTCATGATAATGGAGCATATGATGGACAATGGAATGATATTATTCATGAGAAACCAAATGAAATGGGATTTTGAAGTCCAAACATCATTATTATGCCAAATCAGAAATCTCATAATATGATCAATAAACTCAAATTTGGTAAGTTTCCTGACTCAGCTAATAAGAGAAAGATGGAGTTTCATGATGATCATAGAGGAAAGAAAGTTCAATTTCCCCTATGTAAATCATGTGGGAAGAGGCATCAAGGATAATGTTTCAAAGGAACGGGAAGATGCTTTGGGTGTGGAAAAGAAGGACACAAATCCTGTAAGTGCAAAGGAAAAGGTTCAGTTAACACCAGGGATGAGGATAATGGTATTGCTACGACATCAACAATGGTTAAATGTTTTAAATGTGTAATGTACGGGCATTATTCAAACCAATGCCCTAAGGGAAAGTCTCATGAAGAGAATCAGTATGGTCGTATGGGTAGTATTTATGTTGATGATGATGAAGAGACTACAAATGATATGTCAGTTGAAATAATTGTTGAAGCTTGATCAATGGTTTAAGAAGGTAGTGGAATGATTACATGTTTATCAAGTGTAATGTTGTATAAGTAATCTCATGGTACTATGGAATAAAGAGACATCTAAGGATTGTTACACTATTGTCTTTCCTTAAGTTTTGAAAGTGTATGATGAATGGTACCAGTAACCATGAAAGGTTATTCAGATATTTTTGGAATGTAGATGATATGCGCATAATGAAGGGATAAGGAGAAAATTAAATGTTTGATAATATTCATGAGCTCATGACTGATATAAGGAAATAGTTATATCATGGTTTGAGTATATAGAATTTTGGGGTTTTGGTATGTGGAAAGAGTTAACTTTTGACAGCACTCATGTTTTCACTAAGGTTCAATGGGTATTCATTTTTTCAAGAGAATACATGATTAAGGCCTTCGAATGTTTGGAATGTGACCAACAATAAATATTTTATGATATATGGGGATCAACGATGGTATTAACATGCTTGTTATATGAAATCTCTGGTAATTGTTTTCACTATAATATGACAATGGACTGCAATATTATGGATAAGCCTAAAGATTGGAATGGAATATGTTGGACATAAGTTAGTATTGTTTAAGGATATAACCTTTTTCGATATTATTTATGGGATGTTATAGTAATGTAGTTTTATAAAAAGGACAACCTGTAGGATGGGCGACAGCCCATCGCGTCGGACAAGGCTATGGTAATCGAACCCACAACCAAAGTGCGACTGGCCTTTATCTCCTACCACTAGCCTACAGGAAGTACCTGTTTAGTAGAAACTAGTTTTATTATATTAAGCAGTATGATATATGAAGTTTAAGTCCATTTTAGGAACCATATATGATTAATCTCACTATAGATGGACTAATGTATTTTTTTGATAACTTTTCTAACCTTTTGTTTGAGACAGATGGAATGACCCATCATTCTATCACATGATCTACTAACCCATCACAAATGAAAAATTCAACTTCATTTCTTTAAGTGATGAAGTGGAAATTTTCCAAAGAACGTCCAACAGTGAGACTATACCAAAATCACGAAAGTATTTCTTCTAATTCCAATTTAATCAACTTTAGGGAAATGATCTTGAAAACCAAAAATGTTGTCCTACTGATCTTATATCTGATGAATCAGATGGTACCTTAGATCATCACAAATTTATGGCTTTGTGATTTTCTGGCTTTTCCATAGCCATGTTCTCTACCACTCTCCATCAGAACATGATGGTTAGATTTCTCTTCCATATCCATATTTTCACCTATGTGGAAACCCAGTGATTAGTTTATTTGGGTAACCGTAACGTTTCATACTTTTGTTTTTAAAGATTGGTTTTGGTATTCCTTTTTACGATGTGGGTTTCTATTAAAGAAACTTTCGAGTAGTAAACCATTTATAACCCTGACGAATTTCGAGGGCGAAATTCATTTTAAGTGGGGTAGAATGTAACACCCCGAGATTTTATGAAAAATATTCTTAATTTCATTAATTTCCTGTGTTGTACGCTACACCAAAAGAAGCTTGCACAATACGCATCCTTGAATTGTCTTGCATTACACGCAATCACGACCTTCCTCGAGAGCGTGTGTAGTACGCAATACCGAGTTTCACTAAACAACGATATGCTATTAAAATATTATTAGAACTAGCCGTTATGAATAGTAATAACCACTTTTTAAAATTTTGTAAATTTTATTTTTCAAAATGGACTTAATTTTTGGATTCAGAATATTGAAATTATCTTAGGGTGAAATTTTGGTACTTTTCGGATAACTTTCATATTCTGATGAATAGTGAAAATTACAAAATTTTAATTAAAAACAACTTTTTTAATCGAAATAATTAATAGTGATACATTATTAATTTGAGTGGTTTTAAAGTATATTTAGAATATATTTTTACAATTTAATACAATGTTGTTCATTGGATGTAATCTCACATTTAAACCAGACATAAACAAGTGTCAATCTTTTGATAGTTATTATCTTTTAAAAACACGTTATTTGTTTTGACGACGGGAATTAATTTTTAAATTATTTAATGTAACTGATATGTTTTGAATTTGGTAAAATAAACATAATTTTTGAATTCATAATATCAAATATAGCTTAGGCCTAATTTTTGGTATTTTTCTGGAAACTTTCATTTTTTTGATGAATAGTGAAACCACTAAGTGGTAGTTAAAAAAACTGAATTTTTCATAAAACTTAATTTTACCGCTTCTGTGAGTAGAATTTCAAAAATCCAAGAGACACGGTTAATATCAAGGACTAAAATGTGGTTCAATGAGATGAAAATAATTTTTGGTGAATAGTAACTTTTTACTTTTTTTTACCACGGTTAAAAGTAAATAGGGTAGTTAAGGGTAAAAATGATATTATTATTACCCTAACACATGTCCTAATTCTATTGGATAAGTGTAATTATACCAAAAACAACCTTAGGAATAAAAAATGACCATTTAGGCCCACTTGGATTAGATTAGGACATTTATTATCAATTTATTTAAAGAAGGGTTAAAATAGTTAAAATCAAAGTTTAATAACTAAAGAATTTTTAATATAGGGTTATACATAAGATAAATTAGACTATAAATATTTATTATAAATATAAAAAGATTTCATACATAATGATATTTTATTTGTAATTTTTAGACTTTAAATAAGTTAATTTATTTATGACACAAAGATGATGCAGTAATTATCTTATTAATGAAATATTGACATAATTGATGTTATAAATACCCAAATAAATATAATTTGAGACTTTTTATGAATTCCACTAATTTTATAGGTTAATATGACATGTTATTATTGATTTAATTAACTTTTTTTGAAATAATAATTCTGTTATGATTTTCACAAAAATCAATTACTAAATAGTGTAAAAATTGACATTAAATAGTTTTTAAAACAAATATTATATTATTAATTGTTATTTTATTTCTAAAAATCTAAGTTTCAACCAAATGACTTAGATAAGGTTATATATATTAATAATAAACAACTTGGGGTTCGTTTGGCTTGTTATAGTAAGTTTATTAACCTTATAGTGTAAGAACACAAAAAGACACGGTAAAAGTAAAATTATCTAACTTAATGTTAAATCTAAATGATAAGGTTAAAATAGGAACCTAAACTTGTCTAAATTATATTGTATGAGATTATTTAGACCCATACCCACCTTAGCTTCGAAATAAATCAATTTTGAGCTATTTAAAACCGAATTTGGCTTTATAATAAAATGATATTTTTAGTTTTTCCAAAGGAGCCTCTCTCCTCCCTTATAAAAGGGCACCTCCTCCCCCTCTTACTCACACCACTTTGAGCCTTCAAGCTCGGCCAACCCCTGCCGAATTCTCTTCTCCACTTCCCTAGAAACATCCTAGTGGTCCTGGTCTTCTTCAAAGACCAATTTTAGTTCCCTAAGAGGAGGACTCAAAGAGGCGCTTCAAAGAAGAGGTAATGTCCGTTACCGATTCTTTCAACTTTATTTCTTCTTCCACTTCTTCTTCTTAGGTTGTTTCATTATGAAGTAATAACATCAGTATCACTCATATACTGATATGTTATTATAAGTATGAAACAACCCTATTTCACCATCTATCCATCCTACGGAAAACGAAATCACCGTGTGTGCGTACGTACGGAATACCGTCTCCACGCCGTGGTGTAATCTATTTTCCACCACCACCTTACTTGGATGGGTATAATGGTGTACATAATAACTATATATGATTATTTTAAAGTGATATTGATTCTAAAATAGTATACATACACTCCAATACAATTCCACGATCATGAGAACGATATCATCACTTGTGCGTACGTACGGACTACCGTCTCCACGACGCGATGAGATTCATTCTCCACGTTAACCATTCATGAATGATTATAAAGTATATATAATAAGTAATCATGAAATATATGACATAATAATGATACTGTATTTATGTGTATATATATGTTTGTCATTTACTTAATTCCATTCAACTCAATAAGGAAACGAAAACAGCGTTCATGCGTATGTACGGCCTACCATCTCCATGAACGGTGTATTTCTTTCCAATTACTGATCTATTATATATATGTATATTCTGAATATATATTATATATAAATTATGTTTTTTATTCTGGAATTAAGTAATCATGATCTAAGTAATCATATGAATAATTACAAGTCAAAACACGGACGACAAATGAAACGATTTTACCCAAAATGCTCTTTAACATGGAATTTACTAAAGAACGGGTAATATAAAGTCATAAGTGAACCATATATGATATCATAACAATGATTATGATTCTGGAATAAGTCAATGAAATTATTTAAATCATTATACAGGAGGTTCGGATACATACGAAGCATATCAGACCTAAGGTAAGGGATAATTTTTCAAATCTCATTTTTATCCGAGCTTGCTTATTCGTAAGTATTTATTGGGGTTATTGTTATCGTCCATGTCCATGTTTTCTAAAAGTGTTTTTATATATTTTTAATGTCATTTTTACCCATTTTGAATTTTACTACATGGTATGTAATGAATCTTTCTTTTGTTTACGTACGAGGCACTTTTTGACTTTTCCGACAAAAGTACGAGGAGAATGTTTTTTTAACTTATACGGCATGAAAGGATTTTTACGGTTTTATAAAGCCTTATTTTCATGAATCTTCGTCCAAAATATTTCATGAATATTTTCAGAAAAATCCTTTTCTTTTAATATTACATGACGTTTTGTGAAAAGAAATTGATTTTGAAAAAGAAAGGATATTTTACTCAAGAATTCATTTCAAGTGTTTTATCAAAACCATTTTTCCATCTAAGATGACATTATTTCATATGTGTATGTTTCAAGTATAATGTCTCTATGATTTACATGGTTTCAATTTTCTTATTTTGAAATGATATCCATTTCTTTTATGTGGATTATGTGATGATGGGATGATGTTTATGACACCCATTTTATTCGTTGGGTTATTATGAATGATGTATGTTTATTTGTGGCACAAGTAAGAATGATTTCATTATGAGATGGGCGGGACCTATATCTCCCTACAATGCATTGGGTAAAGATTTTATGTCTCATGAGATAGACATGGCTGGAATGGTAAGTTAATCCGGTTCAGTGTTACAAGACTGAAACGAGGAGTGAACTCGATTCAGAATGGGACTTTGTCCACTAAGATGGTTTTGGCAATAATGCCTTGGCTACTATGGAAATAATTACATGTTCTTAATGGATGACACAATTACATGTTTTATTACCATGCTATTTTATCATGGTTTATGTTCCATTATGATCTATGCCTTATGTACTTCCATGTTTTATGTCATTGCTCATGATTTTGATGTTTAAACATTATGTTCATGTTTTTAAGTTCAAATGTATATGGTATGTTTTATTTTATCCATGCATACCCTTACTGAGCATTTGAGCTCACCCTTTTTATGTTTTATTTTCCCCCAGGATCAAAATAAAGGTTTTAGGTAAGGAAACAAAAAGTGGAATATCTTTATGGGAGATGTTGAAGATCTTTCACCACGATTAGAAGATTGTGTTCCAAGTTTCCAAAGACACTAAACTATTACGGTCCTTGTGTGTCTATTTTTGTTATGTATTAAGTATTCCGCAAAAGTAATATATTGTCCATATACGTTAAGTTATGGGTATTTACAATCTTTATAAGGGATTTCGTCTCAATTTACATTCCCATGAGACTTCATTGTTGTTATGCGCCAATTCAATTTTATATGGTGTATATACTGCCCTTTGGAATATTATATCATGAATACCCTTACTCTCATGATATTAGAAGTTTTTTTTATTATATTCCTTAATTATGTTTAGTCAAGTGTTTCTCAAGTGTTACAAGACTCTTTAACTAAAACATCATTTTAAAATATTTAATGAATTTTTCTTCTAAATATTTCTCATTAATTTACATGTTTTCAAAATGGTTTTTTAGTATTTATTTATATGGACATTAATGTTTTAAAACATTAATTCCTTTAAAAAATTTAAAGTGGTATGGGAAACTTTGATTCAAAAATCTCATTATTAAATGTTTTAAATGGTTTTGAAAATGGTTTGATAAAGCATTGATTATGTCTATGATATATTGTGATTGCAATGTGGAAATGTTATTTTTTTCCTTTATTCTTGTTTAAAGTGTTATGAATATGTTATGGTTCTTGGGAATTATTTACATATATGGGTGGTTTCGTGATAAACCTAGGGCGGGTGAGCCCGAGATAGCTCTACAATGCATTGGGTAACATGATGGAGGTAAACGTGAATGTTTCTCCTAAGAGATTTAAAAAATATAATGTTATGGGTATTCAAAATATGAATCCCTCTATAGGTGTGATAGCTACAATTTAATTATGATATGGATGCCTCAAGTTACCATTATGATTTATGATTACTATGTGTTATTCCAAAATATTATGATTTCAGAAGGTATGTTATGATTGAAAATTATGGTTTCATTGATTTGTATTTATTGATGGGTTAATGTTTCCTTTCCTTATTTTATAACCCTTACTAAGCTTTTTATGTTAATCCCAAGTTTTTGAAATGTTTTTCACAGTTTATAAGGAAGTGTAAGAGAAATGAAGTATTCAAGAATATTTATATCAAGAAAAGAACTCTTGTTTTATTTAAGGAGTTTTATTATTATGAAAAATTGATTATTGTAAAAGTGTATACTTTGTAATATTGAAGTTGATATGTGATAGTTATAGCCTAATTCTCTAAAACTTTAAACTTGAAAATATCCTCATTGTGAATTATTCATTTAATTCAATATTATGTAATGTTTTAAGGTTGGGTACTTACAAATGATGGGTTATGTGGAATTTATAAGTGTAAATGCACCACCTTAACTCTACAAATCACATTTATCCATCCATTCCAATGACTCTACAATAGACCTTATGTGCTTCATGTGATCCCATCATAATATCCAAAGACAATCATGAAGTGGTCAATAACATTTTCTTCTAATGCTTTGTGTGATCCCATCGTGAGATCCAATGCTAATAATGAAGTCTTCTCATGATATAATCATGAGTTCCAAATACAATCATGAAGTCAGTGACATTGTCTTCAAGTGCTTCACATGATCTCATCATGATATCTAATGAAAATATTGTGATCAGTGAAATTGTCTTATAACACTTCGCATGACCTCATTGTGAGATCATAATGAAATCATACAACATCTTAAAGTGCATCATAAGATTTATTCATGAGATCTAATGATAATCACTCTATGTATTAAATTGATTTACATGACCTCATCACAAGACCAATTTGAACATATGTGATTGTGTGATCCTTTTATGTGATCAGTTCGAACATTCACTCTTTACATGATCCTTTAGGACATTCACACTCCAAAAGATCCTTTAGGACATCAAAATTAAATATTCCCTCCACATTTGAAAAAAAACCTTTTTAAACAACATAAAACTTATAAATAAATAAAATCAAACCAAAAACACCATCATGAGGTATTTTTTCCAATAAGTCTAGAATATTATGAATAATTTTAAGGTTATTTATTTATCAAATAATCTAAATTAAACTTTAGGTGTTATTATTATGTATTTTTGGATAAATGATATATTTATTCATATTAAGGTTTATTCATTTTGGGAATTATCTTTCCTTGTACTAGCCATTATGGTTTTTGTTAATGGATAAAGACTAGAATAATAACTTGTTTTCCTTTTGTGGATCATGTGATACCTTTCTAGGCATTGAAAATTCATCATAAACAAGATGATATTGTGGAGAAATTGATTAAAGGATGGAATTATTTTTCTCAGGTAAGTATTATAACAACCCATATTTTTCAAAAATATTAATTAAATATATATAGATGAAAATTAATGACATAATTTTTCAATTCATGTTATAATCATATAGGTCTAGTGCCTGGAAAATTTGGAAGACAAACAAATGGTTCATAAATGATCTATATCGTCTCCCACTAATTTCTTCAAAACTAGCACCCTTATTTGACACATTATTTCTAAAATCATTCTTCATAACCCGGGGAAAGGAAACATAAGTTAAGGTGATCTCATATTCTTAGTAAGGGTAAACAAGAGAGATATCAATAATCCCAATATTATAACATGGTAATAAGGGTTTAAGAACTTGAACTTAACATTTGAAATCTATACCCCACATATAATAAATCATAAATATTGGTAGTTCATAAGACATAAATCATAAAAGAATCAAATAACACAATTCATGAGGGCCTAGAATTGACATAAGACATGAAGTTTTAGAATAAACATAAAATTATAACTTTTTTAACATGTATAAATAGAAACATGTTCACTCATTATGTTAAGTACAAGAAATAAGGCCTTTATATAATCTTATGTATAAGAAACCTGGTCCATGCATAATCTTATGGATATGAAATCTAGGTCCACACATATAATTATGGAAATGAAATCCAGACCCACACAAAAACTTATGTACAAGAAAGGTAGGTCCACACATAAACTTATGGATATGAAATTTGGGTCCACACATAAACTTATGGACATGAAATATAGGTCTATGAATAAACTTATGAGTATAAAAAATATGTCCATATATAAAATTATGGACATGAAATCAGGTTAGTGCATAAAATATTTACCTCATTAGTTATCCATATTTACCCAATTCATTGGGGGAGATATATTTCCCACCCACCACAAAATAAAAATCATATATACATGTTCTAAAATATCATATAACATTCATCATATCAAAACTCATGAAAAGAAAAAAATCATCAAAGTGTAGCCTGTGGAAAAGGGAACAAGTTTCATCCATATATTGTCATCATAATTATAAACCTCCATAAAAAGAATAAGGATGGTATAGTGGGATAATATCCCCATTAAATCATAATTATCATTGATTTATTCATCTTAGATGGAAAAATTATTTTGAAAGATCACTTGGAATAATTATTGAGGAAAATAACCTTTCCATTTTGAAATAATATCTTTTATTTTAAAATCCATATAATTATAATGGAAAAAAATTAAATAACCCTGTAATATTTTAAAGGAATAATAACATTATTAAGGTTTCATGATGGATAGAAAATCTAACCATTTTTTATAATTTAAAAAAACATTACTTCCTTATTGTGTTGGAAAGGTCTCAAAGTAGATCATTTGGAAAATGAAAACAAATTCCTTTCAAAAAATTTTTGTAAAAAAAGTCAAACATAGGTAAAATGAATTTAAAAATTTGAAGTAAAATAGTGAAAAAATTAATTTTTAGGAAACATGGACATGGAAGGGAAATATTCCCTAGTGGTTTCTTAAGCATAAACAATCCCAAATAATGATGAGATTGTGAAATAAACTCTTACCTAAAGTATCACCATTACTTATTCAATTTAAAACATAATGTATAATAAATATGAATTTATTATATATTTTTTACATAAAGATATATCTATCATAAAATTTATGATTTATTTATAACATCATATCACCCATTTATTAATAATTTTTTAGTAAAATCATTATTCTGGGTGATAACGGCTTTGTTTTCCAAGCATGTTTTGATTTTACATTCCCGATCCTTATACATTGATCATAGAGATACCATTTAAATAATTTAAATAATGGTATAAATTTAATATATATTACTAATCTACTTATTTGTAATCATTCATTAAAATTAGATATATAAAATGAATTACATTGTTCCTGGAGATGGTAGGTCGTATGTACGCATGAACGTTGTTTCAATTTTTCAACTAATACAATAAAAGAAAGGTAAATAATAATTCACCTTTAAAAATTGTTATTATATCATATATATCATATATATTCATAAAATTCATCCTTATTACCATCCATGATAATTAAAAATTAAAAAAAAATCACATCGCATCGCATCGTGGAGATGGCAATCCATACGTATGCACAAGCGACATTATCGTTTCCCAAAAGATTGGATGATAAGAAGTTAGACATGATATAATCATTAAAGAAGTATAATTATGTCATAAATATAATATATAAACATTAAACCCATCATAATTCCCATCTATAAAACATGGTTATGAAAAATTAATTGTAGCGCTACGTGGAGATGATAAGTTGTACGTACGCACGAGTGATACTTTAACATCTTATATGATGGGAAAGAGGGTGTATAATGGTATTTTCATAATCATAATAAAATTTCAGAATGTTTAGGATAAAAAAATTATTATTTTATGATAAATATAATATTTATAGATGTGGTAAATAATGTTATAAAAATAAAATGATCTGTTAGAGTGATTACCTCTTCTTCGAAATGACTCCTTTAGATCTCCTCTAAAGGGATCTAGGTTGGCATTCTGGGAATTAAAAAACAGCTGTAATGTGGATATAGGAATTTTATAAGAGGATTTTTCATATGGTCGAGTTATATGGCTCAATTTAGTGTAATTAATTGAGGGAGGTGGTGTCCTTTTATAAATGAGGTGATAAGCACTTTTGGAATTTCATAAAAAAATAAAATATAATTTAATAAGACTATTATAGAGACAAATACTTAAAAATGGTCATTAATTCTAACCTAGGGTAGTATATGGTTTAAAATAACTCCAAACATAAAATATGGAAAAGTTTAAGTTCTATTTTAAATGATATATTTTGGTTTGACCGCTTAAATAACTTTTTATTTACATTAACCTTAGTAACATATTTTTCACTCATAAAAGGTTAAAATTTTACATATAAGGTAAATATTGACTCATAAATGGATAAGGGATAATATTTTAGACCATATATTATCTCATTTGTCCTTATTCAAAATTTCTATGATTTTTAAATAATTTAATATAATATCAATTTCATAAAATTTTATTATTGTAAATTTTGACACTATTCATAACTTTGACTTTAATAACATCAATAAAAGTCATATAATTAGAAAAAAATTATTTTAACACATCCCAAAAATTTAATTTCAATCTATAAAATTCTTGTATCACCTAAATTATCTAAAATTATAATACTTTAAATATTTTTAATATCATTTATTTGATTTTCCATAAATTGAATAATTACTACATCAACATTGTGTAAGCATTTAAGATAATTGTTTAATTTATTAAAATTATAAATAAATCAAAATACTGAATATAATTTCATTATTAAAAAATTATTATTAATATTCATACATAACTAATTGTTTTCTCTCTGTGAATAAATAAATCATATTTAAAGCTAAGAGGGTGACTGTCACTTCCTTTGGTTTAAATAATATATAAGTCATTTTCAAGAAAACGTGTTCATTAAACAACAAAAATTAGAGCATAAAGTTTTAAGAGTATAATTTAATTCAACCAATAAGAATTAATATCAATAATTAGGGACTTATCACTTAGTTTTAACCTAGATTTATCATATTTACCCATTACTATAGTGATAAACTTTACCACAGTTACTAAACATTTTAACCAAAAATGAAAGAGGAATATTTACGAAAGTTTAACCTCCTGATTATAAATATGGAATCAATTTTAAATATTAAATTACTATAAGTTTCATTAATTAATTTTAATATAAATTCATAAAATGCGATGAAAAATAGTTTTTAGAAATATGCATTTTTAAGCACAAAAATGTACCTATACAAAAATCATGTATAATTATGATTAAAATTAAGTTAATTAGATTAAATATAATTAAAAAATATTTATTTTTTTTATCAAATTCAAATCATAGTTATACTTTATATGAAAATAACAATGACGGTTTTATAAAAATCTATGTTTTTCACTATTCACTGAAAATCAAACATTTCAGAAAAATACAAAGATTTATCCCAAAGTTAATTTTGATATATTTATTTAAAAAATTAATATAATTTTATAAAATATATTTTATAAAAATTTTAAAAATTAAATATAATATTTTCTAACAAAAAGCAACAAAATTCATTTTAAAAAATATTTTTTAAAAATTAAATGACATTACTAAAAATTGCGTAATAAATTAAAATGTATTTATATTGTGTAATAAATTTGTATATAATTCATAAATTAGTTAATAATATTAATAAAATATAATTTAAATGAAACATAATAATAATATTTTAGATAATATATCATGATTCTCTTAAACTGGTAGTTACATGTTACACAAGCTATTTAAGAAGTTAAATATATTTAAAAGAAAAATTTCATAAAATATCAGGGTGTTATAAGTATATTTTTTTATGTTATCATTATATATGAAAAATTAATTCCTTATCTCTAGGAAAAGGATCTTTAAACAAAAAAATTATCACAGTACCTTCATTTTTTATGAATCAATGTTTTTTTCACAGATCATTTATTTACAATCATTAGATTTCTCATGATCATTCAAATTCTTATGATAAATGGATTCTTTAAATGTTCATCTTTTTTGGGGAATATTTTTTTCTAACATGTCCATATTTTCAATTCCCAATAATTCTCTCCTATTTTTAAACCTAGTTATGTGTTATTCAAGATGACCTTTATATTTTATTTTCCATCTTTCTAAGAGGAAATTCTATTAACCATTTTTATGATGTGGGATTTCAATAAAAAAGGACATTAAAATGTTAAACATTTGATTAATTATTTTAATTCAAAATCAAGAGGATTAAATTTATTAGATTTGGGGGGATAATTTATACCCCAATATAAAAAAACTATATTCAATAGCTTATATGACAAATAACATCAAGCCTCAACATACCATGAAATATTTTTATTTAAATATAACCTCTATAACCTGGGTGTTAAATTAGTAATTATGAATACTATTAACATATTTATGAAATATATATAATTATCCCTGTCAATATACCTGTATTTAAAAATGTTTATTAAATAATCACTCAATTTTTAGTAATGTCATTTCATTCTTCAAAAATACATTTTCTTGAAAAATGGTTTTATTGCTTTTTATGAGAAAAATATTTTAATTAATTACTAGAAATTTTAAAAAAAAATTATTCGATTAAAAGGATTAAATTTTTAAAATCATCATATTAAAATTATCTTATGGTGATTTTTTTGGAAGGTTTTATTTTTTTAATAAATATTGAAAAATACTCATTTTTATTGAAATTTTTTTTCTTAAATTATTTACAAATGAAACTTATATTTTAGATTATTTTTAACAATTAATTTTTAAATTTTGATTAAAAATCAAATTATACTATTTTGAATTAATTTTATACTTTAATTTGATATAAAAATATTATTAAACTTAAAATACATTTTTCCGAAAAACTATTTTTTTGTGTTTTGTGTTTTAATCAAAAATTAAATTATGCCACTTCTAGAAATTGAATCTTAAAAAATGTAATCCATATTTAGAATCATTAGGTCCAAATTTAGAAAATATTTCATTTATTAGTTTTAGTCTTTATGAATAGTAACTGTAGTAAATAATTATCACCATATAAAGGGTAAATAACGTAACTAAGGTTGCAAATAATATGTTAAGGACTAATAAATAACCCTAAAACATGCCTTTATCCTATTTTATGAGTATATTTCATCTATGTACATAAAAGTTTGTAAAATATGAAAACTTGGTTCCATATTTATTTGATTTTGGCCTTTAAATTATTTTATGTAAAGAAAAGTTAAAATTATCATTCTTGTTGTTTTATTATCTCTAAATTTTTTATATAGGGATAAATAGAGGATATTTTAGGTTATAAAAAGTTTATATAAAAAATAAATTTTTATTTTTATTGTTAAGTTATTTATAATTTTTATAGAGTAAATAATTACCTTAAATTCTTACATAGCACCAACACAACATTAATTTAATTAATAGGAAAATACAACAAATGATTCTAAAAAAATTATAAGTAATATAATTTGAATGAAATTTTTTGTTAAATGAATTTTATGGATAAATATAACATTTTGGGGTATGTTTTAAAGTATTAAATTTGGATTCATATACTTTCATGTTGTTTTCTAAGTCAAATTGAATGAATAGTTCCAAAATCGACATTAATGATATCTTATAAAAAATAATATTTTCTTAAATGATTTAAATTTCCTAAAAAATATTATATTTGGTAAAATAATTGTAATAATTTTTATAATATCAACCATTTTACATTTATGGGCTAATTATCTATTAATATCAAGTATCTTAACCCATAAAGAGTAAGAAACATTGTAATTGTCGTAATTGACAAAAAGGTTAACGAGGGGGATGTTTAAAAAATATAAGGGTAAAAACATAGTCTAAAATTGTCCAAAATTTACTTAGTGAGATTATTTATACCTATAAGAATCATATTTTTAAAATATATAATTTTTAATCCTTTTTTCAAAGAAAATTAATTTATATTAATTTTATATTTTAAGTAATTCTAGGAGTGGCACTCCCCTCACTTATAAAAGGGAACATCCTCTTATATTTCCTTCACACTTAAAACTACTTTTAGTTCTTAAAATATCATCTGAAATACCTTCCTAAAATCCATATCCATGTTTTGTAAGTCTTGTTTTGGTAATAATACCAAACTTTGAGGGCGTAAGGTGTATATAAAATGAACTTGTCTAAAGAAGAGGTATAGTATTTAACTGAATGTTTTAGTTTTATTTATTCTTATAACTCCTTCAATATTCTACAAATGTGATGATATAATAACATAAATATCTACCATATATTAATATTTTATTATTATTAATGTAATAAATAATATCTATCTACTTCTTCCATCAAATGAGAAATTAAATCTTCATTCATGTGTATGACGGACTACTTCCCCACAAACCGATGTAATTTGTTTTCCATCACCACCTATAAAAACATTTTATAATGATGAATTTAAAGAAAATATATGATATTAATTATATATTAATCATTATATATAATTAATACATCATATATTTTCCTACTCTTCCATTCATTGATTAATGATAATGATGTTCGTGTATACATGTGTACTACCACCTCCATGAAATGATGTGATTTTTTTTCATCATTGCAACACATAGATGATATATATAACAATTTTTATAGAAAAAATATGAAATTTTTTATATAATTATATTTATTTAAATTTAATATAATACTTACCTTTTTTCATCATGACCATTGAATAATGGAAATGTTACTCATGCATACATACGATCTATCATCTTCATGATTGCAACGTAGTTCATTTTTCAAAACCATTTTGAAAATTGGTTTTAAAATTATATTTTATGTGTAAAATGATAATTATTTCCTTATTATTATTATATATATTATTAATTAATGATCTATATGACCTTCTTCAACTTACCAAAGTGATTTTGGACATATGATCCAAATATCATCAAACGGTCCAACATAAACCTAAATTATTATGTAATTGAATATAAAATGATATTAAATAAAATAAAAGGGTTTAGAAACTTGAATATGTTCTTAATAAGGTTTTAAATTAACATAATTTTATCATACATGAAGATAAAGAATGTACATGAAGATTCAGTCTTAAGGTAAGGGAATTTAATTTAAAACCCATCTTTTAAATCTTCCCTTCCAACTCTTTTTCTTACATGTCTGTTTTCTATTAAATGTTTCAAGAAATTTCTTATTTTTGATTCAATTAATGATAAATTTCATTTTTTTAACATAGATTAATTTCATTATAATTTTTGTAAAAATTAATCTTATTAATGTTTTTTGTAAGGGACACTTTACTTTAAAAATTGTTTTAAATGGTTAAATGTTCTCTTTTCTAAATATTTATCTTCCACATCCATGTTTTAAAAATTTATTTTATGAATTTATTTATTTGAACATAAAATAATTGTAAATAAAATTTTATTTCTCTCTTTTATTATTTTTTAAAATTAATATTTTTATATATTTAATAGGTAGGGTTTTAAAATTATTTACAAAAGGAAAAAATAATGTTCTATATTTACATATATGATGTCAATATATTTTCCTGACACCATAACTGATATTTTATTTTTGGATATCTTTATAAGATTCCATGTTTTCTTCAAATAAAAACCTTCCTTTCTTTTAATGGGGTAATACATTCCTTATGTTCTTTTCTCAAATTCCTTGTTTATGAAATCTTCTTTTGTTATGATATGAGGAAAGCTTATGAAATCCATTTATTTCCATGGTTATCTATTATGTTTATGAATAATTATTGATTCAATTTTTTAAATAGACAATCATGTACATGTTATAATGGGTGTACCCAGATAGTTCCCTAATGTATTGAGTAAATTTTTTTCTTATGATATGTTATGTATTGGATTAGGGGGTAAAACAAATTCATTATGGGAATATATCCTCCATGTGATATTTTCTTGGTAGTTAGCCTTGGCTTATTCATATTCTAGGTTTTTTATTGATTCCACATTCCATATGTTTTTATGTTCTTATGAAACCATGTTATTTATGTTATTCTCCTATGTGATTAATCACAATACTTCTATTTTATGACATCATATTATAACTTTGACTCACATTTTATGCTCCCTTATCAAGTTTATTCCCTTAATAATATTTTTATTCTCATCCCACATTTTGAAATGTTATTAATAAGGTTTAAGAATGATTATAGAAAATGACGATTTCAAGAAGAAATTTTTGATGATATGTAATGAAAATAAAACATACCACATAATTAAATGTTTTTTTGTAGGAAAATTAATACTAAGTAGAATTTTCCACTTTTTGATATGATATTTATTTATCTAAGGGTTATAGGATAATTTTCTTAAACTCTAAACCATAATGATTCTCAAATGTAAAAAAATGAATTTGTTGACTTAAAATCCAAAATTATTTAATGTTTAAGACTATGTACTTTTAGGGATGATAAAATTATTTTCAATATCACTAGAGTTTCAAGGAGACCTATGTCGTAGAGAATTGGATAAATTATAGTTCTATTAGGAAGGAGATACCCACAATGCAACTGGTCCCTATGTTATGGAGGGTGTTCCCTAGGCTATGCATGTGATTTGATCGCTTCCATTCCTATAGGAGACCAGGTTATAGTTAAAGGGGATTATTCCATAGGTTGTTAAGTCTTTAAAGGAAGTTGATTAGATTATTTTGTGTTCATGGGTAGTTCATGAAGGATTATTTTTTGTGAGAATAACAAACAAGTTCACCGGAAGTCGCAATGTAGAGAAGTATGCCACGAACACATAAATTGATTCAAGACCAATTCTAAACCATATTGAAGATTATTATTCCCTAGTAAAGATATGGAAGGAGGAGACTATGCCATAATATATGGGATCTTTTCATATCTTAGTAGTTAGAGTAAAATTTGGAGGTTTTATAGAGAATTAATTCTTAGGATTTGAGGACTTTTATGAAAATTAAATGGTCATTATTCTCAAAATTCAAGAGGAAATGAAACATGGAATGATATTAGGATGTTAGAGGATGTATTACTTTATTTTAACCCTTGTATCAAATATAAATGACTAATTTCTCTATAAATGCATAGAACAGTCTAAAAAGGGAGTACAAAGAGTTTTTAGGATCATTTTTCTAGAGAGACTTGTAGAGAAGGTTTGGAGAGGAGATTGTGAGGAATGCTAGAAAATTAACAATGAAAAATAAGGATGATAATCCTATAACCTCATATCACTTGAACATCATCTGGTTGTGTAGAAGAGACACACCAAACAAATTATATTTCCACATTATTATCTCTTGAAGAAGTGTTTCATTGAAGGAGCAGTGTGCACCACTTTTTCTAATAAGAAATATTTCGTTGATTGTTTGAGAATTCTGCTCAAAGGGTCGGTGTAACTTATATATTGTGTAAATTGAACAAAATAAATGAAATATAGTGTCTCAGTTTAATAGGAACACCACATTTTCATGTTTCTTAGACTAGACTAGTTAGTGTGAACTAAATAAAAAATATTAGTGTTCTTTATTTTAGTCATCACTCTTAATGAAAAAGTAAGAGAGAGAAAGTGGTGTTCCTCTCATTCATAGAATAATATTATTTTCAAGGGGTTAAGGTTTTAATTAAAAATACCATGATTCACCGTCTATTAGGGAAATATCCTTGATAATTGACCAACTGGGTTATTAAAAACAATATTAGATGATGGATTCAATACACAAGGTTTATGATTCATAAAATTATATTATATGTTTTGAGAATAAGACAAGGTTAATCTTTTTTATCCATGAAAAAAGTGTTTATCCAAAATTTTCTCAAAATATAAGGAATTTTAAACAGACACATTTAATTTATTATTTTAAAGAGTAAAAATATTTTCATGAAAATTATTTGAACACACAAAATACCATATTTTATATGGAAACATTAATTTTTTTATTAAACATTACCATAAATTAAATATGTGTTATTTCCTAATATAATAGATTTTTTGTATCTTATCATGATATTATGAAAATAATATAGTTTATAAGAGTCTAGATAAAGAATGTTTGGACTTAGAGAAGTTAAAATTTTACAAATAAAATATTATTCTAGTCAAAGTGAATGTTAATATCCTAAAGGATTTTAGGATTTTTTTGGTAAAGTAATAATGTAAATGATTACATTAGATTAAATAATATTTCATGGATTTTTTGAAGGAATTGGTTTCAAAGTATAATTATGGTGATAAACATAGAAATAGTTATGAATAGATAATATAAGTTATTAACATTGTAGCATTTGATGTTGTGATGTTAAGTAGTTTGAATTTTTATAAGATGTTAAACATTAGGAACATGATTCCTAAATATCACAATTATTCAAACTTTATTTCAACATAGAGGTTACTAACTAAAGAGTTTAGTGGGAGGGTTTTGTCAAGTGGTCACAAAGTTTTGTGGTAGTAATTATATAGAGATGTAATGAGGAGAACAAACCCCTTAAATTGTATCAAATATAAGGATGATATGGAAGTCTATCATACATGATATAACAAGAGAGGTGGTTATGTATGGTTTTTTAATGATTTTTAAAAGATTTTAAGAATATTAAATGTATCATGCTATATGAAAAGGTAATCTCAAATTTTTCATTCTTTCATATGTTGTGCATATATATATATATATATATATCTTTTATTGAAATGATAATTTTCCCCTCAAAGTATGAATTTGAGTTATCCCTAGATGATGTTTTTCATATAGTATTATTGGTTATGATGAAATGTTAATGTTATCACAAGTAAGAATCATAGATTGAGACATAAGATATGCTCATGAGGCACAAAAAATGTTTTTTGTACTATATTACCAACAAAATATACCACTTTATGTTTCATACACTATGCCCTTGGTATACTAGGGGTTTATGATTCATATTTTGAGTCCCCAATGCCTGATTTTTGAAAGATACATATCATGAGAACCTTTATAATTTAATAAATTTCTTGTTCAAGACTTGAGGCTTGGATAATTGGGGTTTGGTTGGGAATGTTGAAAATCACGTCATCAGTTGGACTTTAACTAATATGGTATGTGTCCTCTCATATGATGTGTATGGAATTTGAGGCCATGATTGAGATTTACTGAGGAAGTGTATGACTATACCTAGATAGTACATATGATTTGATTATCTATTTGGGTGAGGGGAGTGTGATTTGATTATTCATAAAGGTGAATGATAGTGATATATTCATTGAATTGGTAATTCTATACCCAAATAATCAAGAACGCATGAGTTGGATATATGGTATTTACATACACAATGTCCCATTTTCACTCTATGTCTTCGAAAAAGGGTTCATATGAGAATTAATTCTTGCATATGATACAATTGGTAGACACAAGTATATGGTTTCATGTATTTGATGGAGATCATGATAATACTAATTATAGATTGAGTAACACTAATGAATTTTTTAATGACCCATGTTTTGAGACAAGGTATATTTCAAGTTGAATTTGAATTTTTAGGCTTACTAGATGGTATGTTCTTTGAACTGAGCATATAAACGTGATTATGAGAGTTTTAACACTTCAATGTGTTGTTTTTTGTATTTCGGTAAAAGCTCGATGGGTCCCTAGAGATTCTCATTGATTTTCAGGAGTATCAGACCATGAAAATAAAAGGTTTGGAGAGTATGAATAGGGTGCATGGTTTTTTTGAAACCATCCATCCCTCAGCGGTAAACTGTGTGGATGTAGCAATGAAGTAGAAACACCTCAAACGGGCTACGCACAGTTTACCCAAACCATGTGTCTTGCCCGCATGGTTAGTTCCCAACGGTTAGTATTCTCGCACTGCTAATTTCCTGGTTTTCACACGATTTGGATAATTGTGTGACCCAAACCACACATTAAATTTTTTAAAGAAATTAAATTAATTAAATTAATTAAATTAAAATTAAAATTAAATATGTTAAAAACTAATATGACTCATTCCTTTCTCCTTCCCAGCACCGTTTGATCCCCCTCCTCTCCTATATGGTTGCACACCCCTCTTTCCATTAAGATCCCATTACACACCATTACAATATAATTCCTCTGGGATTTTCTAATTTCACCTCAATGTAAGGCCTATGACTCCCTTATCCTCCCTTTATTGGTTGATTATCACTCTACCTATTGCTCGTTTTTTTCACAAACTCTAGATCAAGGGTTAAATGGTTCTTTTGGTTCTCTTACATTTCTAGGGCATGTAACAAGTATCTTAGGCCAGACATGTGTATCTTTTAGTGATCACCTATGAAGGTGATACACTTCGTTCCTTTTTAGTTTTCCATCACCTCTTGTGGTAAGGTTTTCTCCCACTACTTAGTCTACCTTAGTTTTATTTAGGGTCTTCTGTGAATATGAGTTCCTAGTTTTATCTTTAGTGTGTTTTGTTCATCCTTGAGGTTGGTTAGATTATCTAGAGTTAAAGGAAACTTACCACATCTGTATAGGTATGAATATATATATATGTGTGTGTAAGATCCCTTATTATATATATATTCACCCATGGAGTCATGAATATATATATTGGATCCATCTATGTGTATGTATATAGATGAAAAATGCATATAGTCTTAAGTGGAAATGAGTATATCCATATATAATCATATATGTAAAGATCTCCTTGTACATATTTTTGTGCCCTGACCTGGTGTGTTGTAATTTATTTTTCTTTATAATTTTTTTGGGAAAGTATTATTATTAGTAGTAGTATTGTGTTTTTTATATTTAGATATTTTTTTAGGTTTCTTTTCTTCTCTCATTTCCTATTCCTTTTTTCCCATCCTTCTTTCCCTTCTCTTATCCTTCTCCCCTCCCCCTTCAGGTATTTCACCCTACCCCTCTCCCCCTATCCTGCTTGTGCACCACGCTCCCCATGTCAGACTCCCACCAGAACACCTCCCTTCAGCGCAACCTCCTCCACGTGAGCACATCCCCATTACCAGATCTTCTCTTGGTTGTGACCCCTCTTGTCCACGATTTACAGAAGGCGCACGACCCCCCCCCCCAAATAAAAAACCCACATTTGTGTGCCTCCCTCCCTATCGGCTCCAACTTCATCCAGAATTTCCCCCAATTCTTGAGGTTTTTTGGTCGAAAGCCTCATGGTAAGCCCCCCTCTTCTCCATTCCTCCATATTTGGTCCAATTTTCTTCTCCCTTTCACCCCTCCTAGGTTTTTCCAAACCTTGGGGTTCCCTCACGGTTGATTTTTTATGTAGTTTTGGGTCTCTTCCTTCGATAGGGGGTGCGATTGATCTCTTGGGACCCATCCATGTGTGTTCCGACAACCAAAGTCGAAGGCGATGTGGTTTGCATCGATTCGGTCCTCTCATTAATGATTTTGGATTATATTTTCCTCTATTATTCTTGTCACTTAGTTTATATCTGGGGGTTTTGTGATTTATGAGTCTCCAGTGATTATTTTAAGGTGTGTTTGATGGTGTCATTTTGTTTCGGTTCGTTTCAATCCATTGGTCACCGGTTGAGGTGAGGTATAAGAAAATAATTCTTCTTTTTAAGTAAAGATCCTTCCTTTTTACTTTATATTTTAGAAAATAAGGGAAAATAGGTCAATGGATAGCTATAGGCCTATTACACAATGTGATTGGGGACTACACGCTATGTAATCTTATGTAAATAACGTGTATAGCGAGATACACACCATGTAATGCCAGTACACAACCATGTAATGGTCTTTCTATGAGTTGTACAGACACAATGTGTAGTCTCATGTACATGTCATGTAATTTTTTAAATTATTAAGTTGGGTTGTAGCGTGATTTTTTTAGACAGACGGAAACAAACCCCCTTTGATGAGCAGCACGCCCAGAAAAATCTGAATGGGATTTTGCCTCTTGTTTTGTCATCTAATATCTAAATCGAACACCCTTAGACACATTGGATTGCCCTCGATCTACTCTATTCTAGGCCGGATCAAAGACCGATGTTGGATAGGGGGAGTCGTAATAGTATGAGTTTGGTGGTTTTGTGCCTTTTGTTGATTATCGAGTTGATTATATATGTCGGAGTGCCACACGCACACTTTTAGGGTTTCGGTTAATTGAATAATGAACCCTATTATTTCCTATTGATGATTTGGTAATTATTTATATGATTTTAAAGCATGTTTAGTGTTGTAAACCTTAATTTAGGGCCACCCCTGGGTATGTTTCCCTTGTATGGTCGTTTGGCGGAGAATGCCTATGAGGCTTGAATTTAATTACCATTCTTGGGTTGTTAAAAATGTATTTCACATTATATGAATTTTCCACATGAGTTATCCTTGTGTGTCCATGTAATAGTTTAATTTACATGTGTTGGTTATTATGTAAATTGTGCCCATGTGAATTGATTATGTTAAAGCCATGTGATATTTTAATTCACAAGTGTTTTTTTTATATGGGATATATATTTGAGTTAAATGATAAAAAGAGGTAATTAGAAATTGGTGAGCCCCAATCTTAGTTAAAAGGATAGTTTGGGATCAGGTTACTAATTTCATCTTATATACCTTGGTTGAACCATTTTCTTGGTTAAAAGATAACGGACAGGCTCAAGAGATAAATTATGTAAAGGTTGTGAGCAATCCAAGGATAGGGTAGTCAGGCTCGTTGACTCTTATCTAAAACATTGAGAGAACCTAGGATCCTTTTAGGGATACCTGGGCTAGAATCCATTGGAAAATTATTAAATGATTATTATGTCATGAGTTGACAGTTAACCTTATACGATGGTTCTTCAGGACAAGGTCGGACCTCGATAATTTCATATAATACAATAGAATTTAATGATGAAATAGAATGACTAATGATGTGTCTTCCAAGATAAAGCACAAGCTTGGATTTGGTCTTCACCTATACTTGATTACATTGTCTTTTGAGACATCTGTTTTGTTTACTTTTGAGTACCTACTATTTACTATTTTCACTATTTTACACTACCTTTTATATATATTCACTGACAGATTGACACAGACCTTGGGTGATTCCTAGTGGGATTTAGTCTCACACCCTATTTGGGTCATTTTTTTTGGGCCCAAACAGATTATATGATTGCATGTGTTGACCAGGACAAGAGCTCTGCTATAGGTACTTGATGTGCTTCTCAAGAGTATGAGATCATGGAACCGAGCCAAGGATTTTGATGCTTCCTAGTCCTTTTTTTCTTTTGTGCTTTGAGACATATATTGTGTATTACTACAGTGTATGTGTTTTGAAAGCATTATTAGAACATATAACATGATGCATCATCTTTTGTATGGAACGATTCTTGGTTATTTATCTTATTAGTCTTCTGGTGTTTATTTCAGTTTTATGTTGTTTAATGGTTCCGCTGTTGTATATTATTTATTCCATTATTTATACTCTACCAATGAGGGAATAGTTTCCCCACAATCACACCATAATCCCTCACTGCTAGTTAGAAGCCTCTATAATTTGGGAAAATATGCTTGAGACCATGTGGAAAATAGAGTACGGGGCACCACTTGAGTGGCATGCAGATCTGAGATGTTACAAAGTAGTATTAGATGCATTTATTTCCTGGTTTTCTATACTGTTTGGCAAAGATATAAAGGAAATTGAATTTGGTAATTAGCTATGCCCAGGAGTAGTTACCCCATGTATAGGGAAAATCCAAATTTCCTCAAATTGAATTTTGTTTTAGGATTTTGAGTTGTTACAGTTGATTTGATTTCATTGTTGGGTGACACAGATGTTTTGTTCTATTATTATTGATATCATGGTGGTTATATTTTTTTGTTACCCAATGAGATGAGGGTATTCCATCTCGTGCATCATATAGTAACTTGTTATAAATCATATAATGTGCATTATTTCCATTGCATTAAGAGAAAATTACTGATTGCATGTTCTTGTGATAGATGTCTTTCTAGATATGCATGTTGTTGTGATAGGTACCATGATAGATATGACTTCTATTATGATAGGTGTATTGTTACGTGTTATGGTTGAATTGGATGGATGCCAAACATTGATCCCTAAGGAGTATGGTCCCTCTTGGATCGGAATTTGGTGGATCATGTTTCAGTAAATGGGATATAGATTGTGTTTTTATGTGCTATATGTGGATACTAATCATTGATTTTTAGGGAGTATAGGTTCCCATAGATCAGAATTTGGAACATTGATGCTTTATTATGAAAAAATAGAGGTTCCGAGGAATTTTCTAAGGCTTACTGTTTGGAAACCCAAAAAACACAACGTGTGGTCCTATGAACACGCACATTTTGTTCTTCTATTCGGGAAGAAAATAATTTTCCAAGTACATTCCATGTACTATAAGTACACACCGTGTAGGAGATGACTGTGTCACTAACCGTGTAAGGGAGAACACAAATTTTTGTCTTTTAGTTAGTGCACATTGTGTACGGTAGATACAGACCATATAGTTTTACTTAGACTAACCCTGTGTGACGCTGTCTATATGGAGGTACATGGCCATTAGTGAAGACTTGAGTACATGTTGTGCGTTATCCTGACATGCCATGTAACTAGGATGATTACAAGACCAAGGTAGGAAAAGTTACATGCCCCTGTGAGAGCTTAATTATACACACCCTATAAGGTTTCTACACACCGTGTACCAAACTTTTGTGAAATTTTGAGGATTTTCTTCTCTTATTTAGTTCTTCTGCTCTCAAACTATATACCTTGATGAATAATATTGTACTGAGGTGTATGTGATGGACATTACCGAACAATTCTACCATGATGACATCCAGTTGTGCACCAGGAGAGTGAAGATGATCATACCCTAGAGATGGTAGGCCATGGGCTACTAGTGGACCCTCCAGTCGTGCCTATTTTGACACCAGCTATTATAACAGATGTAGGTGATGATGCAATCTTCCTTGAATGCTTTATGAGGTTCATGAAAACTATTCAGAGAGAACCATAATCCTCTGTGTCTATGAAAGAACTGACATTAGTGTTCCGGTTGTAGAATCCACCCACATTTTCTAGGGAAGGCAGGCCACAGGCTATAGAGTCATGGATAGAGTCCATGTTATCGATCTTAGAGCATCTTAAGATGCCTCCTGAAAGGATGGTCAAGGTTGTGACTAATATGCTACATGATTCCTCCAAGAGGTGGTGGGTTGTTACCATACAGACAGAACGCTAGTGCGACATGGCATGGGAATATTTTCATATGATCTTCTAAGACTACTTATATCCTGAGGTACTAATGGTGGACAAAGCCTAGGAGTTCATGAATCTGGAGTAGGGTGATCTTTCATTAATGTATTACTCTTCCCTCTTAATGAGCTACAATCCTTTGCACCTATCGTGATGGGTGAAAATCTATCAAAGGTTAAGCGATTCGAGGATGGTATCAGGTATGAGATCCACTTGCAAGTGAATATTTTATGGATGTCTCCTATATCTACTATAGTAAACTAGGCACTTATTACCAAGAAAAATCATTGGTAATGTGGACGTATGAGCCAGGGTGGTTCGACACCGAGATCTGGTAATATTTCGATCAGTAGTAGGAAGTGTCGTCTGGAGCTTACATGTGGAAAATCTAGTACTCAGAACATATCTTATGGTATCTAGGTGAGGTGATTCCAGTGGAGAAGTATTTGGAATACTAGAACTCAGTTCCTGATAGACCCATTTGAGTGTCGACCTTTCAGCAATATGATCCATTTATAGCGTTTTTATAGGATATTTCCACCAGCATCTAGTGAGGGAGGGTCTACACTAACTCCATGATTAGGAGCAGGGTCAGCAGTATCTCAACAGTGAGGGAATTGAAATGTGTCGGGCTGATCAGGCAGAGGTGGTGGTCATGTCCATGGTAGCTAGACCCCAGGATTTCAGCAACAATAGAGCAGGTCAGCTCAAGGTATCCAGGTAGTGTATTAGGGATACGGTACAGGTCAAACTTATGTAGTGCAATAGACCCAACAAGAGAAGGATCTCAAACCTTCTTCTATTAAAGGTACCATTCTAGTTACCTCTTTTTTAGCTTCTGCGCTCTTTTATATAAGGGATTCACATAGTTTCATATTTTTTTCCCACTATGTAGATCCTATGGCTCCTTGTTTTTACTTTGGATGATGTTATGAAACTAGACACTCCATTAGGGATTAGAACGGAAGGTGTGAAACAATGTAAGGAGTGACCCCATGAAATTGTTAGGTGTCACTTATTTTTGTATCTTTATGTCTTATAGATGAATGTCTTTGATGACATACTCACAATGGATTGGTTAGTCTCCTTTCAAGCCTTCATATATTTCTATCATCGTAGGGTGAGATTTTACATCACCATATGGTAGATCGTTTTTTCATAAGGTTTAATGGGATGTCCAGGCAAGATGACCTGGACTTGAGCATCAGGGGTTGAGTGGGATGATAGGACAGATTTCCAGTTTATATCTAGATGACTAAGGAACACATCGAATGGATTTTCCTCTAGTGGTTAATATTTCAGGGACGTCTTCCAGGATGAATTTTCAAGTTTACCTTCAGTAAGAGAGGAAGAGTTCTCTATCGAACTAGTAACAAGAGCTTCATAGGTATCCATTACTCCTTTTAGGATAGCTACGACAGAGTTACAAGATCTCAAGAAGTAGCTATAGGATTCAGAATCTAAGGGTTTCATCTGACCCAGTACTTCTCCTTGGGTTTTTCTGGTCCTTTTTACAAAAAAGGTGGACGGTACCCTTAATCTATGCATGGATTATCATAAATTGAACCATTTTATGGTTAAGAACCAGTATCCTCTACCACAAATAGATGATCTCTTCAATTATATCTGAGGAGCTTAGGTATTTTCTAAGATTGATTTGAGATCCAGTTATCATCAAGTGTGTGTTAGATCATCAGAAATATCTCACACAGCCTTTCAGATCAGGTATGGTATGTACGAGTATTTGGTCATGTTTTTTAGTCTCATGAACAGGCCTGTAGTCTTTATGGAACTGATGAAGAGAGTGTTCCATCCTTATCTTGACCCGTTCGTTGTGGTTTTCATGGATTATATCTTAGTGTATTATCATACTCGACACGAACATGTCACCCATCACGAGTTTATTTTGAGTACAATAAGAGATCATAAGTTATATGCTAAGCCCAAAAAGTGCCACTTTTTGATGGATTAGATTCATTTCAAGGGTAACTTCATCTCAAAGATAGGAGTATCAGTGAACCCAGAGAAGTTCAGAGTAGTAGTTACATGGGATCAGCCCAAGAACATCTTTAAGGTGTAGAGTTTTCTAAGGCTGGATGGTTACTATAGGTGTTTCATACAAGGCTTCTCATGGTTATCAGTGCTGATGATAGGCTTGAAAAAGAAGATTTTAAAGTACGTATGGTGATATTTTTGTAAGACAGCCTTTTAGGAGATGAAAGGGAGATTAACATCTTCACTGATACTGATTTTTTTAGATCCATGCAAGATTTACACTGTGTACTGTGACATATCAAGTATCAGGCTAAGAGCAGTGCTTATGCAGGGGGATCATGTCAATGTGTATGAGTCTTGGAAGTTGAGGCCACATGAGAGTAACTATCTGATGCATGATATCAAGTTAGTTTTATTATTTCATGACTTACAATGTTGGAGATATTACTTATTGGGGGAGAATTTTGTGGTGTAAACAAACAACAAGAGTCTCAACTACATCTTTACTTAGTGTGATATGAATTTAAGGCATAAAAGGTGGGTGGAATACCTTTAGTCTTTAGAAATTCAGCTTACTGACACACCTTATAAAGGAAATGTAGTGGCCAATGTATTGAGAAGGAGGACTCAGATACATACAGTGCAGTAGACCAGTAGCGAGTGGCATCTGATGGTGTTGTTCTCTGAGATGCATCTGGATGTGCACGATAGGTAGGGGTAGACTTTTCTTACATCCTTAGTTGTTACCTCTACCTTACTGGTTAGATTTAAGTCAAGGCAACTATCAGTTTCCAAAGGCCTAGTTCTAAAAGAGAGTATGTCAGGAGATGACCCTCCTCCTGGTTAGACCATAGGTGAGGATGATGTTTCGTAGTTACAAGGTTGTGTATGGGTTTCGGAAGACATGCGTGGAGAGATAATGTGGGATTTTCTTACTATAGTGTGGGTAGTGCATCCTGTTGTCACCAAGATATATCAGGATTTACATCGTCAGTACTGGTGGTCATCTATGAAGGGAGATGTAGCTAGTTTTTTCATGAGATGTTCCTCCTGTTAGCAGGTGAAGGCGGAACACCAATGACCATAAAAACTTTTACAGCAACTACCCATTCCAGGGTGGAAATGGAATAATGTTGTGATGGATTTTGTGACAGGTTTACCGAGTTCACCCTGAGGTAATGATGTAGCATGGTTTGTGGTTGATATGATTATGAAGGTTTCACATTTCCTTCAGATCAAGGAAACCTTAAATATTGATGAGATTGGAAGGTTTTACATTTGGGATATTGTACGTCTACACGGGGTTCCTCATTATATCATTTAAGATAGGTACACTCATTTTAATTCTCATTTCGAGTAGGAGATACAGAGGGATTTGGGTATACAGGTGATTCTGAGCACATCTTACCACCCCTAAACAAATTTCCAGTCAAAGCGCACGATTCAGGTGCTGGAGGACATGCTTCGGGCATGCATCCTGGATTTTGGGGGTTCATGGGAGACACACATACCCCTTGTTGAGTTCTCATACCATAATATATTCCATTATACTATTCATATGGATTCATATGAGTCTTTGTATAGTAGGTCATGCTGATCACCCATGTGATGGCTAGAGGAAGGAGAGGTAGCGATGTTGGGACCTTATCTTATCCAGGAGACCACTAAGTAGGTTCAAGTGATTCATAAATAGATGCCTACTACGCAGTCTCATCAGAAATCATACGTTGATCGCCTTAGATGAAATTTGGAGTTTGAGGTCAGGGATTGAGTTTTCCTACATGTCTCATCGAGGTTGGGACACTAGGGGATCAGTAGATAGGGTAATATTTCACCAAGATACGTTGGTCTGTTTGAGATTCTAGAGAGGTTTGGGCTGGTTACCTATAGATTTCAGTTACCTCCGAGGTACAAGGATATGAATGATGTCTTCCACATTTCTCAGTTGTGGATTTACATTTCAGACCCATCAGACACCATTCAGTCTGAGGAAGTAGAGTTGCAGGAAGATGCGTCCTTTGAGGAGAATCCTATTCGTATTGTGGATTTTAGCATGAATTTTCTACATGTCTGATATATTCATTTGGTATGGGTGCTATGGAAATATATCCAAGTATTGGATGATACTTGGGAGAGGGAGGCTGACGTATGATCACAGTGGTCAGTTTTTTTCTCAAATAGTTCTTCATCACCCTTGGAAGGGAGATTCAGGGACAAATTGCTTTAAAGGGTAAATTTTTAAGAACTAATTTCTTCCTTTAAGGTATTGATCCTTCATTTTCAATTTATATTTAATTAAATGGTTGTAAAGAGATTATGGTCTGACTTCAGGCCTATTACACGACATGATTGGAGACTACATGTTGAGTAATTTTATGTACATGCCATGTATAGTGGGATACACACCATGTAATCCCAGTACACGACCATGTAATGGTCTTTATAGGAGTTTTATATACACGAAGTGTAGTATCAAGTACACATCATGTAATTTTAATTAATTATTATGTCGGGTCATAGCGTTGTTTTTCCATATAGATAGAAACGGACCCCCTTCAATGAGCAGCGTACCCATGAAAAATCTGAATGGGATTTTGCCTTTCATTTCGTCATCTGATCTATGATTTGAACAGCATCAGATGCATTGGATTCCCTTAAATATAATCCATTCTAGGTTAAATAAAATCTTGATGCTGGACAAAGAGAGTCATATGAGTACGAGTTAGGTGGTCTTGTGCCTTTTGTTGATTGTAAAGTTTATTATATATGTTGAAGTGTTTCACACCCACTTTTATGGTGTCGTTGATTTAATAATGAACCCTATTATTTCTTATTGATGATTAGGTAATTAATTAGATGATTTGAAAGCATGTTTTGGGTTTTGAAGCTTAATTTAGGGCCACCCCATAGGTATGTTTCCCTTGGATGGTCGATTGGCCGAGAATACCTATGGGGCTTGACTTGAATTCCCATTCTTGGGTTGTTAAACATGTATTTCTCGTTATATGAATTTTCCAAGTGAGTTATCCTTGTTTGTCCATGTAATATTTCAATTTACATGTGTTGGTTATTATGTAAATTGTGCCTACATGAATTGATTATTTTAAATCCATGTGATAGTTTAATTCATATGTGTTTCTTTTGAGATGGGATGTGTATTTGAATTAAATGATAAAAAGAGGTAATTAGAAATTGGTGAGCCACATTATTAGTTAAAATACAAGGTCAAGTTCATGTGAATAATTTCACCTTAAATAGGTTGGGTGAACCACTGACTGGGTTAAAAGATAATGGATGGTCTCAAGAGATTAATTATGTAAAGGTTGTGAGTGAGCCACATATTGGGTGGTCATGCTCATTGATTCATATCTAAAATGTCGATCAAACCTAGGATCCATTGAGGGATACACAGGCTGGGATCTATTGAAAATGATTAAATGATTATTATGTCATGAGATGATGGTTACTTTTATACGAGGGGTCTTTGGGCCTAGGCCAGACCTCGATACTTTTATATAATCCAATGGAATTTAATGATGAAATGGAATGAATAATGATGTGTTTTACAATACAAAGAACAATCTTGGATTAGATCTTCCCCTATACTTGATTACATTGTATTCTGAGACATCTGTTGTGCTTACTTTTGAGTACCTACTATTTACTGCTTTCACTCTTGCACACTACCTGTTATATATATTCACTGACAAATTGGCACTGACTGTGGGTGGTTTCCTACGGGGATTTAGTCTCACACCCTATTTGGGTCATGTTTTAGGGCCCAAACAAATTATATGATTGTAGGTGTTGATTAGAAAAAGTAACATGCTAAAGGTACTTGATGTGCTTCTTAGGAGTAGGACAACATGAGACTGAGCTGAGGCTTGTGATGCTTCCTAGTCCCTTTTTGTTTCTTTTGTTCTTTGGGAAATATATTGTATATTACAATAGTGTACTTGTTTTGGATGCTTTATTAGAACATATAACATGTTGTATTATCTTTTGTATGGAATGATTCTTTCTTGTTTATATTATTAGTATTTTGATGTTTATTTCAGTTGTATTCTATTTACTTCTCCTTCTATTGTATATTATTTATTCCGTTATGTTACACTCTGCTAATGAGGGCATAGTTTCCCCACTATCACAACTTAGGCCCTCACTACTAGTTGTCAGTATATGTTATTTTTGGTAATGTGTTTGAGGCCATGTGGCCATCCGGGTATGGAGCACTAGTTGAGTGGAATCCAGATCTGGGACTTTACATGAGGTTTTTCTTGCTACCTTATTTAATTTGGTTTTATTTGGAGTCTTTGATAATTTTTATTCTCACTTCCAATCTTTGTAGTGTTTCGTGGTCATTGTGGTGTGGGTTCAAGTCATTGAAAGTGAATATCTATATGTATATACAAGGGTAGGCATGTGTGTGTCTGTATATATATATATATATCCTCACGCATTTTCCCTCATGGTGTGGGGAATATGTTCTTGGATCAATGGGGATATATATATATATATATATATATGAAAATTTATATGTGTGTAGGTGAAGCGGTATCAGCTACCATCGTCTAAATCTGCATGTCTTGAGGTAGGTTACCTATACCTGCATTTTTAATTTTAATTCCTTGATTACTTGAACTTTTTAAATATATATTCTCTTGTAATTATGGTATATGTGTGTGTGTGTTAGGTAGAAATGTTTGTGCCACTTGGATTTGGTTTATTAATTACCTGTATGATCTGTCTATGACTGGTTATGTTTTGTCTTTAAATTTAAGGTGTTTATGGTATCTTAATAATTTTTTTAAGGTGAATTGAACTTTGAGGCTGAGTTTTTATGGTTCCTAGTATTTTTTTTTTGCAGTGCGTTGGACTATTCTGAATGGTTTCAAGTCACCGGGTCTAACGCAACTCGCCTTCGTGTGCATAGGTAAGTATATATATATGGGGGTGTAACATCCCATGTAAATAAAGAATAAAATATTTTCATATTTATTAATATTTATTAATTAAATATTAATTTTACTTTAAAGGGGTTGCTATGTTCGATAGCGTACCCGATACACAACAAAGAGTTTCTTTGAAATCTTACGTTGCACACTAGTAACAAAATAATATTATTTTAAATGGTAGTTAAAACGTAGCCGTTTTATTGGTGGTAATGAATAGAAATAACTAAAATATGATTATATATATTTGTTAAATGTTTTTACATTTATCCAATAAGGGATAAAGGCTTAAAATATGAAAAGAATTCAATTTTAGGCATATATACTCTAATTTTCACTAAAGGTCCACTTATCGCCTTTTGATGGTGAACCGTCATTAAATATAGTTTTGGTCACTTTTATACATTCTATTAGACCAAATAAAATTCTTCTTTAGAATTAGGACGTCAAAATTTACTTTGTGTAAATTTTTGGTATTTTTCCGATAAAGTTCATTTTTTTAATGAATAGTGAAAAATGTTGTATTTTAATTCAAAACCTCTTTTTAATCTAATTTATTTATATGATTAGATTATCTTTAGAATTGGTTTTAAAGTGAAATTATAATATATTTTTACCATTTAATCCAATAGTGGTCGTTGGAATTAATTTCACTTTGAAATGGGACTTAAGATAGTGTCAATCTTTTGATATATATTGTTTCATAAAAACACGCTATTTGTCATGACAGCGGGAATTAATTATTAAATTAATTAATGTAACTTATATGATTTGAATTTTGTAAAATATACATCATTTTTGAATTCAAAATATCAAATATATCTTAGGGTGAAGTTTTGGTATTTTTATGAAAAACTTCAATTTTTGATGAATAGTGAAACCGCTAAGTGGTACTAAAAAAACTGATTTTTTGTTTAAATGAAATTTTACCACCTCTGTGTTTTGAATTTCAAAAATCCAACATTCATGATTATCATTAGGAATTAAAATTTGGTTCAATGGGATTAAAATATTTTTTTGGTGAATAGTAACTTTTAAGTTTTTAATCGCGATTAGAGGTAATTAGTGTAATTTAAGGTAAAAATAATGTTTTAATAATATGAAATGACCTTGACACATGTACTACCCTTATTGGATGTGTCATGTCCGACCAAGACAATCCATGGTTCAACTTGGTGACCCCATGGAACCACTTTGGTAGAAAATGATATTAATAACTTTTTATTTAATGTTAAAATAAAAATGTCACAAACATGTGTTGTTTTACTAAAACAATTTTTAAATGGGGTTATACAAGTTATAATTTTGACTGTAAATATTCATTAGAAATATAAAAATATTCCCTACATCATGATATTTTTTTTATAATTTTTAGACATTAAATAAATTAAATTATTTATGACACCATGATGATGCAGCGATTACCTCATTATTTAACGATTTAAATAAAATGAAAAGATAATGTAAAATATAAGACCTACACTTGTCAAAAACCTATTGGATGGGTGGATTTCGAACTCTTATCACCTTATCCTCGAAATATATTATTTCTGGGACCTTTAAAATCCGAAAATCATTTTATAATAAAGTAACCTTTTATAACTTTCCAAGAGTGCCCCTCCTCTCCTCTTATAAAAGGCCCCCACCTCTACCTCCTTACCCACACCTCTCAAGACTTTGGCTCGTCCAAGCTCTGCTCATTTTGTCTCTCCACATCCCTCTCCTCATCCTAGAATCCTTACCTTAGGCATTAAGCTCTTCAAGAAACCCTTTTGGTTCAAACCAAAGGGAGTTACCCGATTTCAAGGTAATGTCTTCACTTGTGTTCTTTTGTTTTATTTTGCTTCTCCAACCCCCTAAAATCTTTTTATTCATTTCTTTTGTAACAACACCAGTATCTTAAATATACTAGGATGTTTTTATAATAATTATTCGAGCTACACTTACACACACCTACATCTAATGGTTAAAGAACATACTGTTTCTGTGGAAGGTGAATTTCTGCCTCATGAAACGATGATTGTTCAGTATTCTTTTAACACCTTCAAAGGTGGCCATTAAGATGTCACTATATTTATATATGATATATAATATGTTTATGTTTTACTTAAGCTTCTGTATTTTTCATTTATGGCATACCTTTATGGTTTCCATTATGGGTAAACGAGATATCTTCATTTTAGGAAGTGCGGACTACCGCCCCCTCAAAGTGATTTGATTCATTAATACCATATGTGGTACGTATAAAGGATAGATTTAATGATATTATATATGATACCATACTGGAATTATAATAATATTATGTATAATTATGTTTTAATTCCATTAAATATGAAATAGAAATGGAAGTAGCGTTCATGCGTACGTACGGCTTACCGTCTCTATGAACAGTGCATTTAATTTATTACCTCTAAATGTTATGTAATATTATAAATGCATGAATATAATGGATATATATGATATATATGATATCTACATAATGAATATAATTCTGGATATAATGGATATTTTACCTGTTGGGAAAAAATCACTCAAGGTAACATTGCAGCATTTTTGGGTTGATTGTGTTTGTTGACAAAGCAGGTTTTCATGGATATTTGTCGAGTTCCCAAGAAGTTGTTGACAATATTTGTTGACAATGAACGATGACAAAGGAAAGGACGATCTGGAGGTGGAACAAAAGAGCAGTACAAGGTGGCGTCGTTTCCTAGTGTTTGCCAAATTTTTGGGGTCCAAAATTTGGAGTTTGGTGAGCATCACGAAAAGTGGATTTCCATGAAGATCATAATTTAATATGGAAAAGGCATGAATTTCACAAAGATAGGATTCATGGTTTGGAAATCACAAAGACCAAAAGAATGGAGGTGGTGAGTCTTCGCGATTACGTCAAGCTTCGCGAACGGCAGAGGATGAAGCGCACCGCGGCAGTGAAGGGCTATGCGAGGGAGCTTCGCGGCGAAGGCGCGAAGGTATGTTGACGGTGATTCCTCGCGACTACGTCAAGCTCCGCGAACGGAAAATTTCCATGGTGCTTCGTGATTTGAGATGACGTGGCGCTTACTTCGCGCGGAAAGTTCGAGGGTCAATGGAATCGCCTATAAATAGAGGCCGACCCCTTCGAGCGAAGAAGAGAGAATTTTCAGAGAAGATCATTTGCTCTCGTTTCTTGAAGGTTGTTCGCGGAGCCAGTGTGCTTCACGAAAGATGAGCTTCGCGGCGGCTATTTTAGATCCGCGAAAGGTGTGTGCCCCGCGTTGGCTCATTGAGCTTCGCAGAGAGGCAGGAGATCCGCGATGGCCTAAGCATTGCGAAGATCTGTGCATCGCGAGAGTGCTTCACGATAGAGCTTCGTGAAAAGGCAGGAGCTTCGCAAAGGCTTGTTGAGATTCGCGAAATTGGGAGCCTAGCGAAGTAGGGTGCTTCGCAAAGGTCTTTCCAAAGGTTGTTTGCCCAGTGGATAGTGGCAAATGGGTATTCATCAGTGGATGAAAGTTGAACTTCAACAGAGCATCTACATACATAGAAAGATGCATTCCTTAATGGAAATGAAGAGACCTACAGGTCTATAAACTGTGACTGAATCCCTTCACAGAGCAGTGATCTTAGGAAGAGGAGAAATGTGATCCTCTCCACCGGCAGTGAGCCAGAGAGAGAGAAACAGGGAGTGACCCTTGGGAAAGCAGTGAGCTGACCCTAAACCTTGTATAGGCAGTGAGCCTGGGCATAGAAGTGATCTAGACCGAACTTTGTATCCAAATCTAGTGAGGAATAGTGGAATTTGGTACGACCGAAAACTTGTCGTCGTATTCTCCTTGGACGTAGCCCAGTGCGGGTGAACCAAGTAAAAATCTCTTTGTCTGTCTGGTCGCTTCCCTGCGTTGCATTCAAGGCATCATCATCAGGTAAACCAGAAAAGAACTGATCATAAAAATCGCACAAGAGAAAACAAATTGACCCTTGTAATAAAGTGGTCAAGATCCAGTGGGGCAGGAATAACTTTGAAAAAGAATATTCATACCCTGATTCACCCCCCTCTCAGGGTATATAGGCCCCTATTGGCCCTAACAATTAGTATCAGAGCGAAGGTTGCTTTTATCAGAATTGTTTTCTCTGACTTGGTGTAGTCGATCTGTGTGTTTAAAGAATTAGTCTGCTCTTATCTCGGTGAGCCATGGCAAAGGGAAAAACATCAAAGAAGAATCAGAAGTCAGGTGGTATTCCTCAGTGTAGAAGTGTGTATGGAAAATGTGTGATTTAGTTAAAAGAATCAAACCGCTTGCTAAAGGAAGGCTTGGATGAATCAGATAGGTAAAAGATAGATTCACTCAATAATGCTGTTGGAACGAGTGAAGTACTCAAAATTCAAAGTGATTCTAAAACCACTGATGATGAAGAAGTTTCAAGGAGGACACCAGTTGATGTTGTTAACATGACAAAGGAAATGGACCGGAAATCAGATGAAGAAGTCAAATCTAAGGAAATCTGGATCAAAGTATTGGAGATTGAGGTAAACAAGCTAAGAGGCTTAAATGAAAGGCTTATTGACATAGTTACTGACCTAACAGAGAAGAATTATTCTCATGTCGAAGAACTACAAAAGATGGATAAAATGAAAGGAAAACAGAAGGCTGGTGATTTTGAAGAGAATCAAAAGTCAGATGAAGTTCGGAATCTGAAAGCTAGAAATGGTGATCTAGCAACACAGTTGTCTGAAGAAGTTCATAAGAATCAAATACTACAACAAGAGAATTCATGTTTCTCTGATTCTATTGAAGAAGAAAAATTGAAAGTGAAAGAGAAAAGTGACATGGTGGAAAAGATGACACATGAATTGGAAGATGAGATGAGTAGAGGGAAGCTTCTCAAGAGAGAACTTGACGTCCAACTTGAATCAAGAGAGATGAAGATTCAAAAGTTAGAAGAGGAGCTAGAATCAGTAAAGAAGGAAGTGGAGAAATCCAATGCTAAAGGAATGCCAAAAATGAAGGATGCCTTACAATTGCTATTTGGTCATCCTTCAAAAAGTGATGATAAAATGAAGAACAGATATGCTATTTCTGAAGAGAAACAACAGAATATTTTCTTAGCTCAAAGACCAGAAAGTTTCAGAAAAGCTGGTATCGGATTTGACGAATCCCCTCCCGTGCAAGATAGAAAGAGATCTTTGAACAGTTCCAGATGTGAAAGAAATCCTATAGGTGCTGGAGATAGGCCTAAAAGGATAGTTACAAAAAGTAGTGATGACATGTGCTATTTTTGTGGGATTCATGGCCACACATCAAGCTTCTGTTCAGAGGCTCTGGAATACATTTCAGGCTGTGAAAACAGAGACATTACTAAATCTGAGAATAAGAAGAAGCATCATGATAAATCAGAGAGAAGAGTTTCTCAGAGGAGAACATTCATCAGATGCTATTACTGTGGAAGGATGGGACAAACCATGAGTATGTTCCAGGAAGCTCAAGAGATCGATGCCAGGAGAAGAAAACAAGTTTCATCAACATCTCAGCAGAGAAGTGATGAAATGTGGTATGACTTTAATATAAAATGTTTCATATGTTCTGATCATGGGCATTTGGCCAGAGAGTGCAGAAAGAAGAAAACAGGGAAGGAAAAAGAACCCAGAAGAAGATTACCAACTCCAGTGATGCATAATGAGAAATTCTACACTAGGAGACAAAGTGGTAAGGTAAATAATAGGCCTAGAGCCTCAGGGGAATCACAAGGAGCTGGGCGAAAGGTGTATCAGTCAACTCCTCTATCACACTCGCAACATATCTCTCAGAGGGAACATGAACAAATCTGGAAGAAAAAGGGTGGAGATGCTACAATTGCGAGAAAGAAGAATAAACATCCAATGGAGGACTCGCCACCAGTGAAAAAGAGTGTGGCGACTCAGAAATTTGATAAAAGAATGATGAACAAAGAATGTATTGAAAAATTCTCATGTCGTATTCCACAGCGAGAAGTGGAGGAAAGAGAACAATCCTTTCAATGGAGAAAGAGGCAAGGGAAGATGGAAAGAAAAGAGATTTCTACTCAGATAAATAGTCAAGGAAGATGGAATTTTGGTGGAACATCAATGAAGGAACTGTGCACTAGTGGTTATAAACCACAAATGGTGAGAAAGACCAAGCCTACAGAATCTACATATCGGAAAAAGGCTCAGCGTGTGGGTAATGAATTCTTAGTCATATGGCCAGAGCAATTGGAGTTTGCTAGGCAGCTAGAAGAAGCAAACAAAGAGTGTGATGCACTGCAAGAAAGAATCAAAAGGATGACCCATCAGGATCAACCACAATCCTCATCTTGATGAGTCCAAGAAGAAATCCCCTCTCCCTATGAATGTAAATGCAATTAACTGATGATTCATGTGTTTTAGGTTTTAGGGAGATACAATCCAAGGGGAAGTGGCATCTAAGGATGCGAATTGGAGAAGTGATATGCTCTAGAGTTTCAATTGATTCAAATAAGGTACTAGAGTTGAAGAAGAAAGGGATCAACAGAGCACAATAGGAAGTGATTGTGTTATTAACTCTATCTCTTGTTTCCTACATCGAGTTCCAACTCAGTAGGCTTAGAGATTTGGTTAATAGCTCAATGATGAGTGCTAGATTGGCATAAATCATACAGGTGGAAGATGAGAATAAATGATGCAGGAGAGGAATGATGTTTATGGGTCTAAACAGTGGGCCTAACCCTAGGAAATGTTGTATAACATAGGGGGAGCATTTAATAACAAAATCAGATGCAAGATCCATCAATGCAATAATTAGATGACTCGGCTCTGGTGTTGCCTATTGGGGGAAGAAATAAGCACAGGGAGAAGCAACAATAACTTTGCATTTCATGATTATTTATATTGATCTAACAATGTGGTATCAGCTGACTGCTTTCAGGATACCAAGAAGCTGCGATAGAAAATCAAAGGTGTGTCAACAAAAATCCGAGAGAAGAAGTTTGAAGGAAATGACGTCATTAAGCAATGACATAGAGAAAAGTTTCCTGTTGAAAGTGAGGAAGTGGTATGAGACTCAGGGATAGCAGAAGTGCCTAAAGTTGATTCAGAAAAAGATATTGATGGTGAGTACAAGGAAGTAAAATCCTCATCTGCACAGAAGCCAAAGAGTAGAGCTGAAATTGATAGGCAGAATATCATTGGTGATCAAACAGCTCCAGTTCAGACTCGAAGAATGAAATCATTATAGAAAACATCGTTTTTGTCTCAAGTGGAGCCGAAATGTTTTTCTGATGCAGCTAAAGATGAAAACTGGGTTCAGGCTATGAATGAAGAGCTTGATCAGATTGAGAAGAACCAGACATGGGAGATTGTTTCGAGACCAGCAGACAAGGATGTCATCAAGACTAAATGGGTTTCTCGCAACAAGATGAATTAAGATGGCATAATGATTCGGAACAAAGCACGACTAGTGTGCAAGGGATACTCCCAGATAGAGGTAATAGATGTTGATGAGACATTTGCACCGATTTCAAGGCTGGAGACAATCAGATTATTTTTGGCCATAACAGTGCAAAGAAAGTTCAAAGTGTTCCAGATGGATTTCAAATCTGCATTCTTGAATGGTGTTCTGGAAGAGGAGGTGTATATTGAGAAGCCAGATGGTTTCCTCATTCATGAGGATGAGAACAAAGTTTGCAGGCTGAAGAAGGCATTGTATGGGCTGAAACAAGCACCAAGGGCATGGTACTCAAGGCTTGATCAGTACTTGAAGAAGATTGGTTTTCAACATGGAGGAGTTGATTACAATCTCTATTTCAGTAATGAAAGTAATCAAAGGATTATGGTGTTGGTTTATGTCGATGACATAATATTTGGCGGATCAGATGAAGCTCAGTGCAGACAGTTTTCCGAATTCATGAAAAATGATTTTGAAATGTCAATGATTGGAGAGCTAACGTTTTTCCTTGGTCTACAGGTGACACAAGGAAGTAATGGAACATTCATTTCTCAATCTAAATATGCCAAGGAGGTCCTGAGAAGGTTTGGAATAAAAAAATTCCAAGGAGATGAAGACTCCGGTTGCCACCCAGATGAGCACCGCAGAAGCTGAGTATATTGAGGCCACTCAAGCGTGCACACAGTTATTATGGATGAAGCAGTAGCTTGAAGATATGGGAGTTGAGGTGAAGTCTACAATCGGAATATAGTGCGACAACTCAAGTGCTATAAATCTTAGCAAAAATCCCGTCCATCATTCAAGGACAAAGCACATTGAGATTAAGTATCATTTTATCAAGGAGAAGGTTGAGTAGGGAATCGTGAAGTTGGAGTACGTGCCTACAGAGCTACAGGCTGCAGACATTCTGACAAAGGCCTTACCCAAGGAAGCTTTTGAGAGGCATCGACTGGCTCTGGGAGTTTAGTCGATTCCCCTCACTTGAAATAGTGTGGATGTGGGACCCCCCCCCCCCCCCCCTCTCCCTGAGGTACGATGTGTTTTTCCCTAATGTGCTGATATGTGTTCTCTACTATGTTATAGACTACAAAGGGGTGACCTTTGGGTTCGTTGACAAAGGGGGAGAAAATAGTGATTGTTAAAGGGGAGACAATGTGGCTATTTGAGAAATCATGACAGATACGGGGAGAAGCTGACAGGTGGAGCAGCCAGAAAGGGGGAGCAATGAGAAAGGGGGAGCGCATTTTAAATCTGACGATGCTAGAAGTGATCGATCAAAGCAGAGATATCACGATAGCTGAGGATCGTGATAAAAGCGGACCAGTGGTGTTGGAAAGGTGAGAGAAGGTGTCCAGCTATCACCGATTGGGTTCAGTGTGGTTCTAAAATTGGTATCAATTTAAGAATTGGTATCATGTTGGAATCGACAATTGGTGTTTGACATGAAGTGATTCATTGATGAACTTTTCATACTACTCTTGTTTCTCACGCTGAGCATTGCTCATGTGGGCTTAGAGTATGTGTTAAGTGATTCCTTGAACGCTATCATAATCGCAAGAGGTGAATGGTGGTAGCAGCTGGAAGAAGACTCAGTGAGGTATCAAAGTGAAAAAAATCATTCTGAGCAGAGTTGTGAAGAGTTGTCAACAAACCCAAAGGGGGAGATTGTTGGGAAAAATCCCTCAAGGTAACATTGCCGCATTTTTGGGTTGATTGTGTTTGTTGACAAAGCAGGTTTTCATGGATATTTGTCGAGTTCCTAAGAAGTTGTTGACAATCCTTGTTGACAATGAACAATGACAAAGGAAAGGACGATCTGGAGGCGGAACAAAAGAGCAGTACAAGGTAGCACCGTTTCCCAGTGTTTGCCAAATTTTTGGGGTCCAAAATTTGGAGTTTGGTGAGCATCGCGAAAAGTGGATTTCCATGAAGATCATAATTTAATATGGAAAATGCATGAATTTCGCAAAGATAGGATTCATGGTTTGGAAATTGCGAAGACCAGAAGAATGGAGGCGGTGAGTCTTCACAATTACGTCAAGCTTCGCGAATGGCAGAGGATGAAGCGCATCGCGGCGGTGAAGGGCTTTGTGAGGGAGCTTCGCGGTGAAGGCGCGAAGGTATGTTGACGGTGATTCTTCGCGACTACGTCAAGCTCCGCGAACAGAAAATTTCCGTGGTGCTTCGCGATTTGAGATGACGTGGCGTTGACTTCGCGCGGAAAGTTTGAGGGTCGATGGAATCGCCTATAAATAGAGGCTGACCCATTCGAGCGAAGAAGAGAGAATTTTCAGAGAAGATCATTTGCTCTCGTTTCGCGAAGGTAGTTCGTGGAGCCAGTGTGCTTCGCGAAAGAGAAGCTTCGCGGCGGCTATTTTAGCTCCGCGAAAGGTGTGTGCCCCGCGTTGGCTCATTGAGCTTCGCGGAGAGGCAGGAGCTCCGCGATGGCCTAAGCATTGCGAAGGTCTGTGCATCGCGAGAGTGCTTCGCGATAGAGCTTCGCGAAAAGGCAGGAGCTTTGCGAAGGCTTGTTGAACTTCGCGAAATTGGGAGCCTAGCGAAGTAGGGTGCTTCGCGAAGGTCTTTCCAAAGGTTGTTTGCCCAGTGGATAGTGGCAAAGGGGTATTCATCAGTGGATGAAAGTTGAACTTCAACCGAGCATCTACATACATAGAAAGATGCATTCCTTAATGGAAATGAAGAGACCTACAGGTCTATAAACTGTGACTGAATCCCTTCATAGAGCAGTGAGCTTAGGAAGAGGAGAAAGGTGATCCTCTCCACCGGCAGTGATCCAGAGAGAGAGAAACAAGGAGTGACCCTTGGGAAAGCAGTGAGCTGACCCTAAACCTTGTATAGGCAGTGAGCCTGGGCATAGAAGTGATCTAGCCCGAACTTTGTATCCACATCTAGTGAGGAATAGTTGAATTTGGTACGACCGGCAACTTGTCAGCGTATGCTCCTTGGACATAGCCCAGTGCGGGTGAACCAAGTAAAAATCTCTTTATCTGCCTGGTTGATTCCCTGCGTTGCATTCAAAGCATCATCATCAGGCAAACCAGAAAAGAACTGATCATAACAATTGCACAA